>CM070790.1:20704222-21159222 GCA_036346955.1 Dipus sagitta | reverse complement strand
AGATGGTTCAGCTGTTATAGGCGCTTTCTTACAAAGCCTAATGCCCCAGGTTCAATTCCCCACTACCCATGTAAAGCCAGATGCACAAAGTGATGCTCTAGTCTGGAGTTTGTTTGTAGTGGCAGGAGGCTCTAGTGTCCCCTTACTCATTCTATCTGCCTGTTTCTCTGTGTCATTCTCTCTCCAATAAATAAATATTTTTTTTTTAAGTTTTGAATTCCACCTCCATATATTCCCCTGTCTAGGGGGTATTGTCATTATTTTAGTTCCAGTAGCCATCATAGTACCTTCTAGCCTGTACATTTTTAAACCTTTATTGTGGTATGTAGTATGTGAGTGGTGTATTCCCACGTGTGTAAGATGCATGTGCATGGACATACACATGCAGAGGCTGGGGTAGGGACATTGGATGTCTTCCTCTATCTTTCTTCTCTTTGACTTCTCTTAGAATCTTTCAGTGAACCTAAAATGCACTGGTTTTCAGTTAGACTCACTGGCCAATGTGTCCCAACAATCCACCTGTCTTTGTTACCCCTCAGGCTGGGGTTACAAGTGTCGGTTAGCACCCCCAGCTTTTGACTTAAATGCTGGGGATTGAACTCCGGTCTTCATGCTTATGTAGCCAGTGCTCTTTCTTGCCCACTGAGCCATTGCCCCCCCCCCCCAATCTAGCCTGTGCATTTTATAAAGCCTGTTTATGTGGCTATGTTGTTATGCCCTGTGGGCCTGGTGACCAACCATGAGGACAGAGCTAGGGCGCTGGCTGGTGGGCTTTGGAAGATGTTGATCATGAGCACAGAGGTGCTTCAAAGAGGACGGCGTGGGGAGCACACAGTGTCTTTCCTATCCATCCTGACCACAGCTCACAGCTCTGGGTGAGTGACAAGAAGATACGCTTGAGTTTAACTTCTTTGTCTAAAGAAATAATGAGGCCTTATTTGTGTTGTGTGTTTTGAAATCTCAAAAGAGTTCTATCTTAGTCCATTTTCTGTTGCTTTAGGAAAGCACCTGAGATTTGGTAATTTATAACGTAAAGAAGTCGGGCTGGAGAGATGGCTTCATGGTCAAGGCGTTTGCCTGCAAAGCCAAAGGACCCAGGTTCAATTCCCCAGGACCCACATTAGTCAGATGCACAAGGGGACACGCGTGTCTGGAGTTCATTTGCAGTGGCTAGAGGCCCTGGCGCACCCATTCTCTCTCTCCCCCTCCCCTCTTTCTCTGTCAAATAAATAAATAAAAAGTCAATTTTGGCTCTCAGTTCTAGAAGCGAGGTAGCCTGAAAGCATGGTGCCAGCCTCTGGTGGGGTTATCTTAGTGCTTTCGTTCGTGGGAGAAAACAGGAGGGCAATGGGTACACGCAAAAGGAGGGGCAAAGGCTGAATGTGCTTTGTAGCCACCCACTCCCACAAAAGCTTATTCCCCTGAGAAAAGCCCCATCATCTTCCAAGGACCCCACCTCCCACTACCACCACAGTGGCAATGAAACTCTCACAGGACCTTCGGAGGGGACAATCCGTCCTGTAACCACCACCAGTTCCACGGCTACTTTGGAGTCTCCACGTACGTTAGGAGGGTAAGGAAGGCTGAAGCGACTGTGCCAGGCCAAGAGCTAAGGATACGAACGTCCAAAGTAACAGGAGAAACAGGTGGCTACCAAGACCCAGTTTTCTATTTCTCCCCATCACTGATTGAATTGTAAAGGTTCCCCCAAGGGGTTCAGGGTTTGGACACATTCCAGTTGGGTGGCCCTGTTTCAGGAAGCCGTGGGAGCTTCGCGAGGTGAAGCCTGGGAGGGAGAAGTCAGTGACTTGGGACGGGCCTTTGGCGGTTCGACCTGGCTCCTCGCTCCTGTCACAGCCCTCTCTGCTCCCTGGTCCTCTGTGATGTGAACAGCCTCTAGCTCGTGATCCCACTGGCATGAAGTGAGCTGTGTGTCCTGGGTCTTCCCAGCCATCATGGTCTATGCCAAAAAAGTGCTAAGTCCTCTCTCAGGTTGCCCTGATTTGGTTACAAAAGTAATCGTGTGGGGGTCCCCGCATGGCCTGGTGAGTCAGTCCAGCTAAGCAGAGACAGTGATGTAAGGGAAAAGAAATTCACATTGCCATGTCTCTGCCTTACCTCCCCGTCACTGGTGGGGTAGCTTTACACAACCTCCCAGTGCGCTGCCTAGCTGCCTCCCTCCCAGCAGGACGTCCCGGTGATTGTGGGGCCCTGTCTCAGCCCAGGTGTGAAGACTTCATGCTACCCTAGCCGGCCGTTGGCTAAATGGACTCCGTTGGGTTGTTTCAATGACATTTCCCCCACAATCCGGTGCTGAAGTGGGAGCCTCGAGTGAAGCTTTTGATCACTTTTTCAGCAGGCTCTTCAGGAACTTCCTCTTCCTCTCTGGAAACCATATTTCATGCCGGGTGTATTTCTAATGCAAGTGGAACATCAATCAGCCACGTGAACTGGGCCTGGAGCGTTTTATAAGCAGGGATGGGTTTCTTCTGCTGGCTGGCTCAGCAATCCCGGGGTCTTGGAAAACGACTCAGAGCGTAATTTCCTCTCATCTCTCAGAATCTGTTCTTTTCAGTTGCTATTTAGAATTATTGGGTTTTCCAAAGCAGTGTCTTAATAGAGGCGTTCCTTTCTGAGTTGGGCTTGACCTGGGGGTGAGATTGGGAATCTGTTTCTTCTCATGTCTGTTGTAAAGTTAGGGCTCACAGAAAACAGAGCGAAAGAATGGGGGCCTTTGAAATGTGATCTCCTTGGCCAAGGACATCTTTGTGCTTACAGGCAGGCTTTTACAGGACTTCCCTGGCGTTAGAACTCACCTGAGGGTTTCAGCCTGGACATGGCTTTGTTTTTCATGAAACCTCCCAAATGGTCAGTTTTCTATGTATTTTTTTTTTTAATGTCAAAACATGAAGCAAGACATTTTAAACTACTGACACTGGAGGGACATACTGGCTGGTAGGGGAGCAAGAACTGGCCATTAGACGCATTGCCTGGCTGTTTTCTGAATAGTAGACAAACCCATAGCTTCCGTATGTTAGAGTCCTATTAGCCCAGAGACGATCACTGAGATCAACATGGTACTGATTGGCCAAGACTCTACATGAGAACTTAAATGTGAAGTCATCAGTTAGTGCTAACAAAAGGAAGGGAACTTTGGAGTTTTTTTTTTAAATATATTTATTTATTTGAGAGACAGAATGGGTATGCCAGGGCCTCTAGCCACCCCCTTGTGCATCTGACGTACGTGGGTCCTAGAGAGTTAAACCAGTATCCTTTGGCTTTGCAGGCAAATGCTTTAACCACTAAGCTATCTCTCCAGCCCAAGTTTGGGTTTTTATCTGTGGCTGTCACACATGTGAGCATTCATGTATGTACAGCTACATGTGTGCACATGCTTATTTATATGTGCAGGCCAGAGGATAACCTCAGGGGTCATTCCTCAGGCACCTTTGTAAATTTTTTTTGAGACAGGGTCTCTCTGTGACCTGAAACTCTCCCAGTAGGCGTGACTGGCTGGCCAGTGAGTCCCAGTGATCAACCTGTCTCCAACTCCCTAGGGCTGGGATTGAAACACATGCTATCACACTCTTGTTGTTGTTGTTGTTTTTGGTTTTTGTTTCCTTTTGGATGTGGGCTCTTGGAATTGAACTCAGGTCCTCATGTTTGCAAGGCAGATACTATTCCAACTGATCTGTCTTTCCAGCCTGAAGATTTTTTTTTTTTTTTTTTTTTTGAGGTAGGCTCTCACTCTAGCCCCAGGTTGACCAGGAACTCCCTCTGGAGTCCCAGTCTGGCTTCAAACCCACAGCAGTCCTCCTACCGCTGCCTCCTGAGTGCTGGGATTAAAGGTATGTGCCACCAGGCCCAGCCAAGATTTCTTTTTTAAGTATATAGTTTTAAAAATATTTGAAGAACTTTTTTCTTTGTCTAAATAAATTATTTAGATGACATTTTCGTCTGTTAGGTCCACAAACTATAACTTGTCCCCCAATTCTATCTTATTCCTTAAAGGACCGAAATTAAAATTTGCAGTGACTACTTGCTCCTTCTCATTGCTTAAATTCATCCATAGACTTTTTTTTCTTTTTAAAACAAAACACAAACCTGTCCCAGCAACTGTGACAGGGCATTGCAGCTGTCTGAGGACTTTTTTTTTTTTTTTGAAAAAAAAAAAAAACTGTTATCTTTCCTTTCTTTAAGAAAAGAGTCATTTCAGAGGCAGTCGTGACAGCCCTGTCATTTCACTCACACCTCTAAATTTCTCTTTCTGTTGTCAGTCAGCCGACAGCAGTCTGGGGATCTGATGGGCCTGAGTGATGTCCAAATACGTGAGCGATTGGAGGAGGCCTGGAGCGGCACGTCAGAAGCCGTCATTCCCGGTCTTTCTTCTTGCAGGAACTGTCAAGACTTTCAGAAGTTCCCCTGCGCCGGGACGGTCTCTTCCGCGCCGCCGCCCTGTGCATTCCGTGCAAATAGGCATGGGAGCGGTGGGCCTGGGGCTTCTTGGGCCATGGTTACTAGAAATTGCACTTAGGGGGTGGCATTGAATTCCACTGGCCCTGTGTGTTATGCTGGGGAAATCAATATTCTGATGAGAGTAAGTCTTTTTGTGATGAAGCCATTGGGACAACCGTAGCAGAGTGAGCAGCAGCTACAGCCCCTCACGTACGTGGTTCTCAGGGTGTAGGCACGGGGCCAAGGGTTTTAGAGCCACTTTCTATTCGTTTCCTAATGGTCCTGCGTAAGCACCCTTTGCCATCCCGTTGTAGCTATCAGACACCCAAGGCCCGGATCCATTAAATAACGTGGGTGACTTGTCTAAGTCCAGCAAGCAATGACGAGGTGATGGAATTCGGTTCCCACTCAGGTCCGTGCAATACCACTGCCCTGACGCCTTCAGTAATGTGAGATCCTTACGTTCAGGGAGTTCTGTTCAGGGAGTCCTGAAACCCCTAACAACCTGCTAAGGTAAACAAAGACTTTGTGTCATGCCGAGGCAATAGATGGAAGAGGAAAGAAATGCATTGAGTAGGGGAATTCAGGAGTACCCCACAACACAGGCCAGAATGCTCACCTTCTCTAAAGAGCAGAGCAGTGTAGTTGCAAACTACCTGGATATAGAGTGTCTATGAAGGGGACCCCAAGGGTGTGGCCACATGTGCTTCATGTAACTCTTTTTTTGTTTGTTTATTTTTATTTATTGATTTGAGAGCGACAGATAGAGAGAGAGGAAGAGGCAGAGAGATAGAGAGAGAATGAGCATGCCAGGGCCTCCAGCCACTGCAAACAAACTCCAGATGCGTGCGCCAACTTGTACATCTGTCTTACATGGGTCCTGGGGAAACAAGCCTCGAACTGGGGTCCTTAGGCTTCACAGGTAAGTGCTTAACCGCTAAGCCATCTCTTTAGCCCGCTTCATGTAAGTCTTAAGGTAGAGCCCAACTTACCTCTTGGTTCTAAGCTGGTCTGTCAAGGCTTGTCACATGGTCTGAGCAGTCTTAGTGCTTAGGGGTTTGACAAAATTATACACAAAAGATTAATTCTCAAAGGGGTTGTGGTGGTTTGTGTCCCCCATAAACTTTTGAGTTCTGAATTCTAGGCCCCCAGCTGGTGGCAATTTGGGAATTGGAGCCTCCTGGAGGCGATGTACTGCTGGGGGCCAGACTTGTGGATGTTTTAGTCAGCTTCCCTTTGCCAGTGTTTGGCACAGTCTCCTGCTGCTGTTGTCTACCTGATGTTGGCCAGGAGGTGATGTCCATCCCCTGCCCATCCCACCATTTTCCCCTGCCGTCATGGAGCTTCCCCTGGAGTCTGTGAGCCAGAATTAACCTTTCCTCTCATAAGCTCCTCTTGGTTGGGTGTTTTCTGCCAGCAACACGAAGCTGACTGCAACAGGGGCCAATCTTGCCCCTGCTTTCATTTTTGTTTACCATTGTCCTTGACTGTCTTCTTCAGTCTTCTCATAACCTCCCCTGAAGACATGAGGCGTCTTCCTCATTCATGAGCAGGCCCTCATCCTTCCTCACTGCTCCCCAGGCCATGGAGGTAGGCTGATGACTTAATCTAGAATACATGTATGTGCCTGGGACTCTCACCTGACCAGTTCTAGAACATTCAGCGGTTGTGCAATACTCAATATTGGCTTCTCCAAAATGCAGGGAGAACACATGTCGGCTTTTGGAGTTAGATGCCTGGGTGGGAATTCTTGCTCTGCTTCTGTGGTGGTTTGAAGGTTCAATGTCTCCCACAGCCTTGCGTGTCTGAGATTAAGCCTCGTGCTTGATTCTCAAGCTGGTGGAGCTTTTGAGAGGTGGAGGCTGGCTGGTGGAGGTGTGTCACTGGTGGGAGGCCTTGAGGTTTATGAGCCCTGGCATTTCCAGCACTAGCTAGCTCACTTTGGCTGCCATCTCCAAGTTGCTATGGCAAGATGTGCAGTCCAGTGTCTGCTCTGCCATGCTTTCCTCTGCCACGATGAGATTTTCCCTCCAAACTCTAAGCTGAAATCCACCCTTTCCTTCCGTGTGCTGGTTTGGCTGGGTGTTTTGTCCCAGCAGTGAGAAGGTACCTGCTACAACCCCCGAGTAAGTGTGTGTGGGTCTTGAGATATTTCTGGAACTTCTGCACACCTTTCTTTCTTTGTCTGCAACATTGGATGCACATATCACCTGGCTGTCAGGATTGTTGTGGTTAATAGTCATAATTATAGCTGACACTTATATATATATATATATATATATATATATATGTGTGTGTGTGTGTGTGTGTGTGTGTGTGTGTGTATATATATGTATATATATATATATATATATGGTTTGTTTGTTTTTTTGAGGTGGGGTTTCACTCTAGCTCAGGCTGACCTGGAATTCACTATGTCATCTCAGGGTGGCCTCAAACTCAAGGAGATCCTCCTATCTCTATCTCCCGAGTGCTGGGATGAAAGGTGTGCACCACCATGCCTGGCTTATAGCTGACACTTTTACTGCCTTTACTAAGAGCTTCTCATTTATAAACTTGTTTCACTCTGCAAACTCCTCAATGAGACCAGTAACAATCACTTCTTCCCCATTTTACAGGTGAAAAAAAAAATGGGTCTCATGAAGGTTAAGTCATTTATCATAGGTCAGGCAGGTGGGAAGCAATGGAATAGATACTCACAGGGTAGTTTTCATGCTCCGAACCACCATCCTGTAAGCATAATTAAATATCTGTAACATACTTAGTTGAACGCTTAATATATAGTGAGAATTCAGTGGATATCGATTACCACAAGCAATGATTGCTGGGTCATTACCATGCTGTTGGTGACAGTCAATGCAGGATAGCCTGTTAGCCACTGGAAATAATGACGAGTCAGCCAATGAGAGTTCATTGTGTATTTAAGAAATGGGGAGGGGGCTGGAGAGATGGCTTAGTGGTTAAGGCACTTGCTTGTAAAGCCAAAGGGCCTATGTTTGACTCCCCAGGTCCCACATAAGCCAGATGCACAAGGGGATGCACATATCTGGAGTTCGTTTGCAATGGCTGGAGGCCCTGACACACCCATTCTCTCTCTCTCTCTCCTTACCTGCCTATTTCTATCTCTCTCTCTCTCTCTCATAAATTACTATAAACAAAATGTTAAAAAAAAAAGAAACAGGGAGGAAGACAGATGTTCCTATATCCTGATGGTTATTGCCCACTTAAACAAGTTATGACATGAGACCTCATAATGCTCAGGAAGGAACCACCGTTTCTTTGAACAGAAATTACTGAGAACTTTTGTCCTAGTTGGACATTGTGCTAAGCCCTTTAAAGGTATTTTTGTTACTGTTGTTTACCCTTTTCTGTCTGGTGTATACCCTTAGTATTCTCTCCACACTTTATAGAAGCTGAGGATTGGCGAAGGAAGGGACCTGCCCAAGGTCATGCATGTGTGATGGATGACCCTGGGCTCCAAGCGGCTCTCCGGACATGGGCAGCTGCTTCCATGGGGGCTTCCTGACACATTTATGAGGTCAGGCGCAGGGATGGCTTGTAGAATGAGGTCGTCACTTCTTTCCTGTGCCCTTTCAGCTTCGGGCCTCCAGGAGCATGGACAGGAGAACATTAAGGGGCCAGTGGGAGACACCGTGTGTGGTTTGCCTTGCTTCTTGGCACTGGGCCATGCCAATCTTTCTTCTTCCACACACGTGCTCATGACTTTCTCTCCAGATTGAATACCCTGCTGTCTGTGGCCTTCCCTGAAGATACCCACTCATGGCATTCTCTCTTTTCTTTGAACCTTGGACTTGAGCATGTCACTCATGTCTTCTGTGGGCTCTGCTTCTTGTGTACTTTGGGCGTCCTCATCTTCAGAGATCTTTCATAATGGAAGTCATGTCTCTTCCTTGTTCTGCAGTCTATGTCAAAGGCTGATGAACATACCAGTTCTCCTTCCCCAACCAAAAGATGTCCTTGGCTTCTTTTTATTCAAAAAAATATTTATTTATTAGCAAGAAGAGACAGAGAGTGAGAATGGACATGTCAGGACCTCTAAACCACTGTAAACAGACTCCAGATGTATGTGCCTCTTTGTGCATCTAGCCTAATGTGGGTATCGGGAAATCGAGCCTGGTTCATTAGGCTTTGCAGGCAAGGGCCTTAACCACTCAGCAATCTCCTCAGCCCTGATTTCTTTATTTTATTGACTCCCATATGCAGTCCATCAGCTGTGCTTGGAAATATTTCCTGAACGTCCACCAACCATGACCCTTTGGGGCCAAGGCACTGGCGCATCTTGCTGGGACCACCATAATGATTTCTGACCTGTTCATCCCCTTCCCTCTGTCTCCTCCCTGTAGTTCGTTCACTGATTGGCAGCCAGAGTGTACCTCTAAACTGTCCCATGCATCGGGCTTTGTCAGGTTTTGTTCAAATCCCTGTCATAGTTGCCTAGTATAAAATCACAAGTCTTCAAAGACCCTCCTGGCCTTCCCCACCTCATCTGGTAATCTGTTTTACTTCAGTGTACTTCTGCTCTTGACCTTGGACTGTCCAGCATAGAAATCAAATATGTGTGTGTGTGTATGTGCATGTATGTATATGTGCGTGTATATATATGTGTGTACACACACACACACACACACATAATTTGTTTGTTTTCAAAGGAAGAGTCTTGCTCTAATCAAGGCTGACCTGTAATTCACTATGTCACTTCAGGCTGGCCTGGAACTCACAATGATCCTCTTACCTGTGCCTCTCAAGTACTGGGATTAAAGGCGTGCGCCACCGCACCTGGCCAGAGCAAATATATATTTCAAATGTATTCGCGTAAGAATTCTTAACAAGGTGTCCCTCTAATGCACAACGTTCTCTGTCAAGTTGGTTTCTTGTGCTCATTTATGTCAGTCCCAGTGTCACCTTCTCAAAGAGATTTTCTTTGCTACCTGTAGCTAACAAAGTCGCCACTTCTCAGTGGCTGTCTTTCTCTGTTCCGTTGCTTCACTGTGTCCTCCTTGGAGGGGTAGCTGTGATTGTCTCCAGTGGTGTTGCTTAGTCATGCCTCCGTGTGCACTGTCTAACCCTCATACGGGTAAATCCCGTGGGACAGAGCCTTCACCTGCCTCGTTCTGTCCTGTGCCCAGTGGGCCTAGCAAAATGGCTATACCATAATGGCAGCGAATGCATAATAAGCTGTTAGTGTTTCTTTTCTTTTTAGTTTCCTTTTTTTTTACTGACAACTTCCATACTTACAGACAAAAAAGTCATAATTCCCTCCCCTCACTTCCCCTTCATAAATCCACTCTCTGTCATATCCCCTCCCCTCTCTCTGTTAGTGTTTCTTTTATTTTGATGTCATTGTCTTTTTCTCTGATTATGAGGGTCTTGTGAAGGTAGTACTAGGTACTGCAAGGTCATGGATATTGAGGCCAGTTTCTGTCTGGACAATTGCATTGTAAGCAGTCCTACCCTTCCTTTGGCTCTTACATTTTCCCGCCACTTCTTCTGAAATGGACCCTGAGCCTTGGAGGGTGTGATAGAGATCTTTCAGTGCCAAACACTCCTCTGTCACTTCTTCTCAGCACTATGGTTTCTTAAAGGTTTGCTATTCACCTGGCATTGTTGTAAGCCATACACATATGGTAACCCATTAGCAGGGAGTGGTGGCACAAACCTTTAATCCCAGCACTTAGGAGGCAGAGGTAGGAGGATCACGGTGAGTTCGAGGCCATCAGAGACTACATAGTGAATTCAAGGTCAGCCTTGACTAGAGCAATACCCTACCTCAAAAATCCAAAAATAAAAATAAAAATATGGTAACCCATTTGGCTTTCACAAGGACCACGGACCAGGTGGGTATCATTGTTCCCATTTTACAGAGGAGGGGCCCGAGGCCCAAAGGGCTTACGCAATAGTCCAAGGTCATGTGGCTAGTGAGTGGCAAAGTCTGTATTCAAGGCTGCGAGACTCCACAGCACATGCTTTCAATTCCCACATCAGCACTGCCTCCCGGGTTGACCAGTTGAATAAATTCTTGGTGTAGAAGTTATAAATGGAAGACACCCAATCGAGCCTTATTGGGGGGAGCTTAGCGATGGGTTACTGTGGAAATGGGTCATTCCTGGACATTGTCACATACCTCCCAGTGCAGAGGGAGTGTCCCACAGCCCCCAACGGGCTGCGCTTACCACCAAAACTGCTATTTATACTCTCCACTTGATCGAGCCTCTGGCTTCATGGTCCTTTTCTGTTAGTTTTTTCTTTTTTATTTTTCTTTTCTTTTTTTTTTAGAAAAAAGAGGAGAGAATTGTGGGAAATGTTTTGTTTTTCCCTGGGAGCCAGGCTATGTATTAACTTCCAGTTTTATTAAATGAGTTATAAATTTTCCCAGCCCTTTCCTCATAGCTCAAGAGGGTGCATTTGCATGCGTTGCCTCTTACAATATGCTTTTCCTAATGCTCCAGCTGCTGCTTCCCCAGCCTCAGTAAACAACAGGCACCGGGCCAGGTTTTCTGACTGAACACGTGCCAGGCCTGGGAAATACGTGTTAACTGTGTGGCGGCCGGGGCTGGAGGCGCATGCCCAGCTCCCCCACCTACCGCCACCTGAGAGTTCCAGTGGCAGCCCTGATGGGTAGGAACAGAAAAAAAAAGAAAAATTTCTTTTTGATATCCCTTTTGGACATTTTTTACAAATACCTTCCACCCACAAGCTGAATGGACAGACATTTACATTCAAGTATGCAGCTTGCCTTTTGTCAGATGTGTGTGTTCTTATGTGCGTGAGGGTACGTGGAGGCCAAATGTTGATAGCAGGTTTCCTTCTCAATGCTTGCCTACCTTATTTTTTTAAAATATTTTATTTACTCATTTGACAGAGAGAGAGAGAGAATGAATGAGAATGGGCACGCCGGGGCCTCCAGCCATTCCAAACAAACTCCAGACACGTGTGTCCCCTTGTGCATCTGGCTAACATGGGTCCTGGGGAATCAAACCTGGGTCCTTTGGCTTTGCAGGCAGACGCCTTAACTGCTAAGCCATCCCTCCAGCCCCCACCTTATGTTTTGAGGCAGGGTTTTTGCACTGAACCTGAGGCTAAATGATTCAGCTAGACTAGCTCTTCAGCAAGCCTGGGGATCCTCCCGCTTCCTCCTCCATCAATGCTGAAATTAAAGGCACATGCTTCAGCCCCTGGGTGCTAGGGGTTTCAAACCCAGCTTCTCAAGGCTGAAGACATTGCTTAGCACTTAAGGCGCTTGTCTGCAAAGCTAAAGGACGCGAGTTTGACTCCCCAGACCCACGTAAGCCAGATGTACAAGGTGGTGCATGAGTCTGCACTTCGTTTGCAGTGGCTGGAGGACCTGTTGTGCCCATTTGCTCTCTATCTGCCTCTTTCTCCATCTCTGTCTCTCAAATAAATATATAAAAATGTTTTTGTTAATTTTTGTTAAATATCTAGGTTCTCATGTTTGCAAGGTAATTTATTATTTTATTATACTAAGCTATTCTTCAGCCCCTTGATTTTTTTAATGCAAATTGTTTTTATAAATATTTGTGTTCTTTTGCAAGGAGAGAGACAGAGAGACAGAGAGAGAGAGAGAGAGAATGGGCATGCCACGGCCTCTAGCCACTGCCAATAAACTGTATATGTATGGGTCACTTTGTACATCTAGCTTTATGTGGGTACTGGGTCATTGAACCCAGTTTGTTTGGCTTTGCAGGCAAGCGCCTTAACCACTAAGCCATCTCTCCAGCCCATCTCCTTGATCTTATTTAAAATATAGTGTTTGTATATTGGCAAAAAGGGTTTCTTAGGATCCCCTAAGAAGGATGTTTAGAGAGGCTAAAATCATTTCAGCTTTGAGAGAGTGGCCAGAAATACGTTATGAGGATGCTAGTCTAATGAGTGTTTGATTCCAGGGAGAGGGCATGGGGATTGAGAACTGACCCTTTGGGCTTATGCCCCTGGACTCGAGTTCCAGTTCTACCCCTTATGGTGTGACATTGAATAAAGGATCTGAATCCCTGCTGAATGGAGTTATACGATCCGTGCCAGGTAGTAGTGTTGGGAAGATTAAAGAGAATATATTGTAGAAAACACAGGTGCAGTGTTCATAAATGACCGCACGAACGGCAGCTGTTCTAATCCCAGGACTCTCCTTGTTCTCTGAGCACCACTTATGGGACAGATTCCTTGGGTAAGGATTTGCTATGGGGCTCTTTCCTCCCTGGAGAGGAGAGGGGAGGGGAGAGGTAATTCCTGGAGAGGAATAAGGGGCTAGTCATGAGCTGGTTAGAGTGCGCACCACCTGATAGTTCAAGTTAATGCTGCCTTAGCACTGTGGAGATTTCTGCTATGAAGGAAGTCTGGAGGTGGGGAAGCAGGGTTGGTGGGAGAGTTTGTGGTGTCCTGCGGGACCCTACTTCCCTGCCTGTGTGATGCAGGATGATGCTCCCGCAGTATTGTCATCACAGGCCGCTCATTCTTAGGGACAAGCAGGAGGAGGGAATGAAGAGCTGGCTCCTTCCCTCCTGAGGACACTTCTTCCGTCATGACGCCTCCTTGCATATCATTGGCCAGACCTGCTTCCCAGAGCCCCACGAAGGAAAATATAATTGTTTAGTCTGGGAGCCACCTTCTAGATGAAAGTCATGTAGAAGTGAAGAGGGGACTGCTGAAGTTGGCAGTGTGAGGGCCTTGTTAGTACTGCCCCCCACCCCACAGCTTCCTGGCCCAAGATAGAAAGATTTCTAGACTGGTAAAGTGATTGTTTTTTTCAAAGTTGGTTTCAGTGATGTTATAAGGCACAAGAAAACATTTTTTATTTAAATAATCTTAAAGTTTTTAAAACAATTTAGTTATTTATTTGAGAGAAAGAAGCAAATAGAGAGAGAGAGAGAGAGAATATATGGGTGCACCAGGGTCTCTAGCCATTCCCAATGATCTCCAGATGCATGTGCCACCTTGTGCATGTGGCTTGACACGGGTACTGAGGAATCGAACCTGGGTCCTTAGGCTTCACAGACAAGCACCTTAACTGTTGAGCCATCTCTCCAGCCCCTCAGTTATTTTTTATTTACATGCACCAAAACTATGATTTGCATATCAGCCCTAGGATTGCATGGACATTGTAGAATGATAGAGTGCTTTTTTTTTTTTTTAAGTCTGAGTTTAACTGCATTAGTTAAAAACTAAGGAAATGCAGGGAGAAGTTAAGAAGGTAGTAGACACATGATTAACATCAAGAAGACAGAGGCTTAGTGGAATGAGGTTGACAACCAGACCAGTCTTGGGCTCAGCAATCAATAATAGTCTTTTTTTTTTTTTTTTTTTTTTTTGGTTTGTAGGTTTTTAGTGTTTTTTCACTCTTTGTTCTTGTTGCTGTTTTGCTTTGGGTCCTGCTTCCAAGGGGGAGAGGAGAAGTGAAGTACCCACGTCTTGATTTCTATCTAAAGACCCTCCCCTTGGAGTGGTTGACCATTGTGTTGGAGGAGGCAGATGCAGTTAACATTACAAATACCCCTTACTTTTGGTCTTAGTAAGTTAATAAACGTTGGTCCTCCAGTCCTCCGTCACTCAAAGTAGTGCCTCTGAGGTTGCCACTTCAGAGGCATTGTTTTCCTCTGGGCAGCCTCAGGCAGGCTAGGAGCCAGAGCCTGTTGATGTCCTAGTGAACTAAATTTAAGGTAAACCAGACCCTGTATAAGTTCTCCCACTAGCAGAACTGAGGCTTAATCACAATGCGTGGAAGAATTAGATGCTACCATCTACTGCACTCCTGCTATGTGCTATGCGTGCGGAAGAGTTTTATCTATCGATTGTCAGAATTGATGGATTGGTACCCTTGCTTTATTTGACATTGGAGAAAGCTGGGAAGTGTTGTGGAGCCAGAATTCTTTCTAGAATGTGTAGATATGACTACTCTACTTGGCACATTTTTCCTTTTTTTTTTTTTTTATGTCCTAGGGAACCAAACCTTACTCATGCTAGGCAAGTGCTCTACATGGTTGCTTGCTTGCTTAGTTGGCTTGAGACAGGGCTCTATGTAGTCCTGCTGGCTTTGAACTTGTGATCTTCATGCCTCAGCCTCCCAAGTGCTGGGATTACTAGTGTGCAAAACCATATCTGGCTCATAGTTTAACTTTGATAGATTGAAAAGTACATTATAGGGCTGGAGGGATGATTTAGCGGTTAAGGCATTTGCCTGCAAAGCCAAAGGACCCTGGTTCGGTTCCTCAGGACCCACATAGGCCAGATGTACGAGGTGGCTCATGCGTCTGGAGTTTATTTGCAGTGGCTAGAGGCCCTGGTGCACCCATTCTCTGTCTCTGTCTGTCTGTCTGTCTCTCTCTCTCTCTCTCTCTCTGCCTCTTTCCCTCCCTCACTCTCTCAAATAAATAAATTTAAAGAAAGAAAGAAAGTGTAAGGTGCCCCTGCCATGGAGGGTGCTGGACAGGATAAAGAAGCCCAGGTGGGGTGTCAGGGCGGGGGCGCCCCCCTCAGCTCAGCCTGGCTGGGTCCGGGTGGAGCCCTGGCTCAGAAGCCCAGGGAAATCTCACCCACAGCTGGAAGTTCCCAAGTGGTCCGATACTCATCTTTTTAGCAGTTAAAAGTAGAATTTTATAATTTCAAGGGGTTCCATACAGGATAACATTGACTCGAGTTCCTTGACAATCTGCTGAACACCAGAAACCATGGGGTTTGCTTGAGTGTATGAGGGTTACTCTTGCAGTGACAAGTGCGCTTTCCTTTCTCCCCACCCCCACGCAGTGTTCCGCCCTCCGCTGGCCCCTCTCTTTCCAGACCCTCTGGTTTCTCTTTCTGCCCATGCTCCTTCTCGTACCCCAGTTGCCAACTACTGCACACATGCCAGCCACTTCCTATGCCCCTTCGTGCTGTCACATTGACCCACCCAGCATTCTGTGTAGGACACAGTAGGTGACAACTTCTAGTCTGATGAGCTAATATATGGAAATGGTCATTAATGGACTTGATGGCGTACATCTCTCTAGCTTATTCATTTAGAATGTGCTAGTAGACTTGGAGTTTTTCAACAATTTCTCCTCCTTTTTAGATGTCCATCTGTCCGTCCTTCCTTCCTTCTTTCCTTCCCTCCCTCCCACATCCTTCCTCCTTTTTTCCTTCCCTCCCTCCCTCCCACATCCTTCCTCCCTCCCTCCCACATCCTTCCTCCCTCCCTCCCTCCCTCTCTCTCCCTCCTTCTCACTTCCTCCTTCCTTCCTTCCTTCCTTCCTTCCTTTTTTTTCTCTCTCCCTCCCTCCCTTCCACCCTCCCTCCCATCCTCCCTCCCTTCTCTCTCTCTCTCTCTCTCTTTCTGTCTTTCTTTCTTGACATTTTCTGAGCACTTTTAGGTGCACAGTAAACCTGATCAGAAAGTTGAGACATTTCCCAGATAGATCCTATGCTCACGCATACATCGCCTCCACCACTCTCAGCACAGACTTGGAGCAGGGGATTTCACTCACCAGGTGATGGACATTACAGTTCAGAAGCCAGTAGGTGAGACCTAGGCCATCGTGTGAGGTCTTTAATAGCTCTTACTACAGCCGTGGCAAAAGCGGACCAGCAGTGTGAAGGAATCGGCAAAGCTCCCCACTGAGCGGTCACTCGGGGGCTTTGCTGCTGCTCATCAGCTCCAACCCCACATCGGGTGCATGGTGCGCACTCAGTCCATGCTGTTGAGAAGATGCATCACGCACCCTTCAGATATGAGGGGAACAAAAGGCCCCTGAAGGAATGGGACATTGAATTACAGTGGGCAACTTTGGTTGGGCCTCACGGGCTTGATAGATTTTGTTTGATGATTATGACTTGGCCTCTAATGGTCTGTCGTGCAGATCAGCTTGCTGTCATCCGGGGATCCTGAGTGTCTCTAGCTAAGTGTCAACAGAACACAAGCAGCATGCTGCTGAGATCAGGGGACATCTGACTTCTCTCTATCTTTGGAGCCGGAGGCTCCATATGTTATCCTTGTGGTATCACAAAGCAACTGATGTCTTAGTACATCCTGCAAGAATTATTTCCTCTCTCCCTCTTCCTGAAAATTGTACCTTGTGATCCATTGACTCTCACTTTCCCATTTTCCCAACATTTCTCATTTTCTGCCCTTATTTTATCCTCTCCCTCAGACCATTGATGGAAGGAAGAAATGTTGCTTAGCAACCAATATGGAACTGGTCAATACCCTTTCTAATATTAACCCTTTGGTAACAAGTAAGCCGTCAGTCCCCCTCACTCTCCACTAGTAGGCTTTCAACTATGAGTTCGCACAAGTTGGCAGCCCACCTTAATGTCCTCATTGCAAACATCATTGATATCCATGGGTACTTGTAAATGTTGGTTCCAATGTAGCAACTCATTTAAATTGTCTGCTTATTAAAGTAGTTTACTTGTACATTCTTTTTTGTTTTATTTATTTTTAAAGTAGGGTCTCACTCTAGCTCAGGCTGATCTGGAATTTACTATGTAGTCCCAGACTGGGCCTAGAACTCACAGAAATCCTCCTACCTCAGCTTCTGAGAGCTGGGATTTAAGACACTTGCTACGCTTGTTTTAGAGTGCACTGCCAAGGTCAAACACAATCACTACTTAGCAGGTCCATATGGGGTGTGTGCTCGGTTACCCTTTAAACACTTAAGTTCATTCCTATCATAAGCCAAGGGTGCATTTTCCAGATTATGCCATTTGGTTTTTCAATCTAGCAGCCATCATACTGTCTACCAGCCTCGATGTGAGGCACACAGCAGAGTGTATACCTTCTCACCGCCCGAAGGTTTTCCTCTTTAGTTTCACCTATTGAATAATGCTTAACAGTGCCAGGTGTTCACATTGCGGGAAGTTGCTCTTCTTCTGGGATGGTTTCTTTCCGTTTTGGCTACACAGTCTTCTCCAGGGGCTCTTTAACCTCTTAGAAGCTGTGCAAGACAAATGTCAACCTGTGCCTATGTCCCACACGGGTACAACTGCTGCACCCACACAGCATTACTCTGTCCTCCCCAAAACTGCATTTGTGAAGTTCTTTTTCAGTGTGTCTTTTGTCACCTATGTGTCCCCTTGTTTTTCTTTTTCATCATTATTGATAAGGACTCACATCTCTCCCTATCACTAATATCCTTAAAACAATCAATACCACCTCCACTGAGAGAACTATGACCCGATCTCTCTTCCCCTGAGTGTTACTGGCTTTCTTGAAAGCACATTCCAAACAGAGTATCTCTGGGGTAGATAAACAGTGATCCTGGCATCCTTGGAAGGCAGTAAACAGTGGATTTGACCCACCATATGGTTCTGATCATTTCTTCTCTTTGCTATGAGAGGGAGCCTCCCCCCCCCCCCATGTTGTATCTTCTGGAAGACATGACATGGTCAGTCATATGTTTGGCCATCGTTGGACCCCACATAGCCTTGTAACGTCCCTTCAGTTGGGCTCCTCCATTCCCTAGGTCCACAGAGCTCCTACATGCTAACTCAGTGGTGAGTTGGTGACTTGTGGACTTGAGTGACCAGTGTTCCACAGCTCTTGGACTTGGGCCCCAACATTAGTTGTTCCAATTGGCTAGTACAAAGCATATACAATTAATAGATTTACTTATTTACTCATTTATTTTGGAAAATAAGCTAAAGATCATGTCAGCCTTCATGATGTTAGGAACTCACTCGTTTGCTACAAGGCCATGGTCACACAGGGCTCATCAAGGACAGGCTTTGAACTAGAGTTTGGCAGATGTCTTCAAAAATGAACAGACATTAAAAGTCCCTGAAATATTATTATTATCATGTAGCACCTGGATTTTTGCCGTATTTCTTTCATTCACAACAGAAAAGTAGGGAGAACTATATAGACATAGGCCTGGGCATGGAAACAACATTAGCCACTTCCATTATCAACGGGCCTGCCATGTGATGTGGCAGATAGTATTCTAGGTGGATCCCTCTGTACATCATCTGTCAGACTTGGCAGCAGCCAGGCAAGGAAGTATTCACCTTCCTGTTTAGGCAGATAAGAAAACGGACTGAGTGAGTGAACTCTTGTTCAGGGCAGCACCAGGTGCTGTGTGCAGGACACTAACTGTAGGCCAGTCCTCACTGCATGTCCTGTCCTCTCCACTGGCCACATTCCACCTGTATCAGAGGTCTCTGCTTGAAGGCAGTGTCATGAGCCATGTAGAAATCCAGCCACAATGGGCCCCAGGCTGGCTGTCTCCCTGTTACCCATTCACTAGCTGAAGCTGTGGCAGGAAGTGAGGGGACATGGAAACACACACACACACACACACACACACCCCTCTGTATCAGTTTTTCTCATTGATGTGAAAAAAAAAAAATCCAACCAGAAGCAACTTATGAAGGGAAATGTGTTTAATTTGGTTACAGTTTTGAGGGGAGGTTTCATGATGACGTAGGCATGGTGGATGCAGGAGTGGGTACTAAACTGATCACATTGTCTGCCAGGAAATAGAGAACAAACAGGAAGTAAGGCCGGGCCCCAGTGATCCACCGCCTCTAGCAAGGCTCCACCTCCTAAAGATTCTACAACCTTCCCAAATAAAGCCACCACCTGGAGACCAAGTGTTGAAACACACGCGTCAGTAGGGGCATTTTACAGCCAAACCACAACTTCTGAATCATGTTTATTGTCTATGAATCAACTCTCACTTATATTTAGAAGTTAGGCATTTTAAAATGTGTGTGGGTGTACATGCACATGTTGGTTATTCTGGAGTTTTCTCTCCTCCTCATTATGCTGATTCAGTTGTGGGGAATAGGCCAGGCCGTCCTGAAGCAGGAGGAGCCAGTGAATGGAGGGGCACTGCCTGTGCACTGACAGGTGAGGTGTACTGTCTGAGCATATTCATTTCCTTGCACAGCGTCACAGTTTGGCTGACGCAGGGGGGTTCCTGTTGACTCATAGAGCGATGCAGCAAGATGCAGTAAGTGCTAGGGGAAGGTGCTGTGGCCCTTGTAGAGGAGGCTACTGAAGGAGGAGGAGGAGCCAAGAGCTCAGGGCTAGGCAGTGGGCAGTAGGGCAGATAGGAACATCAAGGCTGTGGGTCCATTAACATCTTAGCGCTCTATCCTCCCAGCAGGGCCAGGGAAGGCCCGCAAACACTGCCGAGGGAAGCAGCCACATCTAGCCCTGGCCCAAGGGAACATGTCCCACTCACAGAAGGACACTTGCTGTGCACCATCCGGGCCTAAGTAGACAGTGTGTGCATCTCTTCCTATCCGTGGTCCTTTTGAGACCATCGAGAGACTATGCCATCCCACATAGGGGGCTCGCATTTCCACAACCAGGCAGACGGCTTAGGTAGCCAATCAAATGACCCCCAGGCTCGACAGTGCTGAAGGTGAAGGTCATGACTCTCCGACCCTGTGGGTGAAGTTTACGTTTTGAGAATCAGCCTCAGCAGGATCTGCCACGATGCCTTCGCAAGCCCCCGCAGGAGGAGTGAGTGCGAGGGCACACGGGCTGTAGACTCTTCCTCTGCCTTGCCCCCCCCCCAAAAAAAAACACTTTTAATGAACCTCAACTTATGAATTAAACCATTCACGTCTTTCAATCTAAGACTTTATAACTCTGATTTATTGTAATAATGGGATGGTTCTTTTCTAATCAATGTTAATACAGCAACAACCTAAATGTGTGGACTCTGGATAGACAATTATCCATGAACAAACCGCTCGTTCCTCCAAAGTGGGGAGAGATTAGATCATGGTCTGAGAGCAAGGAGTACCTTGTTGGAGGAGGTCACATGTCTGAAGCTAGTAGAACCCTTGTCACATTTACTTTTCCTGACCTTGAGGGAGAATTCTGAGGCAGAGGGGAAGATGGGAAAGGAAGTGAGTAAAAAAAACAAAGAAACAGAGGAGAGAAAGCAGAACAGAAAGAACATTTGAGGACTGTGGAAATGGCTTAGTCATTAAGGAGCTTGGCTGTAAAGCCAAAGGACCCAGGTTCAATTCCCCAGGACTCACGTAAGCCAGATGTGCAAAGTGGTGCATGCGTCTGGTGTTCGTTTGCAGCAGCTGAAGGCTCTGGCGCACCCATTCTCTATGTGCCTGCCTCTTTCTCTCAGATAAATAAATAAATGGTATTCAAGTTACCAACCACAGCAGCCATCACATGGTGTGGTGGTTTGAATAGAATAGATGGCCCCCAATATATTCAGTTGTTTATTTGTTTGTAGTTTGCATCTTTAGCCACCTGGCTTGAGGCAGTGTCACTGGGTGGATCTTAAGGTGTGGTGGTGGGTTTCAGATTTCAATCTAAAGATATGCAAAGTGTGCCTAGCTGGAGTTCCTGAAGTGTGCTGTGGCTTTTGGCTTTTAGGTTTGTACTTCTGTCTTTTTGCTTGGGCCTGTGAAGGCAGGCCAGCTTCTTCTGCCATTATGGAACTTCCCCTGGATCTGTAAGCTTCAATAAATATCCCTTCCTCCATAACTGTGCCTGGTCTGGAAGTTCATCTCAGCGAACCTGAAGCTGTCTGCTACACATGGCATGATTTGTTAATCCAAATCTTAGCTTGAATTGGCGTAAGCAAAACAAAATGTGTCAGCATATGTGTCTGAAAAGTCTGCAAGACTTTGGGCAGAACTGAGCCATGGGCTCCAGTACATTCCTAGCAATGTCTCACCGTCCTCCTCAGCCATCGATGCTGGCTGTTGGCTCATAGGCAAGTACTTTCCCAGAGAGGCAAGATTGTCCCAGCGCCACCAAGCTCACATGTTCTCTGGTCACTTCTCTTATTAGCAGTTCCACAAATCCCCCGCTGGGCCTGGAAGGCCCTCATTGGGTGATACACCCGATGTCATGTCAGCTAGTTAGTGATGTGTAGGACGGGGTAGTCGGCAGTCAGGGTTGGGAGGGGTGGTGTGGGGAACGCCTAGTACTCATTTCAGAAGAAATGTGGTTGCATGCTGGCTGGGCAAAGACCTACCCAAGAAAGATGTGATGGGGGACTAGGGAGATGACTCCTTCAGTAAACTGTTGCGTCACATGCATGAGGATTTCTTGGATCCCTACAACCCTTGGAAAGTGCCAGGTATAGAATCACAGGCTTGGGAACGCAGAGCTGAGGAGTCAGAGGCAGGAGAATGGTTCTCTGGCCAGCCAGTCTAGCCAACCAGGTGAGTCCGGGCCAATGAGAAACCCTGTCTCAAAACAAAGGTGGGTGGTCGGTGTACCTGAGCAATGAATGACGCCGGAATTTGCCCTCTGGCCTCTGTGCCCGTGTGCACACACATGCCATGCAGCCCCTGACACATATGCACGTGCACATGAAAAATGCGTACGGTGAAGACTGGAAAGGTTCTGGAAGGCTTTGGACGTGTCGGTGTGCTGATGCAAACCCAGGCCTGTCCCTTGCTCTGGGTGTCCGTGACGAAGCTGTGGTGATGGGATGACACTGGCGTTGGTCACGACGTTTTCTAGATCATCTTTTGATGCTAAGCATCCCTTGTGTTCCAGGCCAGAAAACTAATGAATATGGTTATTTGGACTTCTCAATCCCCACTATTTCTAGTACCTGTTATTTTGGGAAAGGAAAAAAAAAAAAACTGTTAGCAAGGAGAGAGTCATGAATGCGCATTTTGTTTCTGAGTGACATGTAACAGACAGCAATGTTTAAAAAAAAATCTCTAGGATAAGGTCTTTCTTCTGGCTGAGGCGTAGGTAATCTAACCACTACCAATCTCTTGAAGGAATTTTTTTTGTTCTTTAAACCAAGGTTTCTCAAGCTATGGCCCCTGCCAGACTAGGATATAGTAGCTATTTTTTAAAAATATTTTCTTCATTTATTTATTTGAGAGAGAGAAAGAAAGAGAGAGAGAGAGACAAACAATGGGTATGCTAGGGCCTCCAGCTGTGGTAAATGAACTCCAGATGCATGTGCCACGTTGTGCATCTGGCTTACGTGGGTCATGGGGAATCAAACTTGGGTCCTTTGGATTTGCAGGCAAGCCCCTGAACAGCTAAGCCATCTCTCCAACCCCTTGTAGCTATTTTATAAGGACCATGTCTTGATGAATTTGCCAGAAGCTGAAGCTCTTTTGTCTCAAGGACAGGAGGACTGTCACTTACAATCCATATTGTTATATGAAGGGTCCTGAGAAGTTTGCACTTAGATACGGTTACAGCTAGTAGCAGATGTGACCAGAGTGCCTGGCTATTGGCCTTAATATCGAGGAGGTAGTTGTTACAAACTATCTATCTAGAAAGGCCGTCTTCACTGAGTCTAATCTTGGATACTGAAAGGGAATCTCCTATGTTAGTCTCTAAGAGGAGTTTCTCCATAACTTCATCATAATCGTCTTCCTATGAGCAACCCCCTCACCTCCACCGACGACCTTCTCATTGTAACACAGACAAAACCTGATACCTAGTGATTTTGCCTCTTTGAGGTCTCTCATCAAAAATAGTGCTATCAATAAACCCCACAGAGGAGGACCCTTAGTGAAAGTGGGCCAGGGGTCAGGGAACATAAGAGTATAACCCAAGGGAAATATTGACCAATGTACAATATATTCATATAGCAAAATTCTCAGTAAAAAAAAGAAAAAAAAAAACACCAATCATCATAGTGGCTTTTGGAGTCCAAGAAGACTTAGTGGGAATCACTTGGCCAACATCACCTTTTGCTGGAGGTTCTCAAGAGTGGGCACATCATTCATCCCATGAGGAATATCTAACCCTTTTTAGTTCTCTTCCTGTCTTTTCTACCATAATAAGGAGAAGGTTCTAGTTTGGAGCTGTTGTCTGGAATTCCTTGTGGGAATAACTACAAAGGGAAATGAGTCCATTGAGAGCAGGGTTTCTTAGCCTTGGCACTAACAGTGATTTGAATCAGATATCCCTTTGCTGTAGGGGACAGTCCCATGTAGCAGCATTCCCCCACCTCTGCCCACCAGAAGCCACACCCGAAGTTGTGTCCATCACCCATCGTCATATGCAATGTCAACGACAAGGCATAGACCACAAGAAGTAAACGAGGGTAGTCGAGTCCATACGCAAAGCAGAGGTGGGTATCGACGGCCGGGTTTGAGTTCCTCTATTATGTTTTGTGGGCTGGTGTGCCACTGATTGGCATTAGAACTGGGGGACCCTCATTCCCCATCCCCTCACTGTCTCCCTTACTGAAGACTGTCATAACCATCAGTCACTGTGCATAACCATCAGTGAAAAACTGTTGTCTCAGCCCGTGGCCAGTAAAAGAGTGAGCCTCACCTGTGGCGCACACGGACTTGTCCGTCCTACCAGAAGTAACAGAAATCCAGCCCGGCCCCATGACAAATGCCACGTCAGCAGCAGTCAAAGCAAGGAATGCTGTGTCATAATTTCCTCCATTCAGAGATTAACATGGGCTCCCAAGATTTTACGCTGCAGCGTTAACATGGAAGCTGGTGATTGAGTAAGGTTTAAGCATTCATTCAACACGAGCATCGGTGAGAATTGCTGGCTAGTTTCATTAATTGCACGCAGGTTACACGTGTTGCATTCAAGAGGAGCCACGATCACTAATGGAATGACCTCCTTGTCATTTTCCTCTCCGAAGCATGAGATGAGATGGCTCTCCTCCGGATGGCGCGATCGCCGCCTGCCCTGACACCAAACGCCGATGAAATATGGATCCGTGGCTCCCGACCAAGCTCAGCCTTTTTGAGAAGAAAATTCTGTTTCCATTTTTAATAAACAGACAGGCCCCGGGCTCACAAAGCACAGGGCTTTGCGTTGCTTGGGTGACTGCCCAAGAAGGCACACGATTCGGGAAGAATTGGTTTTCTTTTAAAACCCATCGCCTTTCTTCCTCCCTCAGTCCCCGGAGCCCAGCAGCTCGTGACTCCAGACAGGAGACACCGAGGCACATCTGGGTGCTGAGGCTGCTCCTACCTCTCCCGTTGGCTTGAGGATTGCCAGTCCCCATTCTTACCTCTCTGTGCCCCACCCCAACACATGGGCATGGTCCTTTCTAAGAACCCTCCCTTCGCCCACTTCCTGTTTTGCTCCTTCCTGACAGGAACTCAATTGGCTTAGAGCAGAGAAGAAATAATGCTAGCATGATCTCTCTCTCTCTTTCTCTCTCTCTCTCTCTTATTTGTTATTCCTAGCAGAGTGGCCAGCCACCACACTCTCTGTTGAGCTGTTTAGTCAAGGTCATTCCTTTGCTCAATCCTTTCCTCAAAGCCAAATTCCTCTGCAAGGTCCCAGGAGTTGTGGGCGCCCCTCCCACCTCTACCCTTGACCTTGCCCAGCCTCCCACCCTGGCTCCTGCCCCACCAGCAGCCTCCAGTGTGTCCTTATAGCTCCTGAGACCGGTTTGGATGTCTTTGCTGTTAATGTCCCTTCTGTTTATCGCACACTATCTGGAAATATCAATATCTTAAATAACTAAATCTTAAAATATGTGTCTTTTTTTTTTTTTTCTGGATCTTCCCTGACCTCCCAGCAGAAAGTGACTCTCTCCTCCTTATCCTGGCTCCCTGCCCGGGTTGAATTTTCTCCCTGGCTTTGGTCTTCTCTAGGAATAACCAACACCTTGCATTCTCACTTACCCAGAATCCCACTCTACCAGGGCTGGGGTCTGGTCTGCTCTGCTGTTGTCCTTGAGGTAACCCCTCACAGGCCTAGGGACATTCAGTGACAGGCGATTAACAAATGCCTCAATGCTACTGTTACCAAAGGCAAAATGGGGTCCTGTGACCTCTGTGTGTGCCTGCTCCTGGTCCTCCTCTCAGCCCCATGAGCCAGGTGTGGGTACCCTCATCCCTACTTCACAGGTGAGGTCCGGAAATGCTCATTAGGGTGGCTGGGAGTAATGAAGCTTGCATTCCATCTCTATTCCCAACTGCACTTCACTTTTGCTATCTGGTGTCCTCACTTGGGCTTCTAGGCTAGGGGGCGTTGTAGACGTGTGTTATTTTCTTGGGTGATGAGTATCTTGCCAACCCCCCCTTTGCTCCCGAACCCCTACACCTTACCCACCCACAGATGTCTCCCAGCCTAGCTGGTTTCTTCAGACCTTCAGTATAATTAGCCCAGAGGCCTTTGGCCTGCCGCTGTAACTGGTAAGACACTATCCATTACTGCCGTTTGTTAAGACAGACGACACGAGATGAAATATTTTAGGTGCATCATCTGGCCTAATTTAGAAAGGCTCCACAGGGCTCGAGCCTTTGATTTATCAGGCAGAGGTATCTGTTATCAGAGAGGCGCATACAAGGACTTATTTATTATCTGGAATCTGTTTTTAATTTCGGAGATTGTTTACCTAAACTGCTGTGTGTCAGATTCCAGGACGGATTTCTGCTTAGCGTTTAATTTTAGGTACTTGCCGTGGCGGACAGTAAAAAATGGGTCTCCCAGAATTTGTAGTTTCATTATGAATCTTAGCTCCTGGCAGCCCCTCTAAGCAGTTTGTCTTTGAAATCTCCTTGGTACTTGTTAACCCCGCTCTGCTGTGAAAGAGATATCGTTTATTTATTGGATTTTGCCCATTTGTGAAAAAGTACAGAAATTATTAATGGTTTAGTATCTATTAATGCATTACTTGGGTGGAATTCAAATTCTAATATTTATGGTAAACCCCTTTATAATGAAACAGGCTGAGAATCTGCTTTCTTGCTCCTTAAATTTGGAAGGTTCTGGAAGCCTTTGGAATGGCTCCCCATGAAATATGATCCCTGCTGGTTTTATATTTACACCCATAAATAAGAAATAAGTACTTTGGGTTGGAGGAGAAATAATTAAGAATATTTGTGTAGATAATAAAGAGGAAATGGTCCAGTTTGGTATGAACTGTGTGCATGAGAAATGCCAGGGGCTCCTGCGACTTGGATTAGAGATGTGGCGAAGATTAGGACTGGGGGATTCTGGGTAGGCATGACTTCTGGGGAACAGTAGGAAGGAAAGCCCCGTGGAGGGCATGGCTGTTCGGAGTTCATATCTGGTGACGTGGTTGGGATTCCCAGTCTTCCTTCAGGCAGGTTAGCCTGATGGTAGCCAGTTGAATTTTTTTAGAACTGGGTAGTTCGTCTGTTAAACAGAGCCCTTGTCTCACACCATCATCATGAGTATGAACCATTTAGAACTTTCAGATCTGTGCATGTTGAAACCCAAAGAGAGAACCTAGCCGAGTATCAGAGTAAGGCGAGAAAAAAAGAAATACGCATATGCATATGTATGTATAGGCACATATATAGATTTGCATATTTGAGGGGTATATAATTTCTGGTTGTTGGGCAAGAGATTGAGAAGAGCAGATCTGTATGAATAATGAACTTAAAGTGGGAACTTAAAAAAATAGAGCCTCAGCACATATCAGTGGATGAGAACTTCTCACCCACTAGGGCTTCTCTGCCCTTGGAAGTCAAGGTCAGTGTTGGGTTAAAGTTACTGCACATTTCCAGCCTCCATGAGACTCCTCCCTGACCTCTTCCTACCATTCACCGAGGGCTAGGTTGCATTTCTACATCTCCAGACACAGTAATGAGTTACAAAATCCTGACATGTAGTAACAGACAGGAATTTCAGGGATCATCTCATTTAGTGTGGTGCATAAATTTTCATTGCATGTGATAACTACATGGTGGTAGCTGGTAGAAGTGCAATATTAATATATATATATATATATATATATGGCTGGAGGGATGGCTTAGTGTTTAAGGCACTTGCCTGCAAAGCCAAAGGACCCAGAATCAATTCCCCAGGACCCATGTTAGCCAGATGTACAAAAGGACGCATGCGTCTGGAGTTCATTTGCAACAGCTGGAGGCACTGGAGTGCCCATTCTTTGTCTCTCCCTCTTTCTCTGTCAAGGAAATAAATAATATTTGACAGCCATGTCAGCAGGAAGCAGCTCCATGATTTATGGAGTGATGCCTGCCCAGGTTGCTCAGTGGGAAATAATGATGCTGTGGGTCGCTAAGCCAACTCTAGGTTTTTGTTTGTTTGTTTGTTAAAGGAAATCAGTCCCTAGATAGACCTCACATAGTGACGGATGAGCTGTGACTAGACGTACAACTCTGACTTCTCATCCAAGTATCTGATGGGTCTTATGACCACAGGTAGCCTCAGTGTCCCTGCGGACCACCCAGCTTTAAAGTATCCCTCCCTGACTTAGAAGAAGCACAGTGAAGAAACTGGTGATGGTGATGATGGTGTGGGGGGGTGATGATGGTGATCTTGGTGATGTCTGTGTTGAGGACATTGACGATAGTGATGATGATGATGGTGCTATCTCATTGATTCTCCTTGTCAGTGACCCAGGCCATTCACCATATATTCAGGATCTGTTATTTCATTTAATTCCAAGCATCTTATCAGCGAATGATAATTTCTCTGTCATGTACCTGGAGAAAATGGGGTCCAGATGGGTTAAGAAACTATGGAGTCACAAGGTGACACGTGGAAAAGTCTCGGGACATCCAAAGCAGGGGGTTCTTCAATTACTGAGTGCATATGAATGGACTATGGACTTGTGAATGGGGATATGCATAGGGGTGGTCCAAATATGTGGCTATCATGAATAAAGACTTGCTTTTAAAGTATCAAAGAATGTCTGGGAAAGTGGTCCTGATCATCATCATTTAGAGTAAAGAATTAGTCTTTCCATCTCATTGAGGACTTCCCTGTTTCTCTGTCTATTGTCATGATTCCACAAGAGTTGGATAGAACTAGGCAATGCCTTTGTGTACATTATAGGTGATAATTAATTTCATGATTCACAAAGATGAAATTTCTGGTGAGCATACCAGCCATGCTAGTTTGTAAAGGGTTTTAAGAATTCTCGACTTCAGAGGGAAATAACTCCTGAGGAAGGGACCTGCTGCTCTCCAGCTAACTTTTTGTTTTTAGGGTTACTTTATTTTTATTTTTTTTAGAGAGAGAGAGAGAATTGGTGTACCAGGGCCTCAGCCACCGCAGTCGTACTCCAGATGCTTGAACCACCTAGTGGACATGTGACACCTTACAATTGCCTCACCCTTGTGTGTCTGACTAACGTTGGCCCTGGAGAGTCAAACATGGGTCCTTAGGCTTTGCAGGCAAGCACCTTAACCACTAAGCCATCTCTCCAGCCCCCTCCAGCTCACTTTGATGCTGTCCTTCCTGTCTTCGGGGAACACGAGTGGTCAGACTCCTTCTGGGAGGTCTGAGGACCTCGTCATGGTGACTCAAAGGCTGGCCGAAGGATCTGTATTGAATCTCATTGTTGTGAGGTGGAAGATGATGACCTAGAGTTCACCCAAGTTACCATACCCTGAAAACAGAGCTTGGAATCAGCTCCAAGTTCATCCATCTCCCAGGCTTCCATCTTCACATTAGTTTCTAAGTATTCAGGCTCCAGAGTATTAGCTTAACATTTAGCTTAACTGCCAAATAAAAATAAATTTAACAAGGTAGGTTGGAGAAATGGCTTAGAGGTTAAGGCGCTTGCCTGCAAAGCCTTAAGGATCCAGGTTCTATTCCTCAGTACCCATATAAAGCAGCATGCACAAGGTGGCACATGCATCTGGTGTTTGTTTGCAATGGCTGGAGGGTCTGATGCACCAATTCTTTCTCTCTTTCTCCTTCTTTCTTTTTTTTTCTCTCTCAACTAAATAAAAAAATTTTTAAATATTAATAAAGTGAAAAAAATAAATATGTCTTTACTTGCAACTCATATTACAACTGAGAAGATATCTCAGAAATTCTTGTGCAGTAATGGGCCCATTTTTCTACTGAGTGCTGGCCCCTTTCCTACACTGGGTATGGGCTAGAGCTCTGTCTGGGGCCACGGAAAAGGGAGATGTGGGCTCTTTAATGCAAGGCTACTTTTCTGTCCGAGGAAAGTGGTTTCATGAGTATTCTGCTCCTCTAGCAGGCAGGGTGGATTGAGTGTGAGCTGTTAGCCGTGGTGATGATGAGGAAGGTGAGGATGCTGTGTTGACATAACAGAATCCTGGTCACCCAGCAGACGCTGATCTAAGCGATTAACTCGGACAGTCCTTCCATAGCCGTTTGAGACTGTTTCTGTTTTCATCCTCGCCCTGTCTTGTAGTCGAGGATACCGTGCTTAGTTACCTTACTGATGCGCAGGGAGATGGCCTCAGGTGGTACCTGTGGATCTTGTGCTCCTTGGGAAGGAGTGCTGCTCTCATCTTGTGACTTCTCAGCTGCTGCTTTTTGTCCTCACTGGGATTGGTTTCCTCTTGATTAGGGCGCAGGGCAGAGGAGACAGGGAACTGGGTACAGGGCATCTCTAAGTGGGTCCCTTTCCTCAAGGATCTGTACTGTCTTTCCCGAGTTGCTTAGTCTCAGGACCCCTCCTTCATCCGGATGCCTAACCCTCACCTGGCTTTTACCTCATCAAAAGAAGTTCTGCCAACCTCTATTCACCCTAAGTGGTACGTGAGTGACAGAAATTGGATGTGTTTCTTAACCCAGTCATGTTTGTATTTTAGTTGCAGTCCAAGCGTTGGAGGCACCACTTAAATGCCACTAATAGGTTCTGTCTCACACCCTCTGGTCTCTATCTGTTGAGGCCAACCAGAGAACCCAAACTGGGAATTCATTCCTAACAGATTCATTCCTAATCCCTACACTCTGTTGGCTTACGCTTGCCTGCAGACCCATCAGAAACATCTTTGAGAGACAAACCCCAGGCTGCAGAGAGCAGAGGTGGCATTACAGTTGCAGCCACACCGTGGATTTCATGAAGGTTGTAGTTTTTAACAGCGCACACTGAACGTGGTGGCCATGTTGCTCTTGGACATAGGTCCTTCGCAGGTTCCACTGGACAGAGCCCCGGCCACAGTCAAATCGTTATTTGGACAGGATGTGCCTTGGGTTCCAGAAGCAGGAGAAGGAAGCTGGGGGTTCTCCAGGCAGCCCAGGTCCACCGCCTCTTCACAGTCTAAACACGGCAAACATGATGCTCATCTCCACAGAGTCCAAGTTATCGAGGTCCCGTCTTCCCTGATCGGGGCTATTCTACCTGGGAGGCCATCTCCCGAAGACACCGTGTTTTTTCATATAACATTTTGTCCCTTCAGAAATTATCGTGACGCATGTCAAGAGCTTTCACACCGAAAAAAAAAAAAATGTCACATTAGCTTCCAAGTTTCTGATTGTCTAAATAACGCAGCAACTCAACACACAGCTGTCTGGCATTTTGACAATACAATAACCCGTAATTCTTCCTGCCACTCAAGGCTTCAAGGTTAGCATTTTGTAGTTTGCTCTCAAGGAGTATTCATTTAAATTTTCAAGAGCAAAGAGTTGAATGTGACTGCCTCGTACCTACCTCTCTTTGATCTTCTCTTCATTTACTTGGGTCTCCTTCCCATTCATCGCACATATTTTCTGGAGTGATCATGCTTATCTGTCAACTTTGTTGTTGTTTTTGTTTTTCTGAGTGGTGGAATGCCTTCTGCTTACCATCTCCTATTGTCTGGATAATTGGGACTCAGCGTGGAAAGTGTCTTCCAAGCGGCCGAGGTCAGCCGTCCAGCAGACAGTGACCATAAAGTTGCTCCCTAGTGAAACAGAGAAGGAAGCAGTTAGGGTCGGAAGGAGAGCTTCTTTGCCGAAGGGAGGTGAACCACTTACAGCTTCCATCTCTGCGGGGTGAATGTTTCCAACCTTCACCTTGTCCTAAGGGACACCTGCTTGCTTGGTCCCACCTTGATCCTCATCGAGGACTCGTGAATACTGAATTAACATCTTTGACTGAGTTACTGGTTGTCCAACCGTAGTGACTAGTTGAGCGAGTTGCCACTGGGCATTCTTGTAGGCGAAGTGCCATCCCAAGGCAGTTGAGACTGGCCGGTGCACCAGGCTTCGAACTTACCCAAATGAACTTTCCTAGTCAATGGTGTATATCTTTGAATGTCTTTCCTCCTCTCTGAAAGAAATGACTCGCCCTTGTCATAACTGCCTCTATAGGCTTGTTAGCTAGGTTAAGATTAAACAATAGAAGTAACTGTCCTTTGAACTACTACGGATTGTCATTTTATTGTGAATTTAATGTGCTAGGTCCATAAGATAGAGATATAATTGTGGTTTGTTCATTCTTTCCTTCCTTTCTTCTTCCTTCCTTCCTTCCTTCCTTCCTTCCTTCTTTCTTTTTAACTCACTATGGGCTAACATTTCTGATTTCATTCATGACTGTGATAATTGACTTGCTTATTGTGGTCATTTTTATTGCTATTTTTAAAATATTTTATTTTTATTTGTTTATTTGAGAGAAAGGGGGTGGGGCCGATAGAGAGAATGGGCAAGCCAGGGTCTCCAACCACTTCAAACAAACTCCAGACACATGTGCCACCTTGTACATCTGGCTTATGTGGATCCTTGGGGAATCGAACTTGGGTCCTTTAGCTTTGCAGGTAAGCGCCTTAATGGCTAAGCCATTTCTCCAGCCCATGTGGCCTTTTTTTTTTTTTGAGAGAAAGCCAATGCCATGCCTTCTTCCATGAACTGGGTTCATTTAGTGGCCTTCCTTGAGCTGTGTTCGAGGAAAATCTTTTGGGTCTTGGACACCCTTAGGACGTCTCAGAGTTTAAAATCCCTGGGGTGAAAGACGTTTGCAGTCAGTGACTGATCAACCTACCTCATGAACATGCCTTGCCTGGAGAAGCTTACCAGCCTACTATTGAGCACAATGTAAATGTGTGTGTGTGTGTGTAGAAAGAATCACTGTTCTTATATACATAGTCTGTGCTTCCAAAGCCATTGGAGTGAGAGACATTTTACCGGCCCTGTGCCTCCATCACAGAATCTGCCCGGTGAGGCCGTTGGTAAGAGAATGAACTCGTTTTCAGTTTCTCTGCTGTCACTTCATCAAGTCTGGGATGGGGATGCTGGTCAGACATCCCAAAACCCACTTAGGATCCAAATCGATGGCGATACTTCTCACGTGTCGAGTGGGGGAGGGCTCTAGGGTGACTCTCCTCAGTTTATCGGCAGGTTCATGAGGCTTGCTTCTTCAGAGCTGGTAATCTGATTTGCCATGCATTTGGTCCTTCTAAATGGGGGGGGGGCAGCTGGAAGTCTGTCAGTCCTCTGGTAACAATGTGTGGTGTCACATGCCGTGCTTAGAATAAGTGGGACTAGGAGAACAACAGCTTACTGAGGTTTTTCCTTTTCTTTTTCTCCTTTTTTGCATGTATTTGTATGGTACGCCTATGCGTATGCTTGTCGTAGGTGGGTGTGGCAGGAATGAGTGCAAGCATGTGTGCAAATGTGTGCATGTGAAGATCAAAGGTTGATGTTAGGTTCTCTTACTCACCCACCCTCCATCTTCCTTTCTGAGACAGGGCCTCTCGCTGACGTGGGGCGCGCATACTGGAATGACAAGCTTGCACCCCCTCTATGTCCAGCTTTCTCACAAGCCTGATGGGGATCTACATGCAGATCCTCATACTTGTGTGGCAAGCACTTTACCTACCAAGCCATCTCCCCAGTCCATTGATGGGCCTTGCCACCAACATTCACGTACTAGCAATAAGGCAGTCACTCTACTTTTCAAAATACGTCTGTCTCTATGGGACCACAGGTGGGCATCCAGAGCCAAGGCCACACAGATGGAGGATGGGACCTCAAGCCCGGTACACTTTGCAACTTGCTCTTTTGAAGATGTTTTTCCTCTTTTTCAAATTTTTATTAAAAAATATTTTAGGGGCTGGAGAGATGGCTTAGTGGTTAAAGGCACTGCCTGCAAAGCCAAAGGACCGCGAATCAATTCCCCAGGACCCACGTAGGCCAGATGCACAAGGTGGGGCATGTATCTGGAGTTTGTTTGCAGTGGCAGGAGGCCCTGGCGCACCCATTCTTTCTCTCAAATAAAAAAAATTAAGTTTAAAAATATTTATTTATTTAAGAGAGAGTAAAAGAGGAAGAAACAGAGAGAAAAAGAAAGAAAATGGGCATGCTAGGGCCTCTAGTCACTACAAATGAACTCATATGTGCCACCTTGTGCATCTACCTTTACATGAGTACTGGGGAATCACTCCAGTCCTTACACTTGGCAGGCAAGCACCATGTTTCTGGCTTATAACCAAGTTTATTTTTTCTTTTTTTTAGCACACAGAAACAGAGAAAGGGAGAATGAGACAGGGCCTCTAGCCACTGTAAATGAACTCAAGTTGCATGTGCAATGCTATGTATTTGGCTTTATGTAGGACTTGGGAATCAAACCTGGATCTTTTGGCTTTGCAGGAAAGCTCATTGACCACTGAGAACTCTCTCCATTCTGTCCTTCCTCTTTTTAAGATCTTTATTGTATCCCAACGTGTCTCAGCCTTTGTAGAGGGACGATACTTGTGGTATCATTTGGGAGCTCACAACCCAAGCTAAATTGCACAAACATACATATTTATGTATATCTCTTTTTTGTTCAAATCAAAGACCCAGTCATTTCAACTTACTACAAAATATCCAGGGCTGGAGAGATGGCTTAGTGGTTAAGGCACTGGCCTGTGAAGCCTAAGGACCCAGGTTCAACCCTCCAGGTCCCATATAAGCCAGACACACAAGGTGACAGAAGCGCAAAATGTCACACATGCACACAGGGTGTCACATGTGTCTGGGGTTCAATTGTAGTGGCTGGAGGTCCTGGTGTGTCAGTTCTCTTTCTCACTAAAAAAAGACAATTACAAAGACATTAAAAAAAAATCCACAACTGATCTGAAGCCTGGCTTTATTTTCTTCTCTTTAGAGAGGAAAAGTCCCTTGAGTTTCTACCATGCCTCCCAGACACAAGGGTACCCAAGACCTTGTCTGTTCCCCACACTGCTAGGACTTCATATATCACAGGACCAGGGGATTATGGGTGAGAAGAGAAGATCTGTTTTCAACCATCTATTTCACTGCCCAGTCACTAGTTTCTTCAACATCAACTCAGGGAGGTCACTGCACTATTGGCTGGTCTCGCATCACTGACCAAATAGCCATGACCTCCACTCCTGGGAAAGCCAGAACCCCGAAAGCTGGGAAATATCATGTCACACAGCTGGCGGGACTGTTGAGTGAGAACGCAAGTAAGAGTGAAAATGCTTTCTGGTTGAAATGCCCAGTCCTTCCTGATTTCAGGGGTCAGTCGCCCTTGGACTCTCTGTGTCCTGTGAACAGCTCACGTTCCTGGGTCTTTCAAGTCCAGCATTGGCAGTAGAGAGCTCTCATCCAAGCCCCTATCTGGAGACTGGAATCTCATATCATCATGGCATCTAGGATATAAAGCTAAGCTTCATCGTAATGGAGGAAGAAGAGAGAGGAAAATTAAAGCTGGCTTTAGATCAATTGCACATTTTTTTTTTTTTTTTTGCTCCTCCCTATTGAGATTTTATAGTAAAGCCGAAATGTCTGGTTCTTTGATTTGAATGAAAAAAGAGATATGTACGTATATACGTATATTTGAACAGTGTCAGTCTTCCGGCGTGTCTGTAGCTCTTCTGCAAGTCCCCAATCTAGGGACTTCTGTAGGTTGATTCCAGCAAGAGCAGGCGTTCCTTCAGTATTCATTTCACCGGCATTGACAATACTGACAATATAATTGACCTAAAAAGTTCTGGATTTCCTGTTAATGCACTTTAGAAATGTACATCAACTACCAAAAAAAAAAAAAAAAAATCATTCCTATCTACACTTCACTTGATTTCCATTTTCAAGAGAGCGGCCTCGTCATTATTATTCTATTTGAATAGCACTGATATCTTGAAGGATGGAAGGAGATTTCTATTGTATGCGGGAGTACTTTATTTCGATATTTTCTTTGTCTGATTATACATGATAAACACACATTAGTGACATTTCGTGCATGTTTGGAAGATAAATGGGGATATCTCTTTAAACCATTCCTGACACTTGCTAACCTGTGAGCTTAATGGCATTTTCTCTTTGATTCAATAATTTGTCTGTCAAAAAAAAGCTGGGCTGACATTCTCCTTGTTGTGGGATTGAAATGGAAAGAAATCTCTTCTCTTGAAGATAATTTTTTTTTTTTTATAAATTGAAGGGAACATTTTAGGATAAAAATGTTTTTGAAATTATTTGGGGTTTGGGGTGGGGGTGGGGACAGGGACTTGAGAAGGTGGCACTAATGAATGCAAGAGCCCTGACATTACATGTGTGGCAAGTGATAAAAGGGACCCCACTTCCTCCTTCTCAAAGCCCTCTTGAAATAATTGGGGGATATGTGAAATCTTATAAAGGCAAGTAGCATCTCCTAATCTTCGGGGAAGCTGCCAGCTCCCTTTCCAAGGGCTGTTGGGATGGGGCATGCACCTGCACGGGTAGGGGTAAGCTCGTGAGTCCCCTGCATCTACCTCCGTTTCCTCTAGCCTCATTCTGAATGAAGCGTTGGGGAGAAAATCCAGCCCCAGAATTAGCCTGTGGAGGCTGTCAATCCAGGTGGCCATGATTTTTCTGCAATTTGGAGATTTTGAACCTGGGAAACTGTGAAGCTGAGTTTGACGATTATGGAGGAAAGTGGTGGCTAGAGTGACATTTACAGCTCCTAAGGAACCCTGTCTGCAAATTGGTCTCGAGGGACCATATCATGTGATCTGTGGCACACCGCTGAGCCTGTCTCCTTGGGCCCCTCAGCTATGTGGCTGAGGCCTCTTGGGAGTGCGAGTGTAGGAAGCTGATGAGGCACCCTGTTCTGGCAGAGAGGGTTAGGATGCATGTGGCCCCCTCCTCAACTTTCTACCCTAAGGGGGTCTTCAGAAATGCCATTAGAAAACATCGGTTTCAGATGATAGTGTGTGTGTGTGTGTGTGTGTTCACATGTGTGTGCGTTCTTGCATGTGTGTTCATGTGTGGGAATGAGGATGCCCATGTGTGCCATGGCACACGAGTGGTGGTCAGAGGACAACTTTGAAGGTCAGTCCTCAGGTCCCACCTTGTTTGAGGCCTGTTATCTCCTTATAGTTCACAGTAGCGCTTGCAGGCTAGCTGCCCCACAAGCTTCGGGGCCGTTCTCCTGACTCAGCCTCCCTTGACCATCATGTACTGGGAATGGAGCCACCCAACACTGGACCTAGCTTTCGTAGCTTGTTTTTTAAATAATATTTTATTTATTTACTTATTTGAGAGAGAAACAGATAGACAGACAGAGAGAGAATGGGCACACCAGAACTTCCAGCCAGTGCAAACTAACTCCAGATGCATGTGCTGCCTTGTGCATCTGGCTTATGTGGGTCCTGGGGAATCAAGCCCGGATCCTTAGGCTTTGTGGGCAAGCACCTTACCAGCCAAGCCACCTCTCCAGTCCCTGGATCTAGCTTTTAGAAGGGTTCTGAGAATCCAGACGTGGGTATCCAGCCTTGCACAGGAAGTGCTTCTATACGCCGAGCCGTCTTTTGCCTTCACATTATGGATCTATTTCACTAGCATTTAATGTTTACCCACCTTTTTCTCTGAATGAAATCTGGCATGAGGAAGGAGCAGGACCTCCACTAGTGTGGAGAACCAGGAAGTGAGAGGCTTGATCCAAGAGAGAATAAGGGTCTCTCCCTCCCTCCTCCCTCCCTCCTTCCCTCCCTAAGGAGGCCTGAGACAGTATCCACTGTGCTTTTTCTCTGGTGTGGGGGTAGAGAGACAGAAGCTGAGTTAGAAAAAGAGCCAATGAGCTTGGCATGGTGGCACATGCCTTTGGTCCCAGCACTAGGGAGGCAGAGGTAGGAGGATAGTGTGAGTTTCAAGGCCTCCCTGAGACTACATAATGAATTCCAGGTCAGCCTAGGGCTAGAGCAAGACCCTGTCTTGAAAAACCAAAATTAATAACTAAAATTTAAAAAATAACCGATGACCAGTAATGAAGCAGATATCTGAACAGGAAGCCCTGCCTGCATCCCACCCCTTCTCTGGCTGGTATGATGGACCAGGCAGGATTGGAGGGGATTGGCAGGTGGAGCACTGGAGGCAGTTGATAAATGCCCAGATACCTTGTAGTAACTCACAGCTACACATTAACTGGCACCATGGCTCTTGGCAAGCCCACCCTAGGATGGAAGGAATTGCCAACTGTCAGCTACCCTCCTCCCTTCACTTTTCCTCCACTTCCCTGGCTTTGTGTGTGGAAGCACTGTGTATACGTGCCCGAGAGGAAAACAAAACAAACCAAAACAAAACTGATGGACATCTCACAGAACTTACCATTAGCTGCTACAAATGATTCTCAGGTACATTGTGTCATGTGTTGGAAGGCAGCAAATGCTCAGGGGAAAAAGGAAGTGGGTGATAAACTCAGCAGCCTTGGGTGGAGGTCATAGAACAAGCTGCACCATTTTACAAGGCATGTGGTCTGGGAGGCAGGCTTCGTCAGGAAGAGCTGGTGAGCAAATGATAGGCACCTTGGGGAAGAGATTTGGGAGAAAATACCACAAATGAGCCATCTCTGCCCTCACAGTGCCTGATGAGAGGAAGAAGTAGTCAGCCAGCAGTGGGAAGCCCAGAATAGAATTTTTTCCTACCAATCTAAGCAACATGTTTTATGGAGCTGGAGGAAGTGACCATAGCTCCCCAACCTTCATCATCTCTGGTTCCTGGTGCCATCAGGAAAGGTTTGATATCAGGAGGAGACCAAGGTGGAGTATAAAGCCCATGTGTGTTTGGTGAGTCTCTACCAGTACAAATATTTGTTTGTGAAGTGACTTGAGAGGGTTAATGGAGAACTGAGTTAATAAATGTAACGATGAGGGCCAGAGAGATGGCTCAGAAGATAAGTCACTTGCCTGTGAAGCCAAAGGACTCAGGTTTGATTCCCCATTACTCATGTAAGCTAGATGCTCAAGGTGGCTCATGTGCCTGGAGTTCATTCACAGTGGCTAGAGGCCCTGGTGTCCTCATTCATTCTTTCTCTCTTTCTCTCTCTCTCTCTTTCCCTCCCTCCCCCTTTCTTTCTCAAATAAATAAATTTTAAAAAAAGAATATATAAGTTACTGAACAGCAAACGAGGGAGTGCTAAGTAATACCGTCCCCTGTTTGGATGGGTAAGTTGCAAATTTATACCATGAAATACTAATTGTACACTTAACTTGGATGGTGCTTACTCTAAGGCACTTTACTTTAAATATAGGCATTTATACTCATAGTAATTTTTCAAATAAGAAGAGAAATAACCAACTCTAAGTATGTTCAGATGTTAAGGTGTGATCACAACTTCCATTATAGGTATAGTTAAGGCAGAGAGGCACTTTTAGAGACAGAAGATGGCTTCCCTTGCTGTACAAAGTCCAAGCAAACTCTGGCTGATGAGCTTGGGGATCCTCACTCCTTGCTGATGGGCAGTGGCTGCTGTCAGTCTTCAGTCTTGGTATGGGCATGGAGGCAGAGGATTGGATGTGGATGACTGTTTATCAAATTTTGTATATTATCTGAAAGACCTGGGGAAATAGCCCAAGAGAGACTACCACATGAGCTATAGTTGGGCCACATCCCATGTCTATTGACTTAGAAGTTCTTGTTGTGCTCACCAACATCTTTATTTTCAAGTAGTATCTCAGATGGTCACATTGCAGATGGTATAGGGATCTTGGAACCACAGCACCAAAGTCCTCTTCCTTTAAAGCATATATTTTATTGGCATCTCCTTTCATCCTAGAAAAGTAGTAAATCCTTATTGCTGGAAGCCAGATGACGAAGACCCTTTCCCAACAAGGCAACATTCCAGTCCTCTATCTCTCCGTAGTTTTGTTCGCTTTTTCCAAATACAAAATAATTCTGTAAATATTACTCCGTACTCTCTTTGTTTTGTAAATGTCAATTCATTATGTATGTCTCAATACTTTAAAAATGTTTATTTTCGTGTGTGTGTGTGTGTAAGTGTGTAAGAATATGTGCATATGTGCTCATGAGTGAGCCTGAATCCCTTGTTGCTGCAAAAAAAATGCCTGATTTCACATGGGTGGCTAGGGAATTGAACCCAGGTTGGTAGGCTTCCTAGGCTGGCAGGCTTTTCAAGCAAGCACCTTTTACCTCAGCCTTCTCCCCAGTCCCTCTTACATTTATACAATTAAAAAGTATGTGATATTCAAGAGTATAGAAGTAACTGTGTTTCCCTCTTGCTGGCATTCACTGACTCACCCCATGGCACCTCTCCCACATAGAACAATTTGAGAACCCTTTTTCTGATCATATGACTGAGAAGACACAGCTATCTCCCATCACCTACCCCACGTCCTTATTCTTTACCTTTGGGCCAAGTAGTCCTTTTTCAGGTTCTCTCTGCTCCCCACAGGAAAGTTGGCATTAAAATTCACTGATTTGGAGTTCTCTATGGAATATCACAGGAGGAGTGAGAACTCTTCCCCTCCAGGGACCCAGGCTGGGCTGTTTCTCAAAGGGGAAGGGGGGAATCCAACCAGCTAGCCAGCTGTGTGGGAGCAAGAGTATCCTGAGGCAAGACTCAGGCCCTGCCTTTAAAAAGCCTATAAACCATTTACAGAGATAGAACGTTCTCTTCCCAGAGAGTTCACACAGTAAGAGAGGGCAGCTGACGGGCAGGTGTGGCGTTCTGTGTGCGCTGGAGCTGTCAGCCGAAGCTGCTCAGAGAAACCAGGCCTTCACAGAGCTCAGGCGGAGTCCACCGGAGAACGCTCTCAATGGTGGCCTCGTGCATGGAGAGCTGCTGACCTCAATCCTACCATATGCAGGGCAACTGGCTGGTATGTGGGATTCTTCTAAACCCACTAGATCAGGAGCCAAATTAAGTAGCTGTTCTCTGGGCTTTCCAAGAGTTCAGACAGTGGCAGCAACAAGCTGAGGCCTCCGCCCAGCAGTGCTCTGAGAGCCCCTTTCACAGACATATAAATATTTAATAATCATCTGTCTACAACCAATCTTGGGGAAAAAAAAATCTTTAAATAGACTGCTCGAAAGGCCAAAATCTGAATTTTAATTGAGGTACTTTGAATTACTCCCATTAGTCAGTGGCTTTGACTTTTTCTTAGTGAGGAGTGGATTGTTTTTGAAAGAACAAAATGGTTAGCGGACGACAAGAACAACAAACAACAACTCTATGGTTTCTACTAAATAATAATAATAATAAATACTAATAAAGATGGTGCTTTTTTGGAACAAAGAGTAACAAGACCAGTGCAGCCAGCCCCACAGGTCTGCGGTGGTGTTTGAAAGGACTCAGAGCATGGGGGTACCTTGTGCTTGGCTAAATATTTTCTATCAGTTCACTTCTATGAGACTCCCTGGTTCCACTAGTTTGCAGGATGGAGAAGGCGCATGCGCACGTGTGTGTGTGTGTGTGTGTGTGTGTGTGTGTATTTATATATTTATTTTTCTTTCTCTGCCCCCTGGGCCTCCTGTCTCCCGCAGCTGATGTAACAACCCTCTTGGAAGAGCCCCTTGTATCTTACACTAGCCAATTTCGACAATCTAAAGTGCTCAAATTGAACCATTTTGTTCACTGTAAAATAAACCTCAGGCCATTATGCTTTGGGTTTTCATTCACCCGCCCTCCTGTCCCGGCCCCTCTCTGTGCACTCGCCCTCCTTTCCCGTTCTCCCCCTCTCTGGGAAGGCTGGGAGAACCCCTGTGTTCAGTCTGGCCACGTCAACTCCACTCTGGCAAAATTTGCTGTGAGATGTGTGTCATGGAGGTCAGCTGCAAGGCCATCCCACCATAAGTGATCTTGCTCATGCGTCTGCCTCCAAGTAGCACCCTCCCCACCCCCCACTCTCCCTCCACCAGCCTTGGTTTGGATAAATTTAATTTAAAGATTTACTGTGGTGTTAAAACCCTCTTTCACAGGGTGATCCCACCACCTCTTCCGGGATGATACTCCAGAGTGACAGGAAGGAACACTCTCTTGCCCTATCTCCAACCTGGAGGACATCTCCCCGTAGCACAATCAAGGCAATCTCCAGACAAATTTGCTATGGAAACACTTTGTACAGCCCTTGATTGATCACCCTGAGCAAAGTGGGGGAGTCTGTCTCTGGAGTCCACACTTGCTTGCTTCAGATTATTTTTAAAGCAATGCTTAGGATGGATCTGAACCCAGTAATTTATTCGATTTTGGGTCATTAACCCTTGTTCTGCTTATGGCTGCAAATGACTTCATCGTCAGACACGATGAGGACTCCAAACTGCCGGGGGGTGGGGGGGCACTTGGCTCTTGCCAGCTCTCATCTGAGAATCAATTTTCAGAAAGTGGCAGGCATTAGAAATTCTCTCTGCTTATGGGTTTGGGCGGCATCGCCTCTGGGATATAAGGAAAACAGGGGTGGTGGAGGGAGAGAAGAACTCCCAGGATGGGGTGGGGGAGATGGTGGGGAAAAAAAAATCCTATTGCCAAAGACTGTTTGTGTTGGGATGGCTAATGTCCTGAGAAAGCTATACAATAGGTTCTGTCAAAATGCTTCCTTGGAGTGGGGAATGGATTGTAGTTTGGAAATGGTGTTGGGGGAGGGGGCCTCCATCTAGTGATCCTGTCTAGATGGAAGAAACTAGCAGGAAAGCATTGTTTTCACTCCTATTGACTGAAGGCCAGAGGGGCTTTACTGGTTAAGCTTTTAAAAGCACAGCAGTTTGAACACTTTCTTCTTCTTCCTCCTCCTCTTCCTCCTGTTTTTCTTCCTCTTCCTCTTCCTTCTCCTCCTTTTTGGCTTGGTATACCACTTCTCCAATTAACCTTCAATCTCATAAACTCATCTTTGGGAAACAAAATGAAAGTGAAACGCTGTTGCCTTCAAGGCCAAGCTGGAGTCTGTCTCTCTTGAGACACTACAGAAATAAGCATTGCTCGGTGACGCTGATAGCCAGTCAGAGAAGGCTCGTGCATCCAGTGCCCGCTTACCCCCTAGCCAGGAGAGTGGCCAGACATGCCGTGGTTCTCTGGCACCATGTCCCTCTGCCACACCGGACAAACTGCCCGGCAGGACTTGGGGTCAGGGAATTCCTTCCTTCCTTTGAGGGTTGGACCAATGTTTGGGACCGGACAACTCTGAGAATGGACCCGTCTCTGGCACAGCTTGGGTGAACTTGCGACTTCATTAGACATGAGATATCTCTTAAGGCAGAATCTTCACGTTAAAACAGTGAGGGAAAGGAAAAACCACAAATCCTTTGAAATTTACAAGTGGAAAAGATTAAGTATTTAGCCAAGTCCTGTGTGTCTCACTGACAACTTAGGGCTCAGATGTATTCAGGGTGAGTGGCCAGGGTCACCCAAAGTGGTCCTTCCTAAAGCAGGTCTCCTGAGTGGTGTGGCGCTTAGGAGTGAGCAGGCGGGTGTGGGGAGAAGGCTGGTCCAGGCATGGCCACTCAGGGGCTGCACCGTCTGTGGAGAATTCATACGTGACAACCAAACCCTTCCCTCTGCTTTTCTTCGCTACCAGGAATTGATGGTATCCAACAATGCTGACACGGACATGCCCACCGCTGCCAAGGCGAATGCTCAGAACCCTGCCTCCCGCTCCTGATTCTCCGCTCTGGGTGTCCCATTCACCTCCCACGTGTCCCTCACTGCACACAGAGAACAAACGTCCTGTTAGAAATACCCTATGCTTTTTGGAATTAGCTCTGCAAAAGGACCTTTTGGGTGAGGCCCCTTAAGCCAGGATTGGTACAATGTCTCAGTCTCCAAGTGTTGAGGGATCCCACACAGGAGCGGCGGGATTTTTCAGGACCCTGCCTTCCCCTGTGTCACTCTGACAATGTGGCTGGTGGTTGCTGAGACAGGGGCTTTTAGCCCCCAGTGGAGTCCGGAGACTCTGGGTCACCGTCTACATGGTATTCTTTTGCACATCGTTAATTCTCTTGATGTTCAGAGCGCCTGGCTGTTTTCTGTGTGCTTCTCTGTGGTCACCTTGGCCAGACAGGTCCCTGGCTGGCTGGTCGGTCTCTGCAGCCACTCCCTGAAGTGGGTGGGTTAAGTATCCCACTCTGACTCCAGCTGCCGAGTCATCACTTCTGACAGACAGATGACTGCTTTGTGCCAAGCATCCCCTCCTCCCCCAGCCCCTCATTTCATCTTCCCCCTGTCAGAAACTCACCCTTGGCATAAATTTAATGCAAGCTAAATGTGATCCTCCAAGAGATGCCGTCAAGGTAATTTTTTTTTCTTGGTTTTCAAAAGTAATTTCCCCCCCGCCACTCCAGTGCCTTTTCTCCATGTTAATTATGTCTCACAAGCTATCCAAATCTGCATGGCAGCCAAGTGCCCACCATCAAGGGTTAGAAGGCTTTTCCCTCACACGAGGCCTTGAGGAGAAGGTCCAGTGGCCTGGGGCTGGTCAAGCCAGGACTCCCTCACAGCAAGAGTTAAAAAGCAATCCATGGGGGTTATTTTTTTTTTTTCTTCGATGAAATAGGAGAATTTAAAGTGATTTCTTGCTATCTTTGCTGTAGGAGAACACCACAATGATTTTCCCCCACATTCCAGGTCCACAAGGATTTTAGGGGGTACTCTTTATATATTTTATATCCTGTTTCTTAGAACAGGTGACAGCCATTCCAGAACATTCTATGCAGTTTATTTCCCCTACTCCCTCCTCTCTTGCCTCCTTACTCCCTCATGAAGGAGTCAAGGAATCAGATCCTGTTTTCCACCTGAACCCTGATCTCTGCCTCCACCTACCCCAGAATCTGTCCTGTGGCTGGTTGTCAACATGTAGCCAGGCCACTGACAGAAGGAAAACTGCCATGTGCCCTAGTCCTCTGTAGAGAACTGTGCGTGGCCAGCCCCAGCTGAACCAAAGTCCTCGGGGGTAAATTATCCCCCACTAGGAATCCTGGGACTTGACATTCAAAAATTCTATTCATTGAAAACAGACTAGCCCTGAAAACCTGGTTTAGTAGATAAAATCTGTAACCACAAGAGGATAAATCTAGTTTGGCTTGTTTGTACTGGTCTAATTTAATATGATCTCCCTTGGAGTTTCTAGCGTCTAGATTTTCTAGATCATTAAATCCATTACTTTTCAGTGCTAGCTTTTTCCCCCCCCCCTTAGGAGGATGGGGTGGAGAGTGGATATATGTTTTTAGAGACACCCTACACTAATCATTGGAGCCTCATCAAAACCCATCTGAGTGTGAAGTGGCTAATTTCTGAGCCCAGGGGCTCTGAAGGTGGATTTCCATCCATTTGCCATGAAACATGCTGGTAGCGGACTCAGAAGGGGGTGGGGGGGTCTGCTGGCTGCAGCCAGTGCTGTTACAGGACCCACAGAAGGCATACTGAAGGATTACTTCCAAGCTTTTCTGAAAATGTTGAGTACCTGGATGGAAAGGTGTTGGGAATGCTTTCTTCTCACAGTCCCCACATTCAGAATGGCCTAAGAACTTTGAGGTCATTGCCATAAGATCCTATGTAACCTTGACCCATTGGGCTACCTCTCCCATCCTCGGTTCCCTCACCTGAACAGTGGAGCAAGTCTTATGCCTTGCTTCTGAGATCCATGGGGATAGTGACCAGGAGCTGTGGGGGAGTCTTCAGGTGTCTGTGAAAGTAGCTGGTGCCCTTTAATTAATTAATCCCCTCCCTCGGGGTCAGTTTTTTTCATCTGTAACAAAGGAACTCTGTGGGACTGAGAATTTTATTTTATTTTTTATGACCATGGCCTACTGATGTTTATTATATATTTTCCATGGGCCAGGCACTGGCCAGAGTACTGAACATGCTTACAGGCTTAACATTAACTGTTTGTTTTTTGTTTCCTTTTTAATTTTTAACTCATTTTATTTATTTGGGGGGGGGGTCAGATAGAAAGAGAGAGAAAAAATGGTGTGCCAGGGCCTTTAGCCACTGCAAATGAAATCCAGACACATGTGCCATCTTGTGTATCTGACTTACATGGGTCCTGGGGGAATCGAACCTGGTTCCTTTGGCTTTGTAGGCAAGCGTCTTAACCACTAAGACATCTTTCTAGCCCTGTTTTTTTTTTTTTATTAAATATTTTATTTATTTATTTTCAAGGGGGAGAGAGAGAGATTGAGAGAATAAATGTGCGTGTGCCAGGGCCTTTAGCCTCTGCAAACAAACTCCAGATGCACAAAGTGGCGCGTGCATCTGGATTTACACGGGTTCTGGCAAGTTGAACGCAAATTATTCAGGCATTGCAGGCAAGTGTCTTAACTGCTGAGCCATCTCTCAAGCCCATAACTCTTTTGTTTTATAAGATAAAGCACACATTATTTTTAAAATTTTTATATTTTAAAAAATATTTATTTGCAAAGGGGGGGGTCAGAGAGAGAGAGAGAGAGAGAATGGGTGTGTGCCAGGTCCTCTTGCCACTGCAAACAAACCACTTTGTGCATCTGGCTTTAAGAGGGTAATGGGGAATGGAGCGTAGGCTCTCAGCTTTGTAAGCAAGTGCCTTTAACTGCTGAGCCGTCTTTCCAGCCAGCCCAGCTCTTGATTTTTTTTTTGGAGACAAAGCATTTCTCTAGCCCAGGTTGACCTGGTCCCTAACTCACTCTATAGCCTAGGCTGGCATTGAACTTACAACAATCTTCTGACCTTGGCCTCCTGAGTGCTGGAAATGCAAGTGTGAGCCACCATGCCCAGCAAGTTTAATTCTTTTCATTTTTATAGTGCCTCAGTGAAGTTATTCAGGTCAGAAAAGTGAGGCTCAGGTAGGTGACTTAGCTTGCCCTGACTAGGCAGGGGTGAGTTTTTTTTACTATCATCTACCCTGCCTAAATTTGTTTCATGAGTAGAAGTGAACAGACAAGAGTCACAGGGAGCTGCGGCATTTTGTAGAGTTGACGGTTTGCCCTGGTTCTGTCCCCCGGGGAGCAGCTGCGAACAGGCAGAGAGTAGTCGGGAAGCAAGGGGGTGTGATCAAGGCCGTGGTGCGTGCGCACAAGTGCACAGGTGTGTTCTTGACTTCTCAGATGATCGGGGGAGGAGGAGTCCAGAGCTGAGCAGTAGCGGGGAGGGGTGCAAGGAAGGCTAAGTAGGGCCCTTCCCCTCCCTTCCTTGAAGGGTCACGCCAGGAGGGCTGGAGGCGGTGCGCCACGGAAACCCAGCGTCTGTGCGGGAGGGCTGCTGCTCTCAGGGTGAGGCCTTCTGAGTCTAGCTCCATTTTGCCAAGTTGCCCAAATGCCTTGGAGAGGAGCAGCCAGCATGGCCCAAAGCTGGTTCTCTGGAGTAGTCAGACAAAGGACCGTGGTCAATTCCGACTCTCCACTCGTAGGTCCCGGAGAGAGAGCACGTAGCCCTTCGTGTGTACCGGGTGCCCCTGCTCGGGCACTGAGCAGTACCTGGCTAACCAGGGTCCTCCTCCTGGGCTGCAGCAATAGCACCCTTTGCTGTCTGACACGGTGACATGGGAATGAAGCAAGGTGGGGGGTAATTGTACAACTAGTCAGTTTGAGTAGTGAAGTGGTACGTACAGGTGTGTGTGTGTGTGTGTGTGTGCAAGAGAGAGACAGAATATCAGACAGACACTGCTTATAGGAGGAGAACTTTATTTCAGAATGGCCTAGGGCTGTCACCCTCATCCGACCCTTTCAGAAGCCTGTGCCACCTCACGAGGTTCCATAATGTCCCAAACAGCACCATCACACCAGCTGGGGTCCAAGTGTGAAAGACCAGAGACCAAGGGCGGTACTTTACTATCAAACCAGAACTGCATATGATGCAGGTGGTCTGTGTTGGCGCCAACGTGTGCACGGGACTGATGCTGGAGTCAGATACCTGGTTAAATGGTGTCCTTCTCTGGCAGAAGACTAGGCTACGCCTGCTCTGTTTCGGCATCACAGGTCTGTCTTTTCATACAAGCCCACAAGCTGGGAAGCCTGTCTGTGAGTGCGAGCCCACGTGCTCTGAACAGGTCAGGCGCGACAGTCAGAACCTGTTGTCTGGCTTTGTATTCGGAATAATGGAATCGCTAATCTACGTGATCTGGCCAAGGCAGATTAAGAGGAAAGTGAGGGGTACCCGCAGTTCAGAGATGGACAGGGGCTTGTGAAAGCGCTCTCTTTGCGGGAGGGGGAGAAGGGGAAGACACACAGGGGTGGGGAGGAACCAAGGAGCAAAGACTGTTGGAAACCTTTTAATTAGTACTAATTACCTCAGCAGAAAATGTTGGAGGCTTGAAAGGATTTGTGTCAGCCAGTGAAAGATCAAAGATCGCCAGGCTCCCGTTTTAATCTGTTGGCTATAAAAGGGAGTTGGGGGGGGGGTGGTGGTGGTGGTAATGGGACCCAGGAGAGGGGCCGCCCAGGTGGCTCTGCCCTTAATCCTGTCTTTACTGCTGCAGCCCCCGAGGCCTCTTCCCAATTACATAATCAGATGATTTAACTTAATTTAATTTTTTTGTCTTTGACTTGAACTGGATACAGAAGAGAGCCGAAGGGTGAGTTTCTCCCCTTTCCTGAGGCTGGGTGGGCTCGGAGTGGTGAGTGAGCTTGCTAGCTGCCCCAAGCCTTCTTGCGCTGTTCTCAATTCTTCTTCATCCAGCGAAATGATGTTTTCATTTGAAATCTGAAATCAACATCTACAGCAACAACAACAACAACGATCAAAACTTCACACGTGCTGCAAGAGTTCCTTAAGAATGAAGGAGTTTCTGTTTGCCCAAAGAAAGCGGGCGGTGGGCTTTTAGTGCAGTTGGGACTTATCTAAGGCATCGGGTAAACTGTACATCCAGAGAACTGTGCCTGCTGGCATCCCTGGCCACAGAGCTTCCTGTGGGCGAAGGAGAGGGAGGAGTAGGGTGACAAAGTACCCCACCCATCATAGATCGCTTCACTTGTGCTCTCCCTTCCTGACGCGACTCTTGAAGGAAGGCTGGGGCAGGGTACATCCGCACAACGTTGGTGCCCTCCCATACACCCCTGGCACACCCATTCCATCCGAAGGCTCATAGCTGCGGGCAGCACCAGCTCTTGCTGGTCACTGGAACCAGCAGTGACTGGAACAGGGGAGGGTAGAGAAATATCCCAGCTCCCTCACCCCTCACTTGAGATGTTGCTGGTAAGTGATCCACATGGCTTCCCACCTGTCTTATACCACTGGGGTCCAACTGGCCTGCTAACAGTTTTCAGAAAAGAAAGTTCCATTGGGTCACAGTTATGTCCCTACATTTACATTGTGTCTGTGCCCACTGTCACCTAGAGTGCAGTGGTAGTAATGGAAATCACGTGGCCCACAAATCCACTGTGTGGACTCTCTTGCCTTTTACGTAGACACTCTAATAACCTGTGCCCTCGTGGGACTCCACCCAGCCACCGGGCCTGCCAGGCATTTATGTGGGTGCCGCGAATCTGAACTCTAGTCCACATGCTTGCGTGGCAAGCGCTTTAGCCCCTGAGCCATCTTCCCAGCCTCATAACTGCCATTTTCAACGTGTAATTGGCCCTTTGTGTTTCTGAGGGTACAAACTTTGGGGGCAGGAGGGGACAGGGACGGCAGCCCTGTGTTCAGGAATTCTGTCCCTCTGATGTGTGCTTCGATGCAGTGTTAGGGCAGAGTTTCCACAAGCAGGTCTTAACTCGAGGAGATAAGGGCGAGGCAGTGACTTGGGAAGTGTCCACATGAAAGTAACCAAGTGTGCCTGGTGACGTGGGTCAGCGCTGGGTGAGCTGGGGCTCAACTCCACCAGGGCACAGACAGGGACAAAAGGAAGGAAAGGAAGAGGAAAAGAAGGGAAGGGAAAGGAAAGGAAAGGAAGGGAGGGAAGAAAAGCAAATCTAGGCATTTGGTAAACTTTTCATATTGGACGTGACATCCATTCCCTTTGCCCTATGTAAGGGCCCAATGGCCATCAGGAGGAGGGGTCTTTGAAGTCACCTTCGAAGCTGTCTTACACCACCACTGGCTCTTAGTCATAGCATCATATTACTCTGTCATTATGTAAGAATGAGGCATCCCCTTCAGGACACTTTACCAGTTGTCTTTAATCTTTAAATTGGTGGCTCAGCAGCTAGGGCACTTTCCTGCAGAGCCTAAGGACCCAGGTTCGATTCCCCAGTACCCATGCAAGCCAGATGTATAAGGTAGCACAAGCGTCTGGAGTTTTTAGTGGCTGGAGGCCTTGGCATGGCCATTTTCTCTCTCTCTCAAATAAATAAATAAAATATTTAAAAGCCATTTAGTTAGGTTAGCATGAATTTTTCCCCAAATTACCAGCTAGTCCTGTTTTTTTTTAAAGAAGTTATATAGTATATACTTTTATCATTTTAATTTTAATAGTGATTTATTTGACAGAGACAGAGAGAATACAAATTTATACCCTCAAAAACACATTAGGTCAGGGCCTCCTTCTACTCCAGACCCATGTGCCACTTTGTGCGTCTGGTTTTACGTGGATACTGGGGAATTGAACCTGTGACTTCAGGCTTTGCAAGCAGTTGCCTCTAACCACTGAGCAATCTCTCTGATTACCCCTTCCTTTTTTTGTCATTTTAAAGTCTCAGCTCAGAATCTTCTGTTTGGAAAGTGTCATTCCTGGACTTTCAGACCAAAGTAATCACTCCCTGTGAGTTCTGGCTCCAGTTATTTTCCATATTGTTTATGTGGCATGTAATCATATATTGCTTTGTGACAGTTCTATTGTTATCTTGAATTACTCCTTGAATCTCGTATTGTTTAATTTCCACACGTCAACATCTTGTCTCTTCATAAGAATTATAAACAATTTGAATGCAGCAGTTGTCTAATACTTCAGATAAAAACAACAGCGGAGGTTCTCTCTAATAGATGTTGGCTCTTGTTTCCTTTGCGCATGTTAATCTATGATTCATGACTGTAATTTCTGGTGTTTCTTGATGGGGATAACATGGGAATAGTACACAGAGTAGCCCTAACTTACACTGTGTTCTTCTTGTTTGTTTGTTTGATGTGTTGAGCTTTGCTTTGTTTTTTGGTAGATGGTCTTATTATGGTTTTCAATCCATTTTCTTCTGGTGCTAATATAAATAGCCATTAATTTTCTGGCCTTTCCAGATTTTGGGCAAGGATTGGGCTTCAATTTGTTAAATTCTTGATGGAAAAGTCAGTATTTTCTGTTTGTTTGTTTGGTTTTTTTTTGGAGGTAGAGAGTTTAAGGCAGAGTCTCACACTAGCCCAGATTGACCAGGAACTCACTCTGTCACTGCAGGCTGGCCTTGAACTCATGGGGATCCTCCTACCTCAGTCTTTGAAGTGTTGAGACTAAAAGCATGCACCACCATACCCAACTAAGGGTTAGTATTTTCTAAATAAGTCCTTATGATCCCTTCCTGGAATATTCTGTTTCTATGCCACTGTCCTTGGGCTGAGAGAAGAGCAAAACAGAGCTTTTATTGGGCATCGACTTCCTGCCAGGCATTATTAACTTACCTTAGTTCAGGGCTGCGTTTCAGAAAATGAAGATGGACGCAGATATGGACCTTAGATAAACAGTGTGTTGTATTTTAATATTCTGAATGATGGTTGAAATAGTATGTTGCATTTTGATCTTGTAAATCCTGGTTGGCTTAAGCCAGGTATGGGAAGTAAGTCTAGGGAGAGGACTTTGGAACTAAATACATCTACAGCATGTTAGCTGTGACCATACTAATTCTTAGTGCTTTGCCTAGCTTCTCCTGGAATCTTCTCCCCAGGCAGTGATGAGAACCATGACATCCCTTACAGAAATAGTAGCTGCGTAGAGGTGACTATGAGCTGAATTTTGCACTCCTCTCATTTCGTAATGGTGAAATCTCAGAATTGAAAAATGTGACCTTATCTGAAGGAGGGTTGTTGTCGTAGAATTAGTTAAGACGAGATGACACTAGAGCACAAGAGGCCCCCAACTCAGTATCACTGGTTTTCTTACAAAGAGCGTGCCGTGGGAATAGACACACATATGTGTAGTGCAAATTCCGTGGGTTGAGCAAACCTCACTGATTATCTGTCGTCAGGCACCAAATGTTAAGAGAGGTCTGGGATAGAGCCTTCCAAAACCTTTAGAGGAAGCACAGCCCTCCCAGCAATGTGATTTCAGATTTCTAGCCTCCAGAGCACGTTTCTGTTTCTAAGCTACCCAGTTTGTGGCTCTTGGTTATGGTGGCACTGGACTAATTCAGGGGGTACTTCTGGCCTCATCTTGCAGCTCTTTCACCTCGCCATTGTCCCCAATCCTTAATTGGTCCCTTTGGTGACCTGAATGTAAAATGTTCCTCATAGACTCATGGTCAGGTATTTTGTCCCAGCAATGAGAAGGTAACTGATAGAGTCCCCTTGAATTTTACCCCCATGCTGTTAACAACTCAGTCTGTTTCCTCATTCTTCAAGGGAAAGATTTGTGGGCAAGTTTCTTCCTGGTATGTTTCCAGCCACATTGTTCATTCTTTGAGCTTGAAAATTGGAGCCCAGCAAGAGGGGTGAAGGTGTCTTCTCTACCCAGGGTGTGTCAGAGGGAAGGCGTCTTCTCTACCCACGCTGTGTCAGGTTGAAGGTGTCTTCTCTACCCATGCTGTATCGGGGTGAAGGTGTCTTCTTTACCTATGCTGTATCGGGGTGAAGGTGTCTTCTCTACCCACGCTGTGTCGGAGGGAAGGTGTCTTCTCTACCCATAGCTGTCTTGGGGTGAAGGTGTCTTCTCTACCCATAGCTGTCTCGGGGTGAAGGTGTCTTCTCTACCCATAGCTGTCTCGGGGTGAAGGTGTCTTCTCTACCCATAACTGTCTCGGGGTGAAGGTGTTTTCTCTACCCACGCTATCTCTGGGTGAATGCAGAGACTTGGTCTGTTTGTGTGTGTGTGTTTGCTTGTCTAATGTGTGTTATGGAAACAGGATGTATGAAAGTAGGCGTGAGTGTTCTCAAGCACAGGAAGTAAGGTTCTTAAAGAAAAGAGTCAGGGGTTGGAGCGATGCTTAGCAGTTAGGGCACTTGCCTGCAAAGCCAACAGACCCAAGCTTGACTCCCCAGGACCCACATAAGCTAGATGCACAAGGTAGCACATGCATCTGGAGTTCGTTTGCAGTGGCTAAAGGCCCTGACATGCTCATTCTCTCTCCCTCTCTCTCCCCTTCTCTCTCTGAAATAAATAAAATAAAACAAAAATTAAAAATAATTAAAGAAAAAGGTAGGATGGGACCCAGCCCTGGAACAAACATTTTAAAAATGAATCAAACAGAAGAAGGAGGCAGAGCTGGAATGAAAACAGCCATCCTTTCTGTTGTTTACATGCCTGTAGCTTACCAAGTCCTTCATCAGTGTCTCCTTCATGCCTGGGGCTGGAAATGAGGGGCTGGCTGGTATCCGTTCTGATTGTTCCCTGACCTTGGCGAAGAAACCTCACTCTGAAGGATGAAACACTTAGGAATCCTCTAACTCATCCACAGCCACTACACAGGAAGTCCAGGCTCTTTTACCTACTACCTGCTCAAGGTGCCCTGCATAGAGGGGCTGGTGACAACCCTCAGAGTGTCCTCCAAGCTCTCCTGATGCCTCCCCAGCTGTGACAACCTCCAAGATGGTGCTGGAGACCCCAGTGAGAACCATCCTTCAGTTGAGAAGGTGTACAGTAAAAAAGACAGAATACAGGGCTGGAGAGCTCTCTTAGTGGTTAAGGTGCTTGCCTACAAAACATAAGGACCCACATTCAACTCTCCAGATTCCACATAAGCCAGATGCACAAAGGTGGGGCAAGCGCAACGTGACACACGCCCACTAGGTGGCGCAGATGTCTGGAGTTCGATTGCAGTGACTAAGGCCCTGGCATGCCAACTGTCTGTCTCTCTCTCTCTCTCTCTCTCTCAAATAAAAATAATAATAATTAAAAAAAAGAATACAGACAGGGATGTCCATTTACACTAAATGTACAAATGGACCTTGAATTGTCTTTGAGTTCTCATTTAGCACCAGCTGGTGTGATCCTCAGAAGTGATGAGTTCCATATTATTTTCAAATACATGGATTTTTTTTTTTTCTGGTTTTCCGAGGTAGGGTCTCACTCTAGCTTAGGCTGACCTGGAATTCACTATATAGTCTCAGGGTGGCCTCGAACCCATGGCGATCCTCCTACCTCTGCCTCCCGAGTGCTGGGATTAAAGGCGTGTGCCGGGATTAAAGGCATGTGCCACCACGCCTGGCAAATATATGGATTTTTTTGTGTGTGTGTGCGCATGTGTATGTGGTGTATGCATGTGTGGGCACACATGCTTCATATGTGTGTAAGGGAACACATGTACATGTAGAAACGTGGAGGCCAAGGACCCATGTTAGGTGTCTTCCTTAAATCACTTTGTACCTTATTCTTTGAGACAGGGTCTCTCACTGCACCTGAAGCTGACTTACTCAGCTAGACTAGCTAGCCAGCAAGCCCTAGGGTTCCTTCCGTCTGTGCCTTCCTAAGTGCTGGAAGTATAGATGGATACCACCACCATGCCCGGCACTTTTTAAACAATATATTTTTTATTTATAAAGAGGGAGAGAGAGAAAGAGAGATAATGAATGTGCCAGGGCCTCCAGCCACTGCAAATGAACTCCAGATGCATACACCATCTTGTGCATGTGGCTAACGTGGGACCTGGAGAGTTGAACCAGGATCCTTTGGCTTTGCAGGCAAACGCCTTAACTGCTAAGCCATCTCTCCAGCCCATGCCTGGTTTTTTACATAGGTGGTGGGAGTCTACATTCAAGGTGTCATGCTTACATGGGAAGTACCATGCACAATGACTCATCTCAAATACATGTTTATTTTTAATTTTTGTTTGTGAGTAGAGAGAGAGAAAAGAGAAAGAGCATGGACAGCCAAGTCCTCTTGCTGCTGCTAACCAATTCCAGACACATGTGCCATTTTGTGCATCTGGCTTTACATGGGCACTGGGGGATTGAACTCAGGCTGGTAGGCTTTGCAAACAGATGCCTTTAACTGCTGAGCCATCTTCCCAGCCCCCTCAAGGACATATTTTAATGAGCTGTGCTTCTGGGTCTCTCCTTAGCCTTTCTTCTGGGGTGGAAATTAGTTTGGAACTCCGGTCTCTTCTCTGTGAAACATCAATTCTTCCTACTTGGCCATCGCTAGAGCTATAAGCCATTGTGCTGGGGGTCATAGCAGTTTAATTGTCAAGGAGATCAGCAAGAGTAAGATACTCTGAGCAGAAGGAGACAGCAAGTCCTAGGACCAGTGGGAGAAGGAGCCTAGAAATAGAAGCCTCTTGCGAGTTTGGTTGAGGCATGGTCAGGTGGGCTCAGCCTGAGAAGTCTCCTTCAAAGGATCCTGCTTAAGCCCCACCTTGAACCGTGGGTGGGATGTGCGATTAGCAAGAATCAGGTGCAGGCACTTCAAGTGAAGATAAAGTGACCAGACAGGTTACTCAATCTCCCTGCAGGTCCTGGCAGATCCTTAGAAGTTGATAGGAATAAAATCTGGAGGTCTGGCTTGAAAGCTGGGTCAAGACCGATCAAAACGTTAGCTTTTGTCAAAAACCTTCAGGCCTATTCTTACCTACAGACAACCCCCAGTGATCTGAAGTCATTAATCCACCCAAAGGCTTGCCCTGACCTGTGTTCCCTGGCTTTGAAGTGTGCTGTCCTCAGCGGCGGCGTGAGGGCATAATATGCTGCCTGCTTCAATGAACCATCAGGAGAGCCAGCAGACCTAATGACATGTGCGAATATTAACCTCCTACCACGAAAAGCCGTGAATCTTGAGCGGCAGTCTATAATTCACTCTGGACTCTTGAGCCGGCCTCTCTCCCTCAGTCACTTTCTCACTTAAATCCAGAGAGAGGAGGAGAGACCTGCTCATAAAACTTTATATCCTCCAGTAGTGCTAGCCTTGCTGAGCTGTTTGGTAATGAGTGACTTTCCTCCTGGCAATCATGAGAAAATATGGTGTCCCTGCAGTAGCAGGAGGTCTGGGGAAGAACTGTTTTATTTACTTCGTTTGCATGTGTCTTTATCTTGCATGGGTGTGGTATGAATGTGTATAGGTGCATGGGTGTGCATGTGTGCACATGTATGGAGGCCACATGTGTCTTTCTTGATCTCCAATGTCTAGAGCTTTCCAGACTGTCCTAGAGATCTCACATCTCTGCCTCCCGAGTGCTGGGTCACAGGTGGACCACCATACCTACTAGCATTTACATGGGTGCTGTAGGCACGGATATCCCAGTTCTTATAATTACATGGCAAGCAGTCTACCAAGTGAGCCATCGCCCCAGCCCCAGCCCCAGCCCTAGAAGTATTTAGGGGTCTTTTTGAGATTTTTTAAAAAATTATTTATTTATTTATTTATTTATGCAGAATGGTTAGAGTTGCTATGGGCATGCCAGAGCCTTCTGCCCGTGCAAGAGAACCAGATTCACTTGCCACCCTGGGGAATCAAATTTGGGTCCTTAGGCTTTGCTAGCAAGTGCCTTAACTGCTGCTAAGCCATTCTCTCCAGCACCCCTCCCCAAACTTTTAAAAATATATATTTTATTTGTTTATTTATTTGATAAAGAGAAAGAGGCAGGGAGAGAGAAAGAGAGAGTGGGTGTGCCAGGGCCTCCAGCCACGGCAAACAAACTTCAAATGCATGCGCCCCCTTGTGCATCTGGCTAACCTGAGTCCTGGAGAATCGAACCAGGGTCCTTTGGCTTTGCAGGCAGATGCCTTAACCGCTAAGCCATCTCTCCAGCCCCCCCGAACTGTTTTTAATATTCTATTCTGCATAGGCTCCTTACTCCCGACAGTTGGGTAAATGCGTGGCATTGTGGAAGTGCCACTTCAGTGCTTGGATCTGGTCATGTGGTCGCTGTTCCTCACGTTGTGGTGTCCTCACAGCGCTGTGTATCTTATCATCCTTGGAATGAAGCCAAGTACAAGTGTGACGTGAGGGGCCCAAAAGCGAGGGGACAAACTAGAAAACGGGCAGTCAGGTCAGGGGGGGGGGGGTGTTCAGTGTGTGAGGGTGTGCAAGCAGAAAACACCCAGCAGAGAAGTCCTGAGCCCAGGGGACATCATCATCATCATCATCATCATCATTATTATCATTATTATTATTTTGCTAGAGAAGCCCAGCCTTTGAGGCCGTGCTGTCCTGTGGGCTCCTTGGACCGAGAGAAAACTGCTCTCATCCACCCCAACCACGGGAAGGGATGCCCAGTAAGTGATCACAGAAGGAAGACTAGCCTCAGGAAAAATCCGTTCTGTGTTCATTCATTACAGTACTTTTCTGTTGAGCTCAGCCATTTCCTCTCAAGATTCCATGCGTCTCTGTTCAATGTGGGGCAAAATATAGGCATTTAATTTTTTTATTTATTTAATTTTTTTACTTAAATTTTTAAAAATAAAATTAAAAATTTTATTACAAATTCAAAGACTCCCCTCCCAGCCCCCCCTCCTTTGTGCCCCTGTCCTCATCCCCCTTCCCTGAACCTCATTTTTTTTCCTACTATCCCCTGTTTATATTGATGTCTTTTGGCATTTAATTAAAAATAATTTTGCATATGCATATGTGCATATGCATGTGTTTGTGTATGCATGTTCACATGTGTATGAGTGCGTGGGTGTGGGAGGGAGTGTTCAGGTATTTATGTGGAGGTCAATGATCCTTGTTGAGTGTCTTTCTCAATAGATCTCCACTTTATTTATTTATTTTTTAATTTAGTTATTTGAAAGGGAGAGAGAGAAAGAACGGGTACACCAGGCCGTCAAGTCACTACAATTGTACTGTAGATGCATGTCTACCTTGTGCATCTGTCTTACATGGGTACTGGGGAATCAAACATGGGTCCGTAGGCTTAACAGACAAGTGCCTTAACTGCTAAGCCATCTCTCCAGCCCTCCACTTTAGGTTTTGAGACAGTGTCTCTCATTGAACCTGAAGCTCACTGATTTGGCTTGATTAGCTCACGCCAAAACCTAGGGTTTATTCTATCTCCTCTTCCTCAGCACAGATTATAGATACTTGTCACTACGTTCAGCTTTTACATAGGTGCTGGGGATCCAAACCCTGGTCCTCCTGCTTGTGTGGCAAGTACTTTACCCACTGAGCCATCTCCCCAGCCCCATATGGGCTTTTTGGTGACTTACACACGTCAGGAAATGAAACCCCTTCCTGCTGACATGACGAATACAATGAGTAGAAAACCGGTCGTTCCCATCTGCTCTGCGTCCATGTAATTCTCAGCCTTTCTGATCTCTTTGGATAGCTGTCTTCCTTCTGCTAGCTGCTCTTTTTAAAGAATTAATTTTATTAAAACCAGTCAAATTAAAGCTACCTCTGTCCAGGGCATCTCAAGGTCCATTCATTATGGCTTCTTATCTTGGCAGGCAATCGGCATGGAGAGGCAGCTTGGCCATTATGCACATACAAAGCCCATCACTTCTCGAGCAATGGTCAATTCGTCAAACATTTATCTTTCGCCCTCTGCACAGTGTGTCACTTGGCCTGTCACTTCCCGGTTTGGGTTGCTATGAAAGATGAGGGAAAGCAGGAGGGGGGGGGCGTGATTTTGTCTCCCCCAATTTCCCACCCACAATATCTATTTTTTTATGTTAATGAGACTTCATACTTGAGGCCTTGACACACACCGCTGACCTCTGACGCCCAGCTTTTTGGCCATATGAAGGCTAGAGAACTTTGTACTGAATGATGGAATTAATAAAAGCCATGATCAGACTCGGGTTTAGGGAGTTCCCTTCTACAAGTCAGCTGGGAGCATAGGATGCTCGAGGTGGAAGAGACCTTCACATATGTAGCTTCCCCAACTCACAGAAGAAGAAAGTGGGGCCCAGAGGGTCAAGGATTTGATTGAAGCATTGAGGAAGGTGGTGACCAAGGCAGGAGAAGAACCAAGTTCTAGATGTTTCTTTAGGGAGGGGTTTCCCCAGGCTTCCATCTCCCCATGCTATTGTTGACTCAAAATACCTATTAGTATTTCTTTTTGAAAGCTGTGTTTCAGAATACCTAGTAGTATTTGTTTTGGAAATTAGCCAGTTCTGTTTCTTAGTTTCTTCCTTTGAGGGTAAAATATCCTCATTGATTTTTAAAAAAAAAATGTTTCTGTGGGATTGGGGAGATAGTTGAATAGGTAAGATCACTGGCCATTTAAATTTGAGGGCTTGGGAGGGCCTGATTCATCCTGAGTTTGATTCACCAGCACTCTGGCCACACACCCCTATAAACTCAGTCCTGTGGGCCACAGAAACTAGAGAATGGCCAGGGCCCCCTGGTCAGCCAGTGTGGCATAAAATGGCAGCTTTGGGTCGAATGAGAGACCCTGTCTCCAGGAAACAGATGGGTGAGTTATGGGGGAGGACATCTATTGTCTGTTGTCCTCCTGTGGCCTTTGTACACAAACATGCAGATAACACACACACACTCACACACCACCCACATACGTACCACTACATACACACCACTACACACACACACGTCTTTTTACTTCCCTGTTTATCTGGTTTGTTTCCATTTTCCAAATTTCATGGCCACCCCACACCAACATCTGTGAACTATACCTGCCCGGGGCTTTCTTGCTGCTATGATAGATTCAAACTTAAACTTCCACAAGTCTTGTTTCCTCAAGATCTTATTCCACATCAGAATGTGGGAACAGAGCTCATGCCTCCAGATGCCAGGGTGTCACTTTGTACGCTTCCGGGACTACATTTGTCTGGCTTTGCCGAGCTGGGAAGGCCTGCTCTTCCACCATGACGCCCTGCTCCCGTGAAAGCCACCTGGGTGTTCTGTCATCAAAGCAGCACCAGGTAAGCTTGGGAGGCACAGGAGGTCAGAGCCTCAGTCAAACACCAGGAAAAACCTCATGTTCATCACCATGCACTTCAGGAGACCTCTGATCTCAGCAAATCTGTTAGGTGTGCATGCTCAGGGGTCAGATGCGGCGGATGCCCCAGGGGTCAGAATGCGTCCCATTGTGTGAAATAAGGAGGGAACATCAGCGACTTGTTCTCTGAGATATTTTGCAAAGCCCAGGGTTAGAGTTGTTTTGGAAGAATGACCGTGGCTCCAATGTAAGCTACTTTGGGAGGCACCGTATCTCCCAGGGCCCTCTTTTTTTTACAGGACATATAAAGGTATCTTGTAGTTGGGGACCAAAAACATGTTTTCACCTTTCTCAGCCAACTGAGACCTCACAGAGCCAACCGCTGGCACGTTTTTTTGCTGGCTTTCCTGGCCTGGTTCCATTCCAGGGGGGGCCCTACCCATGGGGAGCTGGTCTCCAAGAAAGTGTTTGACTAGGGCCCCTCTGGGATCCTAAGGTCTTGGGGCCCAGCCACGTAAATGTCTCCTTTTCTGGTTGGTTTGCGTTGAGTAGGCACCATCTGTTGAATTAAAAATTCCCTTTCTGGAGGGTGCTGAAAGGCTTGTGTAGAAGAGACACTGTTATCTTTCAAGCAAACAGTTCGTGGGGCGGAGGCCCCCATGTTCTTGGCGCAACATGTGTTTGCTCAATGGCCGTGGGAGCCTCCCCCACCAGCTCTGCCCTCCGCCCCGCGGCGACGAGCCCGCATACCGCGGCTGCGGCTCCCCGTGTCCGCTCCCTCACATCTCCCCGGCGAAGAAAACCTCCTTTTACAGGACCCACCACACAAGCTCACTCCTCGGACTCTTAAAAACAAACAAGATCCCGAAGCCACAGGCTTCATGCGGGCCTGTGTGGTTTTGTAAAATCCCAAGCCGTGAATCAAAATAATGTTTGGAGACATAATCAAAGCCCTGGCCAAATGCTGTCACCCGGGGAGGGGGCAGATGGCACGGAGAAGGTTCCCCAAAAAGGAGGGAGGACAGCCCCTGAAAGGGAAAGGGATGGGGACACGACCTGGAGGGCATAGATCATCTAGGGGACCATGCCTGACTCCTCATCTTCGTCCTTAAGGCTTAACTTGCTGTAGTCAGGACTTCAGGACAAACAGAGCCCAGGTAGGCCCACGAAGATGACTATAGCCCTAACGTCTCCTTCAACTTCAGATCCCGTCTTGTTTTCTTTTCCCTTTACGCCAACCCGACTTGTCTCTCTACTCAGTGGGAACAAACTCTGACTTTAGTGTCCCCACATGTGGGTGCTGAGTCCTCGCCATGAAACAGGCACTGCATGCATGCCTTTTGGAGCAAGGCAAGCCTTTTAGACTGAAGATTATCTAAGTGACAGGATCCATTTTTCTATGTCCTCTGCCCACCAAATATGGAATAAAGTCAAAATATATGCATACATTTAGAGTTCACCGAGACTGAGACCTCTTCCTCAAAGTCGTGTCTGTCTCTCCAGCTTCATTTATGGCCCTGTGTTATCTGGTAATGTGTTAGTCTGTGATTACTGCTTGTAGCCGAGGGCCATGCCATACCTTGCCACAGTTGTTTTGATAGCTCAGAGACTTCGCAAAGAACTAAGCCAAAAAATAAAAAAACATGAAAATGGGCAAAGACTACATTTTAGCAAATGAGTGAATGAGCTCTGAGGTACATACATTTCAGCATATTGTTAGCTGGTAAATATCAGCCTGGTAAATTTAGCTGAAAAAAAAATATCGACCTAACATTCCTCCAGTCTCATGAGGGCTTTGTGAACTTCTAAGAGCTAGTTCTTTTAGGGGTGCGGACTGAAGAGCAGGAGAACTGGAATGCTGTAAGTTCGCCATCACAGGTGAGGGCAGTGCTTAGATTCTAGTACCTGGAGATAGCTGAGTGTGGCTGAGGGAGTGCCACATGGTACATTCAGAGACGGCTGGGTCCTTATGTGAAGCTGTAGGTGAGTTGTTTTGTCTCTCTGAACATTAGGCATCTTGTGTGAAGTGGGAGGAGGGAGTGCAGCGCCGGAACATCCTAAAATTTCTCTAGGAACCAAACTCTGCGAATGTAAAGGAAGATAATGATAGGGTCTCCCATAAATAGAGTTATAGCTCTGACGTGCAATTTACAGGTTGTAAGAGGCCAGCATGTTGAGATGTGCTTTTTTAAATGAGAATGTCCTAATAGAGAAATATTTAAGAGACTCTTCATAGCCCCAGCTGTCAGATAACAAGAAAGGGAAAATTCACTGCCATGGGGAAATAGTGTAGGTGGGACTCCGTTTCCCTCTTTCCACCAGTCGGACTCATTTAAGGCACTCTTTGGTAAGGTGGAAGTGACTCCCACCAGCAACCTATGTTTGTAGAGAAAGACATTTCAGTCATCTGACCACAGTATCTGAAGTGAATGTTGGAGGTCACCTGACCTAACCTCCCTATGGAAACGTGTAGTAAACATTGTCCATGTTTCGTTCTGTGGTCAGGTTTGTGTGACTCACGAAGTACACCCTTCCGCAGTTTCTAAAATGTCAGCAGTGATTCAAGGCAGCATCATTCCACATGCATAATTCTGCCTGCTGGATCCCATGAACTTTGTTTTGTTTTTTTTTTTCGTCACAGTCAATCTTCCTAGCTTGCTCCCAGACAAGCAGCCTCACCTCTGTCAGTCACTGTTTGGAACCATCCTTGCCTGCTGGTTGTCCTTGGCGAGGGAGTCATTGAATACTGACGCATGCTTGAGTCCTGACACCCAGAACTGAAACAGGATTCCAGGCAGGGTTACTTAAAGGCCAATGGGATGGAATAACAGAGTGGATTAGGATCAGAATAGCATCCATTGGTGGTGGCCTCATTCTGGTAAGGCACACCAAGCCTGCTTTACACACACTGCCTTTTATCTAAGTCACTGGCATCTTGTGCATGGGAGGTTGTGCTATATTTTAAAATAATGTTGTGCATCCTGTATATGCCTGTGATCGAGTTACTTGGAAGGCTTAGTGGGGAGGATCTCAAATTACAGGCCAGCCTATGCTACATAGTGAGTTTAAAGTCAGCCTAGGTAGCTTAAGAGACCATATTTTGAGATTTAAAAAAAATTAAGAACTGGGATTGTACAGCTGGGTGGATTTCAGGCCTAGTATGTACAAGGCCCTGGTTCATCTCCAGCATGAGCGAGTGTGTGTGTGTGTGTGTGTGTGTACATGCACACAAACACACACAGAAAAACAAAGCAATAGTTACTAGAGATTTTCCTGATTATAATGTGTTTGTTCATAATAGAAAATGTAATAAAGGGAGAAAACTGTAAAAAGAAAATTACTCGGTAGTTTATGGTATATATCTAGGGGGCATAGTCATATAAATTGTTACAGATATATAAGTATACACTTGATTTTGTTGCATTTTGTGTACACAGAATTATCATAATGTCTCCGTGAATAAGACAGCGTAGTAACCACAGTTGACAAATTAGAAACAACCAACAAACATGACTCCGATGTCTCTTAGCCATCAACGTGGAAGAAAATGCCCAAGGAAACATGGCACAGATTAGAACGGAAGGGAGCAAGTGAATGCGTTTTAATTTCCATGCATGAGCTATTGGTGTGTGTACCACAGTTATCGTAATTTAATTTTAGGTACTTAAATATATAGCATGAAATTCTAGTGGCTCGTTAGCTATCTGTCTGCAATATTTTTAATTGCTGGGTGGTATTTCATTATTCAGTTACATGAGGCTGTATTTAATCATTTCCCTATTGTTGAGCAGTTACTGTGGCTTACAGTGTTACTCTAAATAACACTGTAAATGCCGGTGTGGGTGTGCACACCTGTAATCCCAGTACTTGGGGGGACCGTGAGTTTCAGGGTAACCTGGGTCATGTAGCAGTACCTTATCTCAGAAAGACCATCATGATAGCAATGCTGTAGTAAGCCAGGCATGGTGGTGCACACCTTTAATCCCAGCATTCGGAAGGCAGAGGTAAGAGGATTGATGTGAGTTCGAGGCCACCCTGAGGCTACATAGTGAATTCCAGGTCAGCCTGGGCCAGAGTGAGACCCTACCTCAAAAACAACAACAATAAAAAAATAAAAATAAAAATAAAAATAAATAAATAGTGCTATACTCATCTATTTATAGCTATGCCATGCACTCATCTTTGATAGTCACTGAATAAATGATTAGAGTTGGAATGATGGATTAAAACATGATCATTTGTAACACGTCTAATATAAGTTGTTATCCAGATAGGTTATCATTTTATTCTCCTTTTAGTCTTGTGTTATCCTGAAGTCTTGAGTATTTTACAAAACCATGTCATATTTTAAGAAAGCATAGGGTTGGGGCAATGGCTCAGCAGATAAGAGTGCTGGGTACACTATTACCAGGGCTTGAGAGAGTCCGGGTTCAGTCTTAATCATACACGTCAAAAGCTGGGTATAGTCCCTCCTGCCTGTAACCCTAGTCCCATGGGGGGGTGGGTGGACAGGGTGGAGACAGGAGAATCCCTGAGGCTATCTGGTCAGCCATTCTGACATACAACAGCAGCTCCAGATTCAGCGAGAGATTCCCTCACAAAGGATCAAGAGGATGAACGCTGATAGGAGAGGACACTTGCCGTTCTGGTCTGGTCTCTGCATTTGTTCTCACGGGGTACCTGTGCACACGTGTGCATATGCTACACACATGCCACACCTCAAGCCACACATATGACACACACCAAAAGCTCTAACAGCAGAGATTCCTTGTTTAATTTAAATACCCTAGGTTCCCAATGAAGCTAAAAATTTCTTCTATATTCATCAGGTTCCTGAGTTTATTTTAAATGATTTTTTTTTCTACTAGGAATTCACCTTTTCCGTAATGATTTATAAAAACTCTTTTCATAGTCAGACTATTAAGTCTTGGTTGGTTAGAGAGGTTGTAACTATCTCCTAGTCTTTATTTGCCTTATGTTTTGAATGAGTTATATTCTTGGTTGTTTGGACTTCAGATCTGTATTTGTGTCTTTGTATTACACACTGGAAGTTCATTTTATTGGACTGATACAATGGTCAATTTTTTTTTTATTTGTGTATGAGAGAGAGAGACAGAGAGGCAATGGGTGGGGCCATGTCAGAATCTCTAACCACTGCTAAAGAGCACCCATCTGGCTTTACATGGGTGGCTGAGGAATTGAATCTAGGCCAGCAGGCTTTTCAAGCAGGTGCCTCTAACCACTGAGCAATCTCCCCCAGCCATGCAGTGTTGATCCTAACAGAATTGCTTTGCATTGTGTCTTTTTCACATCTCTCTTGGGTTCTGGCCTTCATAGATGTGATAAACTCATCCTTAACCAAGTCATTGGCAACACAAAGAAAGGGAAGGCAGGGGCACAGGGGACAGAATCTGCCCCTGGAGTGCTATGAGCCACAGATTGGTGTTATTTAGGTGCATTTTTGATCCACTTAAGACTTTACCTAAAGCTGTCATTTTCCAGCGTACTTTTTGTCTTCCTGTCACAAGGATATCATTAGAAGTTGATTCGAAGCCATTTGGACTCTGGTTACAGTCAATGTCGTCTCTATTCCTAGTCACATGTCTCATCAAGAGCAGGTCTCAGGCTTGCCCTGCTTACACGTAGAGCCCCTGTGAGGATCCATGGAAGGTTCCGTTCCTTTCATCCTCTCCTTCTGCACAGGGTTTGCACTGGCTTAGTAGAATTAATAAAATTAAAAAGTACTACACGAAGTGGCCCTGCTATAAACAATTGTTAGCCTTAAAAGCAAACTGCAAGGCAGGTTCAGAGGTTAAAGCTAGGCTGGATTGCTGACAGTGGAGCTCTCAGCTTCCAGGTAGCAGAAGTGAAGATGTTCACGTGATCAGATACGTCATCCACCTCGTTCCCAAGCGACAGGCTTTGGTTACGGAGAGGAATGATATGATGAGGCTATCCTGTTGGTGAATTAACAAACCATGGGATCAGAAAATCTACCTTCTCATTCCCTTTTCACATAACAGAGAGTGAAAGCATCTAGCTCCTCACTCATGCTCCATCGTTCTTAGGAATCGTATTGGAAAGTTACCGTGGTATTCTTAGATAGTGGGCCCGACAGTTTCAAATCTGATTACCTATATTGGTTTGCTTGACTGGTCTTGGGTTCAGATCTCTCGTATTAGTATTGAATTTTATCTTATACAGCTCAGGAATTATCCATCATGAAGGTAGGCTTGACAGTGTTTTGGGCTTGACATTGATCCAATATCATGTGCTGCCACTTGGGGTTAATATACGATCTGCCACATGACTCGGAGCCTCTTCCACTTTCTTCTGTTTCTTGAAGACATTTAACTTTCTATTAGGAAACTTATAGTATCGAGCAGTTGACATATATGATTACATGTGATCTGGATGGCCCTTAGCCATCTGACCTAAAGGGCAGAAAAATGTATAAAAATTATAGATACAAATATATAAACATTAGCAAACTATATATAATTTATACATCTATATTATATATTATAGTGGGTTATCTAGCTGTCATGTATCTATCTAACCACTCATCAATTTAAATATGAGATATGTATGCTATGAGAAGAGTTTTATACAGGTAGAAAGAATTACTGTGTCATGGACATGGGGCTAGGTGAACAGACAGGCCTCTGTGTAGCCACCGAACCATTTCCTGGGCCATTTCCTGGGACGTGAGTGGTCATATCACAATTCCCTGATTATCGTCCTTCTTCCCTCATTCCCAACCAGTTAGCTTGGGGCTGTCTGTCCTATGCTCGTAGCTTTGGCCATGGCCTCCATGAAAAGTTAATTTTCAGCCTAAGACCTACTGTGTGCTAGTTGTAGAAATAAAACAAGACCAGACAGAGCAGACACTGGCCTGGGGTGAGCCCATAGTGACCATATGCTACGGGTTGGTGGGCATGGACTGCCTTGTCATTACATGAAGAGGTTGGTTGGGGAGTGGGTCAGGGGGTGGCTAGGTAATAGGGAGGGTCTCAGAACAGTTTTTTGGGTTTTTTGTTATTGTTTGTTCATTTGTGTCATGTAGCAAGGAAGTATTGAAGCCTTAGAGCAACTCTCCTGGTTTATAGGTATAGATTCTGTCATTCTTTCTGATCTCAGACACCCCCTGCCCCAGGTAAAGAGAGGGCAAGATCTGCAATATGAGAGAAGGGACCCACAGATACTGCCCCTTGGCTCCCAGCAGCCTCCTGTCCTTGATAGTGTCCTTACCTTGCCATTGAGGGTCTCAGAGCCCCTTGTCTGTTGAAGTCCTGTGGTTCCAGAGTGAGTGTGGTCACCTGGGAGGAAATAGTTGAGCTTCAGGCCATGCAGCCCAGAGCCTTACAGTTTGTAGCTATGTGGAGATCACGCTGAGTCACCCCCCTGCCGTGAGTTGGGGGACTGGGTGGACTGACATCCAGAGAGACAATGGTAAGTCCTTGAGGGTCAGTGGGACTGGCCAGGGTGGCAGGTGTCAGACCTGTTGGCTAGGTCCTCTAGACTGTCCACAGCCCCTCTCCTTCCTCTCTAGAAGTAGGGGGTATGGCTGTGCAGGTAGATATGGTGGAGGAACAAAGGGAAACTTCTTAGTGGAGACCTTATCTCCTTGCTTACTTTAAGAGTAGCCAGCTGTGGACGTTGGCCTCAAGATCAAACATTGCTATGAAGGGGCAGACATTGCTCTCACAGTCTGTGGTGAGACATCCCCACCAAGCCCTACACGTCCCATGATGCCAATACGTATCATGGCTCACGTAGAAGAGGGACCCAAGGGTTCTGGTAGTGACCAGTGGTCACTTTAATGGCGCAGCATCCTGCTGGTTGTGAAGAAGCAGGGGTGGCTGTGGGGGGAACCACAGGTCAGGAGTTCTTCTGTCTCAGAGCTTTCCCTGCCCACCCCAACCCCCCGCCACTCCTAGCCTTTCTCCTTCCTGTTCTATGAGTAACCAGTTTTCAGAGAAAGGGTGAAGGAGGCAGGGTTTGTGCCCACCCAAGAGCTGGTGGTGTTCGAGGGGCGGCCCCGCTGTGGGGCTAACTGTCCCGTCCGTGAGCCTCTGCCGTGCCCCCCGGCTACTGGACTCGCCCGGGCAGGGCAGTGACCGCCTGTTTAGTGCCGCTGTTTTGATAAGCTAATGAGGGCACCCTGTGAGCCATGGGCGATGGTGCTGGGATATTAACTGTGACAGGAAGCTTGATCATAATTATCTTAACGAGGATAGGGTTAATTACAGCGGAAACTTAAAAGTTCTCTCTGTTTGAGCCCACTGGAGCCGAATGCGTTGTGATGTTTTGTCATTTTGATATGACTTTGGAAAAGGAGCCGGGTCTCCCTGGCTGCCACTGTGGAGAGAGCAGAGTGAGGGAGGTGACCGCGATGGTACTTAGAGGTGACACCACGACGGCTCTCCTGCCGATGGAGCGGGAGGCGAGCAGCCAGCCACAAACGCCAGAGGTGCGGCTGAGGATTCGCTTAGCAAAGCACCTGCCACCAAGCAGGCCGTGCCGCCCGGGTCTCCCCGCTTGCCTCGGGTGGCTCCGGACCAGCCACCTCTAGGGAAGCTGATGAAGGACCCTGGGATGGCAGTCACCCCTTTCCGGCAGGACTTTCGCTCGGAGGTGCATCTTGCCGTCCACATGCAAGATTTTAAAGTTCTTGTTTTAAAATAATATTTTTATTTATTTATTTGCAAGCAGAGAGAGAGAGAGAGAAGAGAGGTAGACAGAGAGAATGGGTGCACCAGAGCCTCCAGGCGCTGCAAGTGAACTCCGGAGTCATGCGCCCTTTTGTGCATCTGGCTTTCGTGAGTACTCGGAAGTCAAACCCGGGCTCGTCAGTCTTTTGCAGGCCAGCGTCTTAACACCTCTGAGCCATCTCTCCAGCCTCCACGCACAAGAGTAAGAAAGAGAAACTGCTACCATGCTGTCTCTTCCCTGTGAGCTACCATCACTCTCATATCAAACAATAGGAAACCTGTGAGAATCTTTAAAAAAAAAATTAAAGTTTATTTATTTATTTATGACAGAGGGAAATAGAGGGAGGGAGGCAGGAAGGGAGGAAGAGAAAAGGAGTGCGCCAGGGCCTCCAGCCACTGCAAAACAACTCCAGACGCGTGTGCCACCATGTGCATCTGTCTTACGTGGGACTTGGAAAATCGAACCTGGTTCCTTAGGCTTCACAAGCAAGCGCCTTAGCCATCTCTTAAGCCATCTCTGCAGCCCTCTTTATGCTTTTCTGAGGGGAAGGGGCTTGCAGCTGTATTAACAGTGTATGTTTATTGATCAGTGTGTTATATCTGTTATATAAAGGCATGAGCTTATAGATTGTTGCAAATAATTTCCTCTTCTAATACTTCTTGGAAAATTGCAATAACTAAAAAAAGAAAACAAAAAGCAAAATAACTTTAGAAGTCAGAAACAAGCTGTCTTCCCCCCACTGTGTGTGTGTACTGTCCTGAAATGTGCCAGCTGAACCCACAAATCCTTCACCTTGGCATCCCCCTTTCTCATTGCACTCTGCCTTTTGTCCCCAGTCCCTTGTCCTGAATCGAGTTGATCACATCACCAAATGCGTGCACCCTGGTGACAAGATTCATGAATCCACAGTCCCCCACGTATTTGACACAGCTCCCCCCCCCCCTTTCACTGAGCCACGAGGAGCATGACATGGCAAAAAGAATCTCAGGACCAGACGCGTGACAGGGGAGGGGATTCGAGAGGACCCTTCGAGGTCTCGCTCCCTCATAGAGCTCTGTCCCGCAGCTTGTACTGCAGCCAGAGGGAAGTTGCTGGAAGTAGGGGAGGAGGGTGGAGAGGCGTCCTTCTAGAGTTCAGGCCGCGTCCCTCTTCCTGCTGTGTCATTTTGTTTTATGCCTCTTCCCCCCCCCCACCCCAACCCCGCCCGAAGCACTCTGGGAAGGGAGCTTCTTGGGCTTGCCAGTTGCCAACCGTTCGCTTTGCTATTTCTCCGGATAGAAGTATAATATTTGCATAACATAACTCAGGAACAATGCGTATCTGGAGGCTGCCTTTGACCAGAGCCCGGCTGGTGTTGGTGCACAAAGAACTTATTAGCCGCCCATAAGGAGGCCTGCTGGGAGGTAGCTCCGCTCCCCCTGTGGCAAGCAGGGGCCTGGTCCTGAGGCACTCCTGGTTAATGAGCACCACTCACTGACCCCCAAGGAGAGAGGGACTTCAGCAATTGGGGCTGTGTAACTGAAGTTACTGCAAAGCTTGCTAGCATGTATGAAGGCCTGGGTTCACTCCGCAGCAGTGTATGAACCCAGCTTGGTGGCGCACACACCTATGGAGGAGGAGGTAGTGGCATGAGGGTCAGAAGTTTGAGGTTGGGCTGGAGAGATGGCTTAGTGGTTAAGGCGTTTGCTCGCAAAGCCAAAGGACCCAGGTTCGATTCCCCAGGACCCACATAAAACAGGCGCACAAGGGGTTGCATGCGTCTGGAGTTCATTTGCAGTGGCTAGGGCCCTGGCGCACCCATTATCTCTCTCAAATAAATAAATAAAATATATTTAAAAAATTTTTTCCATGGTCATCTGTGACAGCATTGTTTTGGAGGCTAATCCAGGATAGATGAGACTCTGACTGAAAAAAAAAATCTAAAAATATTATATACCATGTATAAAGATTGCCAAAAAATAAAATAATGAAGAAAGAAGAAGGGGACTTTTAGAAGGCACCAAAGGTTCCCAGCACACTTAGTGGTTTTTTTGTCGACCTACCTCCCCTATGTCTTCCTCAACCATCCTTCCCAGGTCAGGGCTTCTTCGGGGTGGAGAGAGATCAGTGAGTGAAAGAAAGAATTAGCCTTGGCTCGGTCACCCAGTATTCCTCTTAGTCTTTGTAAGATCCCCAGAGTAACTCTTGCAAGAGGGCTCAGATGGACTCTCAGAACGCACCCGGTCACTTTGCAAGGAGAGGCTGGAACCCAGGCGAAGCCTTAGACCTTCTTGCCTAGACGTGAGGCGGCTGCGTTTTTCCTCCCGGAACCGGCACTGTGAAATAGGGTGACCCCTAACCCAAAGCGTGTGCGGCTTCATTTCCCCGAAACTGAGCCAGGTCATGGTGACCACGAAGCAGGTGGGCCCTAAGTGTCGAGGCCAGGGAGGGGACACCTGGAGGCCTGTCAGAAACGCTTAGCTCAGCTCGGCTCAACCTGCCGATGTCGTTGGAGTGCATTTTGCATCTCGCAAGGCTCGACCCCTTGTTTAAGAGTCGTCTCCTAGCAGGGAGCCCACCAGCGCCACGTGCAGGGTCTCTGGAAAGCTCTGGTGCTAACGTTCTGCCACACGAGGTGCACGCCTTGCACTCCCAGGCACCCAGGGCTGTAAGGCAGGCTCTGTCAGGAAATGAGCAGGCAGCGTGGCCAGCGTCTCCCAGGTCTGTCACGTTTTATGAACTAGCCAGGGATGGCGTGCAAGTCTCCCCTCTCCGCGCTCAGCTGTCAGTCTGTGTGCAAGCTCAGCATATCTCCCCGGGCCCTGGCCGGCGACCGAGCTGCGACTGCATGTGCCTACTACACAAGCCCTGCGACTTGAGCCTTGCTTTAATTAGTACCCATGTACCCCCAGGCAAGGCGTGTGCAGTACTGGTCCACAACCCCTTCACCCCAAACACCAGAACCTATCAAACAAAGTGTTTACTTCTGGTTATGTGATAAAGTTGTGTGTGTGTGTGTGTGTGTGTGTGTGTGTGTGTATTTGAGCCTGGTACTTAATCCTCTCTCTTTCTTTCTTTTTTTTTTTTTATTATTTACTGCTTTAACATTGGTATACTCTACATTTTTTTTTTCCTAATAAAGTGAGAATTCCATGTTCCAGAAATTAAACCTGTTAACTTCAGACCAGGAGCTTTAAAGCAGAAATTCTCCCAACCCCTCTACCACTATACAAAACTGCAAACAAATAAAAAGCAATAATGAAAGAGGAGGAACAAGCTCTCTTGGCCCAGAGTGATTATGTAATTCTGCAGATGTCTTCCCGGCCACAGGGATACTAGGCAGAAGCAAATTAAGTGATTAGTTTAAAAAAAAAAAAACACATGCAGAGGGAATGGAGGCGGGGGGAGAGGAAAGGGTGTGAAAGGAGAGAAAAGCTGCCTTCCTGGCTGTTTCCTCTATGACTGTACAGAGGAGAACGGCTAAGAAATGATACTTGAAGTTATATTTATTATTGTAAGAGGGGTATGAGATTTCTAGGCAGGAATGATGGATGACAACTTAAATTTGTGTCCAGGGAATGAAGGTGAACTGTGACAGAGTTATTTATCTTGGGAATGGAGGTTAGGGTCAGCCCAGGCTGGGTGCCCGAAGGCACAAGACATTGACAAATTTATCCTGCAGGCCGTATCTGAAGCCCTTTGTTTTGGATCCTGGCTACTGACTAAGTGACCCTCATCCTTCATGTTGCCAGTGCGTGAAGGATGCGGGCAGTGCCAGCGGGCCCCCTTCTCCCCCTGCCGCCCCCACCCCGGGGCTCCCCGCTACTAATTCTTGTCATTCACTTTGCTGACAGGCACCAAGCCCAAACTATTCCCAGTCCTGAAAGGGAAGGTTCAAATATTTATTTCGGCTCATAATGGCCTCCCTGATTTACTGCAGGGTCATTTTTTCCCCATTGCCTTTGTCGTTTGCAGGTCACTGGAAGGACTGGGCGCGTTCACAAGCCTGGAAGAGCTCATCTTGGACAACAATCTGCTCGGGGACGACCTCGTGTTGCCAGGGTTACCCCAGCTGCACACCTTAACCCTCAACAAAAACCAAATATCCTTTTTTCCACTGGTCCTTGCCCCTCCCCCAGAAGACCCCACCCCCCACACACACACATGCTTGCAGCCCAATGCCACAGCGGTCCCCCTCCTGCCATTCCCTATCCCCTGCCTGCAAAGAAAAAGGAAAATACCTGCAAAATGTCAAATGAGTTTTATGTGTCAGCTAAATTAAAGTATGTGAAATACAGTCCGTGGACAGACAAAGCGTTCTGTCTTCTGGCACTCGGGACACTTCAGAGTAATTTATTATAGGTCATTCATAAATGAAATGCACCATTATATCTTCCTGTTGCTCCATTTTAGTGGAGAGATCTAAGTTATGGCTGCGAAGAAATCTTTTTTAATAGATAAAAATAGAGAAAGAAAATAATGTCAGGGCTGGCAAGGAGGCGAAGCTACTTGTGTGTGCTTGGGCTTGTGTGGGAGGGCGGCCTCTGGTGGCCAGTCGTGGGTAGTGCCACTAAGCGAACTGCCTTCTAAGGTTTCTGGAAGGCTCTGGTGCCAACTGGGAGAAAACAGTTCTGCTCAGAGGGAGAAGGGGGAGGAGAGAGCTGAGGTGGAAAGAGAGTTGTGGAGGTCAGTCTTGGCTTTGCAGTCTCTGTGAATACTATTCTGGGCTGCCTTGAGAGGCCTAGGGGAGACGCTGTAGGTTGTGGCTTCTTTTGTGTAGGTTTAGCCTGTCCCAGCCTCAGATGAGATGTGGGGACTAAAGTGCTCTGGGATCTATGATGAGAATGAATCATGGAGGGCCACTCTTGCAGCAGAAGGTACCTCCATGGCCCCTCTGTTATTACAGGTAAGGTCAGCCATCTGCTAGAATGCTCAGATACCGCCTGGTGGAGTTGGTATTCTATAAATATCTGTGTGGTAAACAACTTAACCATTATGCCAATTGTCTCACCGTTGACACTCGTGAGCGTTAGGCACTGTACTGAATACTTCAAGCACAGTATATATATTTTTCATTCTCACCTCATCTGGTGACAAGTTCTGTGTTTTTTTGTTTTTTTTTTTTTTTTTTTCATTTTATCTAGACTTGGAAAGAAGTGAGGTGAGAGGCTCCCAGTGAGACAGCTAACAAGATGGGGTTCTCGCATTCAGTCTCAAACCTTGATTCTAGTCAACATTCTTTCAGTCCAAGGGACAGCTTTGGGTGTCAATCCAATTGCCTCGTTTTTACCGATGAAAGATTGGAGTCCTAACGTAGTTAATTCACTTGCTCAATCCACACAGCGAAGAAAAAAGAAAGGGCACAAGAATAGTCCCTCCTGGTTATAATTTAAAATCAGATCTGCATATTAAATTTAACATCTATGTTTATGTCAGTATTTATGATCATTTGAAAAAAACAACGTTGATTAGCTCTTACTTACACCATAAGCCATAACTTACTATTTTCTTTATTCTGTAAAATATTGTCTCAGTCAGCTCTTAACTGCTATGACAGAATACTATAGACTGGGAAACAGCAAACAAACATTTATTTCCCGTAGACTGGAGGCTGGCAGTCGGAGAGCAGGCACCAGCATGGAAGGTTTCTTGATGATGGCCCCCTTTTGTATTGTCAGAGGAGGGTGGGAAGAAGGGAATGAGGAATAGGAGGAAGAGAAGGAAGAGGGAGGAGATGAGGAGGAAAGATTAGAGGGGAGGAAACAAGAATCTTATCCCTCTTTATCAGTATATTAATCCCATCATGTGGGTTCTACCCTTAAGATTTAGTAACCTAGAACAGGATTAAGGGTATCAACATGTGAATTTTGAGAGAGTGACATAAGCCTTCAGTGCTAATCCAATATACTTCTTAGGTCAGTATCAGGCACTTTAATGGAAGTAGAGGAAGAAAGCTTGTGAGTATATTCTATGCCATAATGAGATTTGATGTTTTCTTTCTTCTATTCTCTGATCTACCAACCTGCCCAGTGGTTATTTGAAAATCTATTGTATTCTGCATGTCCTGTGTCTTACTTGGTTGGCTTAGGTGATCAGTTATACAATATCCTCAAATTATTCTAGGTAGGATGCTTATTAGACTAGAAATGAGATGATCTAGTTTGTCCCTTGGGTCTCAATACTCATGTCCTATGTCCCATGTCACCATAGGATACTGCAGCCTGTGGGCTTAGGCTACTGGGTCAGCTTAATTATATTTAGCTTTAATTGTATCTGTGTGGCTTTAGATGAGTCATCTTCTGATAACCCGTTACTCATGGTTTTTGAGGCAAGCCCAACATATTGGACTTTTTTATGCAAGAGAGAGAGGGGGAGGGAGAGAATTGGTGTGTCAGGGCCTCCAGCCACTGTAATCGAACTCCAGATGTGCACGCCACCTAGTGTGCATGTGAGAACTTGCACAATTATGTCACCTTGCATCTGGCTTATGTGGGACCCGGAGAGTCAAGCATGGGTCCTTAGGCTTTTTTAGGCAAGCACCTTAAGCATTAAGCCATCTCTTCATCCCCTGTTTCTCATTTTTAAAGAAATTAGTTGGATCGGGTAATGGTATATTATCTTCAGTGTTGAGAGCAGAGATTAAGTAGGCCTCTGCTGAGATATTGTCTGTGTGTTTGGTTGTGTCTCTTTCCTAGTCTGTGCGTAACTTCCTTGAACTGTGGTGGTCCTGCAGAGGAAGTAAGGAGACCAGCCTGCATAAGCCGTCTGTAGTTGCAAACCTGCTTAGATCAGTGCACTTACAGCGCACTTTATCATAGGTGGATACGGATGCCAAGTGTCGTCCCTCTCGGGATGCTGTGTGACTTGGTCTTCTCTTCTTCTCTGGCCCACTGGTGTGCTCTTGAAGATCAACTTTCCCATCTACTTGATGTAGACGTCACAGACATCATTGCCTGCTATCCTTTGATCCTTGCACTCCGATTCTGTCCCTTTAGGCTATTGACTCAGCCTACCTGTAAAAAATGCTCCAGGGTTTTGAATAATTACTAGGATTCATGTTGCTGTTACTACCCCATGACATACCTTAGACCCAGGCTCTATCATATAGCTTTCTTCAACATAGTAGTCTAGGACAAACTTAGCGGTTAAAGCAAATGTTTTATGTTTCAACATTGATACGGGTCAGGCATACAGGCTGGGGCTTAGTTGGGTGGTTATTCTGCTGGTCTTACTTTGTGTCATTTGGGCAACTATTTTTATGAGTCTTGACCAGTGCTAGATGAAGTAAAGTGGCCTTATTCATATGTCTAGATGTGGCAGCTCCTGTCTCATTACTGGGATAAAATACTCAACCAGAAGCCACTTATGGTAAAAAAAAAAAAAAAAAAAATTATTTTAGTTGATAGTTTTGAGGGGATGTTTCATCATGGCAGGGAAAACAAAACATGGCACAAGCAGATGAGTGCCACATCTTTTCATCAGAATGGTAGAAGGACAAAGAGTAAGCTACTGGCCCTGGCATGTGGGGCTAGACTATAAAACCCTAAGGCCTGCCCCTAGTGACACACCTTCTTTGGCAAGGCTTTACCTCCCAAAGGCTCCTCCATGTGGGCATCAGGTATGAGGCTTAGACACGAACACATGAGGCTATGAGAGACACTTTACATTCAAACCACCACATTAGAGCTTAATGTTGGTTGTAGGTTAAACTATGCTTTAACAGGCTTCATAAGCCATATAGCATGGAAGGATTGTTCCAAGGCCACAAGCTCTGGGCTACAAATGCTTTTCAAGTCCTACTTGTATTATGAAAGGAAGTTCAGTACTCGAGGTAGAACAAATGGGGGGGGGGGGCTGTGTCCCTGAGCTACTATCATGCTTTCTCCACCTTGATTAACTCAAGTTAGGAACCTAGAGAAATCTTTCTTCCTTGATGTTGATTCTGAAAGGGATTTTGTCATGGTAAGGAGGGAAGTAACTAACATATTGCTGTCAACTACGTTACTTTTATTTATTTATTTGCAATCAGAGAAAGAAAGAGAAGAGAAGAGAAGAGAAGAGAAGAGGAGAGAGGAGAGAGGAGAGGAGAGGAGAGGAGAGGAGAGGAGAGGAGAGGAGAGGAGAGGAGAGGAGAGGAGAGAGATAGAATGGGCACACCAGGGCCTCCAGCCACCACAAACAGACTTCAGATGCATGTGCCACTTTGTGCATCTGGCTTTACGTGGGGACTGGGGAACTGAAATCAGGTTGTTAGACTTTGTAGACAAGTGCCTTAACTGCTGAGCCAATCTCTCCAGCCCTGGTTACTTTTTGAATCAAATTCTTTCTTGAAGCTTGTTTTAATTTTGATTTTTTAAAAATCATCTGTATATTGGTTGTTCACCTTGCCTAGACCATCTCCAAGCAAAACCACACTTTTCCATTTGGTTTTAGTCACAGCAAAGTATGTTATAAGATTCTGGGAACTTAGATCATCGGTTTCTTTTGTCCTTGAAGAAGAAGATCTGTTGTGTAGTGGTTAATAACAATAGGTTCTGAAGCTAGGCTTCCCAGGCTTCTGTCTAATACTTATTGCATGTCCACGGGCAAGTTACTCAGCATCTCTATACTTTGATTTCTTTGGCAAAACAGGGACTGAATTGCACCCACCGCATAGGTTGGTTTGAGGGACTTTCTAAATATCTTCCTCAGTATGACATTCCACATAATAGAGTGCTATGTCAGGAATGATGTATTATCTTGCTGTAGAATTATGGGAATCTCACTGATCTAAAGTAAGTAAAACCAAGGACAGAGTATATTTCTTGGATTTTTAGAGTTTAATATTATCCTAAGTTCCTTCCATGGTTTGGGTCCCACTGATAAGTAATTTTTCCCATTTTTTTTATAAAAAAAGCTAAGTGGGTCTAAATTTTGAAAGCCATGTAGGTTATGAATGGTGGCGCTCAGTTTAGAACACAGGTAGGCTGATTTCCATCACCTACTTCCAAACTCACAGGCGAAGCAGTCACTATGCAAGAAGAGATGACTGTCTATCCCTGCTACAACATGGCCCTGGTCTTCACAGGGGCCATAGGGAGTATGCTCATAAAAGAGATTCCAGAAGGATCTGGCAAATTTGGTGTCAGTTCACCAATCAGTGCCCCCATTCCCATCTGCACACCTCCTCCTTGGCCCCTTCTTTGTTCTGGTACCTCTTTGTTCTACTTGGGTTCATCCTTCAGCTTTGATGTCATGTCCTGGAACATCTGAAAGCCCCATTGTTTCAGGCCACCTCTTCATCTCTTCATCTCTTTATCACGTGTAGCACGCCTAACCCCTTTTCCACTGTTTCCTTTAGACTGGCAAGGTAGGCACTGGCTATGGACTTCAGACATCCCCTGCCCTCCACAGAGATTGCCATCCTGTCTTTGTGGAGCATGTACACTCCATCCCTGGATTTCCCACCAGGAGCAATGGGGTCTTTGGGGATGGCTTAAGCCACATCTTATGTGCACACTCCTTTCCGAGTAAGAGACCCGTTGAAAATTCTCGAGACATGTAGACATGTTTGGTGCAATCAAACGATGCCCTCCCACCTTCTCTTTTATAAGATGAGTTCACTGGAAATGATTATTTATGGTCTGTCTTCTTATTTGTATCAGCATGTGCATTAAGGAGACACAGGTTTTGGATCTGGCATGAACAGGGAGAAAGAATAGTACCATTTCTTAACTTAGTGGGGCAGGGCAGGGAGACCCCTGTGCTGAGTCAGAAAGCCAGACTTCAGTTTGGAGAGCAGCCGACTACCATCCTGGAGAAGTCTCAGGGCCCTTGGTTTCTCTACGAAATCGGTACTGTCGTACGTACTTCAGAATATTGTTGAGAGATGCAAACAGAGTAATCTATGGCAAGTCATTTTTTGTCAGCACCTGAAGACTTTTGCAACTTCTTGGGACGTTTCACTTAAATTTCTCAGCACATCTGGATGAAACCTCAGCGCTTTTGACCCAAGCCTGAGTTGGAAGTATCCGAAATGGAGAGCACAGCTGGATGGCAGTATATGGGCCTTCCCCTCAAAACATACTAGAATCATCATTTTCCAATGTTTCAACTTCGCGTTTTGGTGTTAGGAAATTGTGCCACTTTCCCCCTAGAAATACAGCTTCTCTAGGACCTAGATTCGAGTATTTGAGACTCTGGCCCAGTGACATTTCACCCCACTCTTTCTTAAGCCTTTTTCAGATATGAAAAGACTTCTGATGTGTGCATCTATCGAAACGTGCTAATATGTCATAAAGCTTTATCCGTAGCCGTTAAGAAATCTGGTATCAGGATTAGCACTGGTCAAAATTCTCCCAGTGGTTATAAAAGCTGACCTTAGACTTGGAGTTGAGTCCAAAAAGGAGGAGTACCTATGGTCACTTGGGAAACCACTTGTGACCTGTGCGACAGGACAGCATTGCACCCCGGGGAGGCTCCCTTCCTGGCTTCTGTTCTAACCTTGCAAGGTAAGACAGTGCTTTGATCTTCTATCCTCCCCACAAAAGTCTCCCTTGGCAAGCCCAGCCATGACAGCTGGGCTCCACCGTGATAACATTCTGTAGACAATACCCTCCCCCCCCCGCCCCCCCCCCCCCCCGCCCACACACACAAAATGCGAACACCAAGTTCTCTGGAGAAGAGTTGATGAGGGAAACCAGGTGTATGCTGAGAAGCCAGCTGGGGAGAGTTGAAATGGGGCCATGTAGTTTCAGACCGTAGGAAAGCAAGAAGAGGCATCCTGTGGAGCATCCCTGCCTGGATCTGTTTCCACTTCCATGGTCTTAGTTAGCCAGATACACAAGGTTTCCTTCAGTCACTGCCTCTCGTTTAATTTTCCACGCAACTTGACGAAGAGGAATGTGACAAGCTCTGTCTCAGCTCATAATCAGGCAAGACAGGGCTGTTTTTGTCCTCACTGACCCAGGAGGTGGAGGAGCCAATTAAAAGTCCTCCTCCTATTTCATATTCTGGTCTTGGAAGTCACGTGGAGATGAAGGGCTGGCCTAGAGCACGCTGGGAACACTGTTGGGTCTTCGTGTCTGCTGGGGACTTGGGGGGAAAACTGCCTGGCTCAGTCTGATAGATCACTTAGGTTGTTGAAAGGCTTAGAACGAGGGAGTTTCTACCACACAAAAATCCTAAAAGAGGCTGTTGGAATATGCTTTGGGTTTGTGGGCATGGAGAGCTGAAGCTTGTCAGAGCTGGAAGACTCTCTATGCCTAGGAAGTTCCCATGACCAGGGCATTTAAATGATCTCCTCTCCAAGGCTTACTGTCAGAGGCAGGCCTGGCTTTCAAGAAGTATGAAACTTAGTTAACTGGAAGGAACCCTTTTAACAGCAAAATGGTACATTTATGATAGCAAATTAGTTATTAAAGGGTTGCCTATGGACTAGAGGACATAGCTCAGTGGTAGAGTGCTTGCCTAACATTGGCAAGGCCTGCAAGGAAAAAATAAAATAAAAGACAACAGAAAAAAGAATGAGAAGGAGGAGGGGAATATTCCTTTGGAATAAAAATGTATCAAAGTAGCCGGGTATGGTGGTGCACGCCTTTAATCCCAGTACTCAGGAGGCAGAGGTAGGAGCATCACCGTGAGTTCGAGGCTACCCTGAGACTACATAGTGAATTCCAGGATAGCCTGGGGTAGAGCAAAACCCTACCTTGAAAACAAACAACAACAACAAACACACACACACACACACACACACACACACATCAAAGCAAATAATTTAAAAAATATTTTTGACAATTTTATATAAGCACACAGTGTTTTGATTATATTACAACCACATTACTCTTCTCCCCCCGCCCCATTACTCCTACTGACAACTCTTTCTTCCCAACTAACCTTCTTCCTACTGAGTTTAGTTACGGTTGCTTGCATGAGCGTACGGGCCACTTACCAGTGGGTACACCACTGAAGAATATAATTCACCCTCCCCTAGCAACCATGAACTGCCAATAGCTATACTGGGAGGGGTGCAGTCTCATGAGTTCTTCCACCATCCATGATGATATGTTCATGAGCAAAATCTTGCACAGAAACCCACGGCTACCGTGAGTGCATGAGCGTACTGGCCATGTTGTGGCCAGAGAGAGCATTCCCCGGCGCTCCTCCTCACCCTCCAGCTCTTGCATTCTGTCTGACATTCTGTTGCCTTCTGTAATGTTCCCCGAGCCTTGGAGGGGACAACATAGAGGTCCTGTTTAGGACAGAGCCCCTAGTAGTTGCCAGTTCTCAGCACTTTTGGAAGCTGGGCATCTCTGAATTCGCCTCTGACCACTCTGAAGCCAATCTTAAAAGACCAAGTTAACAAGTTCCACGAATGTGTTTAAAGCAAGGGCGCAATGTTTTTATGCTGGATAATACCCGCCCGAATCGAGATGTTCCTCATGCAAATTCCCTTACACCCTCATGGGATGATGAACTCTGTAGAGAGGGTAGAAAGACATGCCCATCTTTTAGTATGACTGTAGATGAATTTTTATGTTTAGTAGTCCAGAAGTATTTTTGTCTCACCACTGCTACGGTTTAGATAAATGTCCCATAAAAATTCATGTCGTGCTTTAAAGAGGTGGTGGAACTTTCACGAGGCAGGGCTTAACGGGGGGGGGGGTATCCTTAGGTCATGGGGGACCTTTCCTTGAAGGTGATTATAAGGCTGTAGCTTCTAACCTATTCTCTCTTTGCTTCCTGCCTCATGAAGGGAGGAATTTGCTCCTTCATGCCCACCCCCGCTGCTTCCATGCGGCGCATTCATTAGAACTCCATAGCAGTGGGTCTACCCAATCTTTGACCCCCTCAGAACTGTGATGAAAATAAACCTTTGTCCCTCTATATGTTAATTATCTCAGGTATTTAATTACCATGATGGCATGTTGATTTATACCACCATCTGTTTTTGGAAATTTCACATATATATTTTGAATATTTTATTTTACTTGAGTGAGAGAGAGACAGAGAGGCATATACACACAAGTACACACACACACACACACACACACACAGAAGAGAGAGAAGAGAGAGAAAGAGAGAGAGAGAGAGAGAGAGAGAGAATGGGCATGCCAGGGCTTCTAGCCACTGCAAATGAACTCCAGATGCATGCACCACCTTGTGTATCTGGCCTATGTGGGTCCCGGAGAATTTATCCTGGGTCTGTAAGCTTTGCAGACAAGTGCCTTAACCACTAAGCATTCTCTCCAGCTTCACCATTATAGTTTTTTGATAAAGCTTTTAAGATTATTAAGTTTTGGAGAGAATCTGACACATTTCTTTCATATGAGCTATGTAACAAAACTTCAAGTTACTGACGTGTGCACACGTGTACATGTGTACATACTTGTGCTGAACAACTTCAAGGGTCTTCAAGCTGATGAGTTCATTAGTCATTATGTCATCATTTTTGTGTTGGTCCTGACAGGTCAGAATCAGCTGACCAATAGCCATTCATACTAGCCCCATATTTGGTAACAACTTACACAGAAGTGACTGAAAGCTATACAAATATACCCTAACTGAGTCACAAAATACCACTCAAGTCCCCCTGAGCCAGACCCATAGGGTTTAATAGTCAGTCCTGTTTGTCCTTAAGGGCAAATGGGATGGAGAGAAACAATAATTTTAATAGGTTAAGTAACCTCCTTTTTTGCAAATTTTATAGAATTACATGGCTTCATGTGACTATGTTAACAGGACCTTTCCTAAGCCCCAGAAAGCATTCTGTACAAGCAAGGATTCCTTCACACAAAAGCCTCATTAGCTTTGTGTGAGAGCTACATAAGAAGATGTACTTGGATTAGAGTAGGCCTATTTCTCCAGACCGTGGTGTGCTAAACTTCCTCTCTCCTCCCTTCGCCTCTCCCCTACTATAGCAGTGACTACGAAGCACACTAGTATAGAACCTTCTAGAAATGTTGAAATTTCCCTAGAATTCCTGATTGTCCTTTTAAATGGTTAGACTTAAATGACTTTCTCCAAGAGTGTGCTGATTTAACTTAACAGAGGCTCATGATGGTGTCTTGTCTTCAGTGATGAAATATGTTATTTTGATTCCTAGCTATTCATCACTGGCACTTCTACCCTTACCTCCCTTGGTAGGACCTTGTGGTAGTTTGAATGAACGGCCTCATAGATACAGACTTAATTTTTTTTTAATTAAAATTGAATTCCACCTTTAGCTCCTGGCAGGCAGACGGCTGTTACTGAGGGCGTGTCACTGAGGGCAGATTTTTGAGTCCATCCCTAAGGTGTGTCAGGTTTGAGGGTTGCCTGTGGAGCTCATTCTCCTCTGACTAGTTGATGCTAAGTGCAAGGAAACCTGGGTAGCATTCCAAGATCAGGCTATGCCCTCCCAGGCAAGAGCAGCCCTATTCTTATCCTTTCCCTCCCTCTCCCGTGACCATGTGGACCTCAGTCCTGGAATCCGTGCTCTGACCCCTGTGTGTGCTGCCTGCCTGTGATTGTGGTCTCCACTGCCTTCCCTGGCAAGGTCCCCATGCGATCTTCTGTCCTTGGACGACTCCTGTCTTCATTTTCTCTGGTCATTGTGGCCTCCACTCCTGACTGTCTCGTTCATCACTAGCCTGCCATCATGGCTCTACTCCTGAGCATGTAGCTTAAGCCAGGAGCTGGTCTGTGCAGAGGGTGATGGCTAACGTCTTCCTGTTGTCTGCGATCTCCACGAATCTATGACTCTTGAATATTGGTGTGAGGATCTCTGTGTTTGCTTTGTTTACGGAGTTGATCCCGTAAGGGGATAATCTCATCACCGTGCGTATTTCCTCTGTCTTTTCTTTTTAATTCTATCCTTGATAGCTGTCTGATCACAGCATAGCCTCTCTCAGGAAATACATCTTGACACCTACTGATAGATTTCACAACGCCCATCCTAACTTTCTCCTATTTTGTTTTGCTCTTACCTATGCTGTCCTTCCCTTGCCTCCAAACCAGTGCTTTACCACCATCAGCAAGGCCCCTGAGCAATGCTGGGCACTCCTGCAGGCTGGCAGGTTGGAAGAGGCCAATTCCTGCTTGCCACCCATGGCATTCCCATTGGTTTCAATGATAAATTCCTCCTCCTAAGAGAACAAAAAAAAAAAAAAAAAAAAGGAGATTATATTTTTTAATGAAACCTCTGGAAATAACTTCTCATTTTTATTACTAGGAAAAAATTAAGCTTTATGGATTTGCATATTGAAAAATATTTCACTGTGTGGAGTCTACTCTTTTATCATTTAAAAAAGAAATAAAACTCCAGGGGAAAGAAACATTTGGTAAAGAAATTCAGTTCATCCATTGTTCCTCAAGTGATGCAGGCTAAGCATTGCCTGACAATGGAAAAGTTGAGCGCATGTCACACAGTGGGAGTGAGAAACTAGTGATGCCCAGCGCCCGTAGTGAAGTGGGTTTCAGTCCTTGGCCACAGCATAGCAGTAGGCTGTATGGATTAGTTGATGGACTTTGTTTTGTGATGTGGGGCTTTCCCTTTTGAGAGCCAGGAGTAGACTGGTACAGTTTGGAAGAGTTTCCAACTGTGGAATGTTGGAGATCGGATACGAAGTGTCTTCCTAGAAGGCTCATATGTGGAAGCCTTGGTCTCCAGCTGATGGTGCTGTTTGGGGAGGTTCGGCAAAGGTGAGGAGGTGGAATCATTGTTGGAGTGACTCACTGGAGGTACGAGTCGGGAGAAGGATCTTGTCCTGTTTTGTATTTTCTCTATGTTTTGTGTCCTGCTTGAAGTGAATAGCCTCTGCTGTATCCTTCTGCTGCCATGATGTTCTGCCTTACCACATTCGCAGAAGAAATGGAACCAGGGACTGTAGACTGAACCCTCTGACACCATGAGTCAAAGTATAACTTCCTCCTCTTAAGTTCCTCTGTCAGGTACTACAGCGCACTAATGGGAAACTAACAGCCTGGCCTGTGTTTCTTGTTTAACGTTCTGTTTTCTTGGACAAGGATCCTTAACCTCTCTTATTACATCACTGACTTGGAGTACCTGCTTGACCATCTGGCCAAAGTGACACCAGCTCTGGAGTACCTCAGCTTGCTGGGAAATGTGGCCTGTCCCAATGAGCTGGTCAGCCTGGAAAAGGATGAGGAAGACTATAAGAGGTACAGGTGAGTGTTCGTAGGGTGGCAGAAGGGCAAATAGACTGTTTTAGGGGGTGAGTACCATGCTGTGGGCTTTTAGAGTAAATGTTTGGTATCAGTGGACTTCACATGATATTGTTAAACATTCCACCTTTTGGAATTATAGAGCCATCACTGTCTTTTTTTGATTTCAAAGGAGCCAAGGAGGGTGGTCTAGGTCAAGCAAATGCTGAGAATTTCTTTTTTATAACGGACCAAATAAAAGATGTTTTAGATTTTGCAAGTTTCTGTTGCACTACTGAAAATCCTGATGTCATGAATAATTTGTAAATGACAATGATTAGTTCTGTTCTAATAAAACTTTATTTTTAAAATAGGAGATTTGACCTATGTTGTAGCTTGCTAATCCTTGCTTCTTTATGTGAGATTTTCCTGTGACCTGCCTTATAGTCACTTTTTGGAGGGGCGCCTCTTCCCACAAACATTTAGGGAGCCCACATACAATCCCAGGAGGGAGTAATGCAGGCTTAGACCTCCCTGCCATGTATCTATACCTCAGCATCTGCCTGTTTTGATGGCCTCCAAGTGACAATGCTTTTATTTCCCCCTTTACTTTCTTCTCCTCTGAAACTTGGCATCCAAACTCACCTGTCTTAGAGTGCCTTTTTGATTTTGGCTGTTTGGTTGAGTTCTACCTTCCTTCTTCATTTTAAACTCCAAGCGCCTTCCTTCTTGATTCTTGTCTAAATGTTTTTAATGATCTTTTTTGTAGGTCATAGTTTTGCTCTCTGTGATTAAAAAAAAAAAAAAAGCACTCATCCACACCCCCACCCAAATCAATGTGGGAGAAAGGAAGGAAGGAGGAAGGAAATACTAGGCAAGTAGGGCTCTTGGGACATCACTTAGAAGGTCTGGGGAAAGAGGATAATGGCTTGAAAGGGTGTTCTATTGGGACTCATTTAAAGCTGTGTGGTGATGCACAGAGCAATGTGGTTGTAATAGTCGTTCTGTATGAAGGCAAAGCTGTTAGAAATGCTGAAGGCTAATACACACACACACACACACACACACACACACACACTTAAATGCCCAGCACATGGACATACATAACACTACAGCAGAAATTCAGTTATATTTCTGAAGAATTTTGACTTCAATTTTTTTTTAGGTTTCATCATTAAAATTTTAAGTGTTTTAGGCTGTCCTTAAGTTGACTCAGAACAAACTATAACCCTACCTTACACATATTTATAAAGTCTCTTTGTCACGATGTTCACTTGTAACGTGATGTTACGGATTTGAACACGAGTTCCGTCAGGAGCAGTGCAGTTCATGTCTAGCAGATAATGTACTTACCAGTTTCTGCGTCCTCACGTTCTGATTTTCTTAGAAATTTGCTTCAGGAGCCCTCTTTGTTTTGTCCTTGAAGCATTTACTTTCCCGATATTGGATCTGGAAGGCTCGTTTGGTACGTTTCACCTTCTGTGGTGGCTTCAATGGGAAATGCCCAGCACAGGCTCATGAGCATGAACCCTTGGTCCTTAGCTGGTGGCACATTTTGGGGAAGACTTTGGAACCTTCAGGAGGTGGAGCCTCACTGGAGGGCGTGTGTCCTTGCGGGCGGGCCTTGAAGCTTTACAATGTAGCCCTGCTTCCTGTTCGCCACTCTCTGCCTACTGACTGGATGTAGTGAGGCCATCCCCATTCACACCTGCTGTGATCACTTCCACACAATGGTGGACTGTACTCCCTGTATAACTATAAGCCAGTAAAAACCCCTGCCTTTCTTAAGCTGTTTCTGTCAGCATTTGGTCATAGCAATGAATAAAGTGACTAACATACCTTCTTGAACCAAACATTTTTTTTTAGGACTAGCTTATTCTATTTTTTTTTTTTTTTTGAGGTACGCTCTCACTCTAGCCCAGGGTGACCTGGAATTCACTCTGAATTCTCAGGGTGGCCTCAAACTCACAGAAATCCTCCTACCTCTGCCTCCGGAGTGCTGGGATTAAAGGCGTGCGCCACCACGCCCAGCTTATTCTTTTTTTTTTTAACTGTAATTGTTCATGAATATTCATTTTACATATTAGTGGGTCTCCTTGCAATTTTCCATACAAGCATATATTATAGTTTGATGGCATCTACTTTCACAAGTACCCTTGCTTTACCCTTCCCTCGCCCTCCTCCCTCTTGTCTGCTTCCTCTTGTTCAGTAGTCTCTCTAGTACTTGTAGGCTGCCTTTGTTGTTTTAAATTCTATTTTCCACATAAAAGAGAAAACATAGGCCAGTTGTCTGTGTCTGGCTTGTTTTCAATTAACATAATGACCTGTAGTTCCACTTATTTTCCTATAGGCATGATGGATGATTTTGTTCTTATTTGTGACTACATAATACTCCATGGTGTGTGTGTGTGTGTGTGTGTGTGTGTGTGTGTGTGTATCCCATTCACCTGTTTGTAGGCACCTAACCCAAAAGAGTTCATCTAGCAAACATTTTTAGTAAACTAATTGTTGTTTGAAAATTTATTTTCTGACTCATTTCTATAGGTTTCTCTGTTTAATTCATAAAATAATAATATACTTTCTATGTGTTAATGTGCATGTGTATTAGTACTCACGTGTCTGTTACATGCATTCACACATTTCCATTCATTCATTTATTCATTCATTCATGGAGCAAAATAATATGTATACTGAGCTGTAGATAGATAAGTTTTTATGTTTGTTTTTTTTTCCCCTTAGAATGAGAGAGGTAGAATGGGGGGAATTTTCCAGTTCTAACCTATTCTTTGTTCTCAAACAGGATAGATAAAAGCTAAATCATTCTTCTTGTTGCTTCAACTGGTCACCTTGGCAAAAATGTAAGATTCATAGTGTAATGTGAGAATATGTAATACGAAAAGATCTAATGTGGAGTAATTTTAGACAGAGGTATCGTTTTTTTTTTTTTTTTTTTTTTTTGAGGCAAGCCCACCAGACTGGCCTTTTTTTAAAATGTGAGAGCACAAGAGTAAGAGAGAGAAACTTGGTGTACCAGGGCCTCCAGTCACTGCAATCGAACTCCAGATGCGTGTGCCTCCTTGTGCGCATGTGCGACCTTGCGTGCTTTCGTCACTGTGCGTCTGGCTTATGTGGGACCTAGAGAATCAAACGTGAGTCCTTAGGCTTTGCAGGGAAGTGCCTTAACCGCTTAGCCATCTCTCCAGCCCTAGGAAGGGGTATCTTTGACATGAGAGTGACCTGTCTAGATCAGCAGTCCTTGGTGGACTCCAAGTTAACTGAGGCTTCATGACTGATTCGCTTGGTAGCAAATTGACCAAAAGCATCCTTGCAGGATCCTGGCTTTCACTTGGCTCTAGCATTTTGAGGCCCTCCGTTCCCAAGCAGCTTCAGTTCTCCACCCTGTTGATGCATTCTTCTCGTGTTTTCCTAGCTGCTACGTATATGTCCCCATCCAGAGAACAGCTTCTAGTGGGTGAGGGCTGAGTCTTGACTCTAGAAGCCTCATCAAGACTTAGAGTATTTGGGGGCTGGAGAGATGGCTAAGAGGTTAAGACATTTGCATGCAAAGCCAAAGGACCTCAGTTCAATTCCCCAGGACCCAGATGCACAAGGGGGTACATGCGTCTAGAGTTCGTTTGCAGTGGCTGGAGGTCCTGGCATGCTCATTCTCTTTCTTTCTTTCTTTCTCCTTTCTCTCTCTTCCCTCCTTCTTTCTCTCTTGCTCTTTCTAAATAAATAACTAAATAAAAATAAATAAAAAAGACTCAGAGTATTGCCTGGGTAGGAATGGAAAAAAAGGCTCAGTGACTGTTTGCTGGAGGTGGTTGGAAATTACCCTTCATTCTGAGAGCTGAGTATTTACAGGTCGATATAGGGGTCCTTGGGTACCTCTGACACCCACTGCCCATTTGGAATTGGATCCAGTTGGATGAAAACACCTCCTGGGTGACTTTCCTTCACGCTCCATCCCAGTTCTGGTTGTGGCTCATGGTCCTCGGCACAGAGCTCATCTCCCTCCCATGGTTCACCTGGGTATCCCCAGAGCTTGCCCTCCCTGGTTCAGTTCACCTGGGTATCCCCAGAGCTTGCCCTCCCTGGTTCAGTTCACCTGGGTATCCCCAAAGTTTGTCCTCCACAGTTCAGTTCACCTGGGTATCCCCAGAGCTTGCCCTCCCCGGTTCAGTTCACCTGGGTATCCCCAGAGCTTGCCCTCCCTGGTTCAGTTCACCTGGGTATCCCCAGAGCTTGCCCTCCCCGGTTCAGGTCACCTGGGTATCCCCAAAGTTTGTCCTCCCCAGTTCCGGTCTATATGGCCGGAAGGATGTGAAGGATGGGGGCCAAGAAGACAGTGCGTCAGTGTATGTATCACGCTGTTTCCACGCTAGACTGGATTCCTGAGCTTGTAAAGGGCCAGCATCACATCTAGTCACAATCGCTATGGAAGACTCTTCAGTCGTAGCCTCACAACCGCTGCAAGATCCTGACACTCTGACAGAAGTGGCGAGCAGGAGGCAGAGGCACCACACACTCACCTGGTCACGCCACAGCATCCCACGGAGGGGCGAAAGAGTAGGCCTGGCTCTCTAACCCGTGCACCTTGTCTTGTTCTTTATTTTTGCGTTGTTGGTTTGATAAGCACCCACCCTTGTGTCCACAACAGAGAAACACGTGTCTGATACAGCTTGTTGTGTGCCGTGGTCTGGAAGCAGCTTTGCTTTGTGTATCCTGGAGTTTGTACTTCATTGACTAACACCCCCCCCCAAGAAATTTTAGGGTTTCACAATATGACTTTTGAATTCCAAGTTCCTGTAGCATGTGAGTTTATAAAAAGCAGCCTGTCTGCCTTTGGTAAAATATTTCCCTGCCCCTCCTGCCACAGCCTGTGAGGTCTACCTTCTTTCTAGCTGCTACCTAGTGCCCAATAGTAGAGTCTCTATGTAAATTTACATGACATTTTCACTAGAAAATTGCTGAAAGAATGAATGATATTTCTACAGTTTACTGTTTTTCACTGTAAGTACATTTTCTGACAATATGTCTTCTATTAATCATTTAAGCAATAGCAGGAGCCTTAAAAGAGTGTATTCAGAGGCAAGAACCCATGGTTCATTTAGTGCTGTCTAAAAAATTTTTTTATTGATTGGCATCCTCTGTGGTTGTGTGATGTAATATTTATAATATGTCACCCAGCCATACATCAAAACAAGCATGTCTGTTGTTTTATTTCCATGGGAGATGTTGATTTCAAAGAGGTCAGCCCCAGTTTTAGGTCACTTTGTGGCCAACCACCAGACCAGAAATGGGAAGTGACTAGATTTATGTAGCTATTGCTGTCTGTCAAGTCTTTCCACCCCTCCCCTCCCCCACAAACACACCTCTGGCTTCCTCACTTACCCCTTTTCTTGGCACACTTCCTCACAGTAAAATGGGCTCATTAAATTTCAGCATGAGCATAAGCATACTACTGAGCTGTTGAGCACAGCCCTGGTCCTGCTGGGGCAGGAGCAAAACCATACCTGGAGTTCCCTTTTCTCATTCATCAGCGCTCGCTGCTGAGAAAGCCCATTGCCACGTGATCTTAGGAGCTTAGACCTGCCCTCGGGCTTTGGACACAGCAGTGCTGTTCTCAGATGAATGTTGAATGGAAGCGAACTTGGGTCTCTTGTGGACTTCTATACTGGCCAAAATAACAGAGCAAGTATGGGAAACTTGGATGCTTACAATGGTCTGTTGTTTGTCTTTGCTTACATTCCTCTTTTGGTCATAAATTCCCCTTTCTCAGAAGAGGGTCAACAGTGGACAAATGGTGGACTTCATCTTTCAAATAAGCCGGGCTCATAGAGTCTGTAGCTCTTTCTCTTTACCGAGTCCCTCCAGGCTCTGGTTAGCTCCTCTTCCCTCCCTGGTAGGTCCCTTCCCTCTGTATTCCTTACAACTTTAAATTATTTAAGACATGATGCTCTTTCTTTGTTCCCTGGTAGGGAGCAGCCCTGGGGCCTGCCCAGTGTCTATAGCGCTTTGCCAAAGGGAAGGCAAGGAGAGACCCTCCAACTGTCTGGGCCTGCCCTGGGCTGCCACCATTTCCCACTGAATAGGAGCCGTAAAAGTTGTGGCTTATATAACTCGGCTGGCATTCCCCAGCTAATCTACAATCTGGGCTTTGAAGATCACAAGAAAGCAAAGGTCACGACCCAGAGATCAAAGTGACAGAAGCCCACAGAGTAATTGCCAGTTACCCTCCATCGAGGGCCTGAGACTATCCTGTGGGTGCATTGTTTGCACGGAGACTTCAAACGTGCTGTCGGTGAACTGTGAGCAGTCAGCTGGCCCTTCTTCGCCAGTTGTCAGGCGAATTCATTAATGCGGTAGGTGAGCTCACCTCGGCTCATTAGAGTGAGATCATTGTCATCTCCTCCAGCATCTGGAGCTGTCCCACTCACCCTATTATTTGTTCATTACGCCTTCGTCTTTATTAGCTTTTTTTCTCACTGCAAGGGAATTGGGTGAGAGTGATGTAGCAAGAAGGGACTATATGGACGTGTTCATTGTCACTCAACTTGGAGCATACGTTGAAGTCAAGCAAGGTGGTGTTTAAAGAAGGCTTAACTGTCATTCGACCCTTCCCCTTCTTTGTCCAGACGGAGAAACTGAGGGTGGACCAAGACAAGCTCAAGGCCTCACGTCCTGACCTCTTTCCGCTACCCTGAGAAGTGTCACACCTTTTCGTCATGAAGACCTCTGCCTCTTTTAATTTTTGTCCCAATACTCTTAAGAGCTTTGGCCTCTCCAAAAAAAAAAAAAAAAAAAAAAGCTTTCATGCAAGCCACAGCTAACTGTTTGCTTTTATTAACCAGGCACCTTTAGCAGTTAATCAGTGCTTTTGATCAACATGAGGTAACCAGTCTTGTTAAACAGAGTTGATGTAATCCAGTCCATAGCAGAGACATATGCTGTTTCATGGGCGTCCTTGCTCTGATCTGTTAAGCTTCATGAGAGACTGCAAGCAAGGCACAGACCATCAAGAACCACCATCCAGGGCCTCAGCTGGGGTATCCACAGCCTGAACCTTATCTCCCCAGTCACAGCAGGAAGTACTGCAGAGAAGCCTAGAGCACCGGTACCCCAGTTCTCTGAAGAACTCGTAACATCATTGGTGTTGAATACTCTTGGAGTTATAAACATGGATTTCCAGACTGACCAGCAGATCTTGAAATCCATGGGGCTGGTCTGTGGTTGTATGCTGCTATGGGAAGCAGCCAGTTCCTCTGGGGTAACATTGTAGGCAGGATAACAGAACATCTTGCTCTTGCTTTGAGGCCTAGATTAAATAAATAAATAAAATAGCATTGAGATTGGAGTAGAAGAAAACAAAACTGATTTTGGAACAGAAAATTTTTTTTAAAAAGGCTTGAGGCTGTTCCTTCTCTCCTCCTTCCAATTTTAGCTTTGGCCTTAAAGGAGTTAAGAAAAATGAAACCTTCTACATGTAAAGAGAAGCTCTGGGTGCGGTCTCACATTTCAGAAAAACCTGCCCCCGGACAGAGACAAATGGGTGTTTAAGCACCCTCACAGGGTCCCAGCTCTCCTTTTGATAACCTCCTCTTCCATATCACAGCCAACAGTGTGACTCTAGCTCCCACTCTTCTGAGCCCTGGGGGCTGTTCCCCACGCCACCTTGAGAAGGTCAGGGAGATTGGAAGTTGCCCTCCAGAGCTGGGGACGACGTGCGCCTCCGAACTTAGACGGATCTCTTTTCATTAAGCAGTGCCCTGGCTTAACAAGCAGTTTTATAAATCTGAAGCTGTCTCTGGGTGTCGCAGGATTTATGGACAGGGGGTTTCTGCCATAAAGTGGTTTATGATGGCTGCCTTCTGTGTTATTAGTAGCTGTCTCGTCCTTCAACCATTGCTGTTTGATAATAGCCTTAAAACACCCAGAATTACTTACCTGCAGGCCCCATTCCCGATAGCCCCTGTTGACAGTCTGAATAAGTTTACTGCCCTTCTGTTGTACTTTACCTTCAAAACAAACTGATTGAACCATCAATAGCTCCTGGAAGCTGACAGAGGGATGTCATCTGGCCTGGCCCTTGTGATTGCGGGTTATCTGGGGGAGTTAACCTTCCCGCATTGTTAACTGAAATGTTTTATGTACTAGGCAACTTTAGGATACGGCTGTGATAACCCCAGTAACTGAGTCATACATCACCGTAAAGAGGGGAAAAAAAAAAAATTTTTTTTTTTTTTTTTGGTGCGACAAATAACGGCTGGATTAAATTTACAAGGATTGAATTGATATTGTAAAAGCCTTCATTGTGTGGCTGGCTTCTCCGGGGAATCTGCGCTTGTGTTTTTATGGCAAACTTGTATTGCGCTTAGGGTGGAAGCTGCAGGCTTTTGACACCCTGACATGACCTAGAACAAAGGGAAATAGATCTGCCAAGACAAGGAGCCTGGGACAGGCCCGGCGGGGAAGCCCACGGACTTATCACTTGGCGATAATGCTAGAGCCAGTTCCAGGCCACCAAGGAGCAGGAAGACCCAGTACATAACAGTGTTATCTGGGCTCTGTACAGACTTGATGCTGGAGTGGCTGCACTGGGCTGGCTGTCTCGCTGCACTCATGATCCCCACGCTATTATTCCTTGAGGAGCTGTTTTCACCAGGACACTAGTTCTCAGCAGGACAGCAGCTGCAGCCGCCGCATCACCTGGGGACTTTCAGAAGCATAAATTCCAGGCCTCACTCCAGATCAGTCAGAAGCCGTGGGGATGAGGCCATCTGAGCTTTAACACGCAGATGCCCGCTTGAGTCTGCGCTAGAACGTAAGCTCCTTGAGAGAAGAGACCTTCTGCTATGTCATCGCCTTACCCTCAGCACCCTGCGCAGCTCCAAGGGGTGTGGTGACTCCTCGATAATTACGTGTGGCGTGTGTAAATACCTGAAAAGACCACATTCGCCCGAGGGCGCACTCAGACCTTGGACTGAGTGTCTGGCTAACTAGTGGGTGACCGGTGTTTCTGGTGTCCCTCCATTCTTTCTGGGCAAGTGGCTCCCTAGAAACCCACTCCAGTCCTTAGCATGGAAGTCAAGAAGTGAAGTCGCTGGAGTGTAGGCATGACTGGCAGGCTGTGTCATGGGCTGTCTCTCTGACTGTATGAAAAGAACATTCTGGAAACAGTGGCTCTTTGTCATCTACAATTTTTTAACTAGCTTAAAAGCCAGCACCTCTCTCTGTCTTCCTCCTTTGATTTCAGGGCTGTGATCCAAAGAGAGGCGAAATGACAATGTGCGGTCTGTTGTCATCATGGTTCCTGGCAGCCCTGTGAAGGCATCTTTCACTCCGTCATTAAACATTGGCTGCTTTTCTGATACGGATGTTGTCTTCACCTGAATATTCATCTTTTCCCACCCTACACTTAGTGGGTGTCTTTACTCCTTTGAACGTCACTCCTGACATATTGTTTCTGTCTGTACATGTCTTTATTTGAAAGAATCTGTCGTCATCAGACTTTGCCACTACAAGCAGAAGATGGAAGTTTTCTCTGACAGTCTGGGGCTGGCGAGAATTCCGCTGAGGAGCAGAGAGAACATTTGGGCCCTTTTGTGAGGCTTTCCTGATTTTCTTTTTTATAAGGTCGGAGGTATTTGGAGTGTTAAGTGAAAGGCTTAAGGAGAAAAAGAGAGAAGGTAATAGAGGGGGAGAGACAGAGAGAGAGAGAGAGAGAGAGAGAGAGAGAATGACACATTGTGAAGCCTCCATCTTTGGGGTTGGTGGTACAAGGAAAGAAATGTATGCTTCAAAGGAATTTCATAGTATTTTGATTTTAACAAAGTGCGTATGAAGGTTGGCAGTGGGGGCCTTTAAATTGTCTCTGGTCTCTCTCTTTTTTTAAACTGTGTATGTGTATTTGTGATCCAGGATTTGAGGGCCTCTGTCTGTCCATGCACGTGGAGGCCAGAGGGCTACTTGCAGTGTCATTCCTCAGGAGTGGCTTCTACCTTCTTTGAGACAGGCCTGCTCACTGGCCTGGAGCTTGTCAGTTCGGCTAGACTAGCTGGCCAGTGCACCCCGGGGCTCTCCCCAGCGCTCGGATTCCAAGCATGTGCCACTATGCCAGGCGTTTGTACCTGGATCCTGGAGATTGAACTTGGGTCCACATGATTGTGAGGGAAGCACTTGACCAACAGACCCATCTCTCCAGCCTCGTGTCTGGCTTTTGAGTGATTGGTCTAGCGTCCTACTCAGGTGAGCGTATGAAAGGCAGTTGGTGATAAGCGGCTATCTTATGCATGTAGGAACCCAAAGCTCCATTGGGCAGGACATTGCCAGATAATTCCTGCCCTGAGAGAAAGCTAAGCGGCTTTTTTTTTTTTTTTTTTTTTTTTTGGTTTGGATTCTTGAAAGTCTATGAGATGTCCCCTGCCTCCTTCTCCCCCTTAGTTTTCAGCCATTCTGTGAGGAACATAGCCCCCCCCCCCTTCCACTTTTCCTCTGGCCCACTGTATGCATACCCTCTAGCATGCAGTTTCACTGGCTTCTAATTCCTCCGTGTGAATGAATGCATCTTGCCCCATTACAGCAAGGGCAGGGATTGTGTCACCATCACCCCCGGATCCCTGGAGCCTGGCCCATAGTGGGTGCTCAAGACGTGTTCATGGATAGCGTGTAGCTGAGCTCACTCCATGCATGTTTCTAAGAGTGAGGAAATTAATCCTTACCTTCAAGAATCTTGTTGTCTGGCAGCAATGAATAAAAAGCAAATCACTAGGAAGTCGGGCGTGGTGGCGCACGCCTTTAATCCCAGCACTCGGGAGGCAGAGGTAGGAGGGTCGCCGTGAGTTCGAGGCCACCCTGAGAGTACAGAGTGAATTCCAGGTCAGCCTGAGCTAGAGTGAAATCTTCCAAAGCAAATCACTGGGAAACAACATGTTGGCCCGGGTGTTGACAGTGCACGTGAGGCGTACCAAGAAGGAGGGACGTAATGTGGGCTAGACATGAGGAGGGAATTGTCATGGGGCTTTAAAGGTGAGCGAGTGCTGAGGAGGAGGGTACAGGAAGTGATGGGGTCCTTTACAGAGTGCCCATTGCTCTTGACCTTGACCTTGAGTACTCACCTTTTCCTCTGCAGCTGGAGAGGGTCTAATCACTCATCTGATTGACAAGGTTTATGGGAAACATCAGGGCTTATGACTGTCATCGATTAGGAAGGCATGTATTTATGTATTTAGAAACCTACACCCTGGCCAAGTGCATCCTCTTGTCAATTCCCTGGACACCTACCAGAGGACATTTCGCTGCATACGTCACCATCAGCTCCTTCCTGGAGTCCATAATGAATACCGAGGATTATTTCAAAGGGAACAGCGGGTGCTCAGCCCTTGCTGGGCTCTCGTGACCCCCCTCAAATGACCCACCTCAAAACCAGCTCCCCTTGCTTATCTTGGACAGAGTTGGTGTTCACAGTACAGTACGGAAGTGACCCAGGGAAGAGGAGAGTCCGGTCCTCTAGACTCTGGCTTCATTCTTCCAGGAAGCACTTCTCAGACCCGGATATCCCTTATTTCTATCCCAAGGCAATCCAGCTTATTATGGTCTAGTTTAGGGGTCCCGCATGTCAAATCCAGCTTTGAGTTATATCAGAGGTGAGAGTGAGCAGGTTAGCTCCCGGGAATGGCAGTAACATCAACGGTACAATCATACAGGTTAATCTGACTTGAAAACTTCCCACAATAGCAAACAAGCCAGGGCTGCTTTCCATCACACAGAAGGAAATGCATTGGCAGGGTCTCGCTTGCCAGATCTGGAGGGGGGTGTGGGCATCTACCATTGAGTAAAGTGCAATCATGACTATATGTTTCTAAAGCTGGGTTGTGTGTCTTTGCAAAATAAGAGCGTTCACACTTTGTAGAGAACAGTGGTTCATCCAGTGGGAAAGAAAGAACAGACGTGGATCTGTGGCCAAGATCTCCATCCTAAAGCGTCCCTCTGCGGATGTCCCCAAGCATCATGCGTGCTGCCTGCATCTCTGAGGTTGCCCTCTGACCTTTCCTGTCCTGTTTCTGACTCTTCTCTCGCAGGTGTTTTGTTCTGCATAAACTGCCCAACTTGAAGTTTCTGGATGCCCGGAAAGTAACCAGAGGAGAGCGAGAGGAGGCGTTGATCCGAGGAGCCTTCATGAAGGTGGTGAAACCTACGGTGAGCTTCCTGCACCCCCTGCGTCTCCCACCGTTGCCCCCTCCTCAGAGCGTGGGCGATGTCTTCCTGTGTGTTTACTGAGCAGGTTGGATCTCCTGCAGGGTTCTGTGTTAGACAGACTGCTGGGTCTGCCTGTGATATACTCTATGTAGTCAAGGCAAGCAGTGAGGTTCTGCAGGTGGACCTCAGATCTCCTTCTCTTTAGGTCTAGAGCCATAAAAGGAAAAAAAAAGCATTGGACATTTCTTGTTTCTGGGGTGGGTAGGATTCATCTTTCTTTTCTTTTTTCCCCCAAGGTAAAGTCTCACTCTAGCCCAGTCTGACCTGTAATTCACTCTGTAGTCTGTAGTCTCAGGGTGGCCTCGAACTCACAGCAATCCTCCTACCTCTGCCTCCTGAGTGCTGGGATTAAAGGCGTGTGCCACCATGCCTGGCTAGGACTGACCTTTTCCTTCAGAAGGGACTATTCTTTCCTGCTACCGAAAGGGAGGTAGGGGGAGTCATGTTCATCCGTCACCTATGACAGCACTACAGGTCTCTGAGGTACGGTTCACTCAGAAGACAGTGGTTTCTGGCACAGTGTTCCCAGGGCCGGGTGTGTGCTCTCCACATACAGCTCTAACAGTGTTCATGGTGGTGGGGTCTGCTGACGTCTCCTCCCGTCAGGTGAGTCTACCTGCAGGCCATGAAAGTGAACGTGGTGTTCCCCTCATGACTGCTCGGCTGCGGCAGGGGTAATTTGGATTGGGCGCTTGGGTCAAAACAGGAGGTTTCAAGGATGTGTGAGTTTATCCCCTTTGGGAAAATTTGAAGGGCTTCAGTGAAGACTTGGGGATTTGCTTCATGAACCGCTGTTTACCCCTTCGGGGCACCGTCACTACCCTGGGAGACGGGGGTGCTGCATCCCTTGTGTGTTAGGAATGCTGGCACGGGAATGCCTAAGGGCCACTTTCTCCTCACTTAGTGCCATATAGCCCTCAGTACAGGCGTTGGAAGTGATTCAGGTGGGGGTGGAAGGGGCCGGGTAGAAAAACTAAACAAAGCCACAGCAGAGCAGAACAGTGAGACCTCTTCCATCAAGTCTTTGGCCGCCAGCAGACCTCAAGCTACTTTCTCTCCCCGAATCCATGAGGTGCAGCTGATCTCCTGTTATGCTGAATAAAATTGCTAACAGTTGTGGAAATAGATGATATGGAGGGTATAATACCAGCAGATAAATGTATTGTTACCTGCTTCAGCATGTGGGGGATTAATTGAGTGATTCATTTCATAGCTATTAAAGTGTTAACAGTTCTCCTTATTGGAGCTCAGATTTGACATACTGTGCATGACTGACTTCAGTTATTCCAGCTTTTGCAATTTTGTCCAAATGAAGAGATTTATTTCTTGGCCTTTTTGTCTATCTCCCTCCTTCCCTCTCTATCTTCCTCTCTCCTTCCCTCTCTCTTCCCCTCCCTCTCTTCTTCTCTCTTTCTTTCCCTATCTCCCTCCCTCCCTCTTTCCTCCCTCCTTCTCTCCCTCCCTTTCTTTTACTTTATTTTAGAGAAAGAGAGAGAAGAGGACAGAATTGCCAGGGCCTCAGCTACTGCAATCAAACTCCAGACACTTGCCCCACCCAGTGGGCATGTGCGACCTTGCGCTTGACTCACCTTTGTGCGTCTGGCTAACATGGGATCTGGGGAGTCAAACATGGGTCTTTAGGCTTTGCAGGCAAGTGCCTTAACCACTAAGCCATCTCTCCAGCCCCTTTCCTTTTTTCCTTTTTCCTTGAGACTTCAGAGATACTCATCATTACCCATCCCAGCAAAGTATGCTGAATGAAGTCTGTGATACTGTGGGTGAGAATCTGGCCATCCTTCCCACTTTCCCGTCATCTCCCCTGTGCCAGGTAGAGTGGCGTTCATCTTGTTCTCATTTGCTTTGGGATGGGAAGCTACGCACCCACCACTGGAAAACTGGAGTACTAACTAGAACGTCTACTGGGCTTGGATGGCGTACTCAAGTATGCACCTGGTTTTGTGCCAAGACTCTGTGTGCATATGTTGGTGAGCCCTTACAACTCTGTAAAGTAAAAGGAAGGGACCATTGACTCCCTCTACAGATGAGGGAATTACAGCTCAGAGCAGTTACTGGGCTGCCCAAGGTCCCCTGACCAGGAATACCCTAGTTGGAGTTTCACCCTCTTGTCTGATCATGTCTCTCAGACCCTTCTCACCCAGTTTTCTTACCCTTGGACAGTGAACCGGATATTTTCCTCTGGGATCTCTTGATACAAATCAAAACTCCCAGGAAGGTCTAAATGAAGAAGACAGGTGAAAATAGACCTGTTCCTGTTATACAGAATGGGGCTAGGGCTGGAATCCTCCATTGCTTTGACAGTGACAGGGAACGGTTTCTTAAAACCCTTCTGGCAGCTCTTTGAGTCATTAGTGACATCACCAGCAGTGGTCTTTGAGAGTTCCCCATTAGCTCTCCATAAATTAGAGAATTAGCCCATGTTTTTGTGGAGGATTCTAGTATCCTTGCTAATTGTACTATGCTTTTTAAAATCCCATTAAGAAATTGAGGTGGGGCTTGAGAAATTGCTTAGTGGTTAAGGTACTTGCCTACAAAGCCAAAGAACTCAGGTTCCATTCCCCATGATCCACATAAGGCAGATGCCCAAGATGGCACATGTGTCTGGAGTTGTTGTTTTTTTTTTTTCAGTGGCTGAAGGCTCTGGCACACCCATTCTCTCTCTCTCTCTCTCTCTCTCTCTCTCTCTCTCTCTCTCTCTCCTCTCTCTCTCTCTCATAAATAAGTAAGTATTAAAGAAAAAGAAAAAATTAAGACAAGAGACAAAAATATCCTATATCCTGACAAAGCATGGGAACCTTGAGGTTCCCTATTTATGGAGTGACATGATTTCCCCAAGTGGAGAGGACTTTAGAAATCACTTGTTATTTGGTGAGGGAGGCATGCGGGGGCTGGGGGGGGGTATATTTGCCCAACCCCCCACAGTCCTAGTGCATCACCGTTGGAACCCAAACTAGAAATGTTGAGGTTCTAGTTATATATACTGTTTATGCCACACTACTTCAAGATCACAAGAAGATTCCAAGGTTGGTTTCATATCAGACTGTAAGTGTTGGTTGAATGGCAGGCACCTCCCTTTCGTCTGTTGTTTTCGAAGTCGTCCTATATTTTTCCTGAAGATATAAAGGGGCCAAATGAGCTCTTTGCTGAATTAATAAATTGGTGCTCCAAAGAGGTGGCTTCTTGCCTGCTCACTGTACAGCCTGTGTTTGTTTCCATGCAGGTTTGTGTATACACTTCCCTTCTCTGTGTATACATACATATGTATGTTCTAAGAGGCATGTGTACCCCCAGAGTCGACTTCTAAGTGGAGAGCAATTTCCTTCCTACGAGTACCGCGTACTCTTGGTGAAGACCTATTTTTCATAACAGAATCAGAATCTCCAGTTGGCTTCTGTCTTCCAAGGCGGCCGCGGCCTGCTGTGCTGACTCAGCAGAGGGTTCCGATGGCTGAGTAAGGAGGCTGTGATTTGGGGAGCTGTTTTCATTTTATTCCTGACATAAAGTATTTGGGAGAGTGGAAAATGCCTCTCCAATCACAGCCCTTGCCTTTGGAGGTAGGGAACGGGCAGCCTGGGTGTTCTCAGGCTGACGCAAATGCAAAATCAGGCAGGAACTTAATCAACCCCCATGTCACCGAGGTTTGATTTGGTACCTGGCAGGCCCTGGTGCTTGAACGCAAGTTCTCTCTCGCTCCTGATGACATATTTTCCCTCTGTGCCTGCCTTTTGTCGTTTGAGAGCTCTTTCCGTCTGAGCTCCGATTGTTGGTTAGAAAGATGTCGTATTCATTAGGGACTGATAGCTGATGCTACAGTGGGCTCTCTAAGACTGTGTGTGTGTGTGTGTGCGTGCACGCGTGCATGCACATGTGTGCCTGTGTGTGCATGCACGCACTTGTGTGCATGTGTGATTTTGTGTGTGTATAGTTCATGAACCTGTCACAGCTGAGATTCGCTTGCCTCTCAGAACTTTAAAGCAGATATATATCATGTCAAATATTGGTCATCGAGTCATGCTATTGTCAGTGCAGAGAACATCAAGCAGCTGGATACAGGGAAGCTTGAGCTCCCCCCCCTCCACTCCCATTAAAGGCTTCTGTGATGTCCAGACTGTGACCCCCCTCGCCACACTGGGAAACACAGATCAAAGGAGAGCCGCGGCCTGTCCAGGAGGCCGTGTGTGGCTGCGCACACCCCAGCGCCGCACATCAGAGAGGCAGCTCGACATCCCGACAGTCAGAATTGCTTAATTATGTCCTGGCTTTGTAATTATTCATCCCTGTTCTGGCAAAGAGCACAGTTGTCATTTCTTTGACATAATTATTTAAAGCTGAGCCCTCCTGTTTACCGCCGTGTATACGAAGTTGGCCACTGGGTGTTTACTCCCCAGAACCATAGAGAAAGCGCGGAGAGAGTGGTCACAGGGTGAGGGGTGTGTGTGTGGGGGGGAATGCTGGATGGAGCATCATGCCAGTGTTGGGAAGCTTTTGCACAGGTGAGCTCTTGCCCACTTCGGTGGCCATTTCCTGGAAGATAAAGCGTGATAGCAGATATGTTTGTGAGTATCGATATGTCACCAAAACTATGTCACGCATTCCTTTGTGCGGGCATGCCTGGCTTCCAGGCAGATGTGGCTTTGTCTTTCACAGAGCTTGTGTATTTCCATGGATATATCTTTAGGTAGTCAGAAAAGAGTGTGTGAGAGAGAGAGGGAGGGAGAGTGATGTGTTCAGGAATAAACTTCAGAGCATATACCTCTGCTGGAATTCTTTTTCATTCTCATCCTCAAACTGAACGCTGGAAGTCTCCTGGGTCCCGGGATCACTTGCCCCCCCTGTGTGCTCTACATGGTGTGGGTCCTGGCACTGCAGTCAGGTACAGGTGCCACTGGGTACCTTTACTTTCTTCCATCAGAGTGTGCTCTGGAGTGTCCATGGAAACTCTAACATAAGACAAAGAGGAGAACAGGAATTACAGGGAAGCCGGCTCCTGTCCTTTGCCGGGGTGAGGAAGTTGCCCATCTCTAGGGTGCAGGCCCCATGAGGGTCGGTTCAGTCCTGCATCGCCACTGCCCGGCGTACGGCGCAGGCCCTGTCAGTATTCATCACCAACGTGAACCTCGCACAGCAGAGTGTACTGGGAGATGTGTGGCAAAGATTGCATAGTTTTCAATTGGATTGACGTGATCATCTGCCAAAGCAGCAGAAAAGATTGTTGTCCTTAGAAAATGGGGTAAGTTAAACTTGTGTGCTGGCAGAAAAGGTTAAAAATTTGCTTTTCTGGAAGATTCACCCAGAGAGCTCCCTCATGACAGGAAGACCTAGGGCCACCATGATTCCTGTACATTGCCTTTCTCGTGGGGAAGCAAGAGTGTGGCCGGAAGCTGCTGCTCTCCATCAACAGGGTGTTCCCAGAGCCCTCCTCCTGTCAGAACTCTTCTGCTCATAGCGGAAAAGTAATACAGGGGGCCGGGTGTGGTGGCGCACGCCTTTAATCCCAGCACTCGGGAGGCAGAGGTAGGAGGATCGCCGTGAATTCGAGGCCACCCTGAGACTCCATAGTGAATTCCAGGTCAGCCTGGGCTAGAGTGAGACCCTACCTCAAAAAACAAACACACAAACAAACAAGCAAAAAGTAATACAGGGGGCTGGAGAGATGGCTCAGTGCTTAAGGCACTTGCCTGTACAACTTAATGACCTGAGTTCAGTTCCCCAGTACTCACATACAGCCAGATGCACTGGGTACCTTTACTTTCTTCCATCAGAGTGTGCTCTGGAGTGTCCATAGAAACTCTAACATAAGACAAGGAGGAGAACAGGAATTACAGGGAAGCCGGCTCCTGTCCTTTGCCGGGATGAGGAAGTTGCCCATCTCTAGGGTGCAGGCCCCATGAGGGTCGGTTCAGTCCTGCATCGTTGTGTGCATGTGTTGCATGTGTCTGGAGTTCTTTTTCAGCAGCTAGAGGCCCTGGTGTGCTTTCTCTCTCTCCTTCCCTCTCTCTCTGCTTGCAAATTAATAAGTAAAAATATAAAAAAGTAATACAGATTTTCTTGAAATTTGTAGTTATATAAAATTTATTGGAAGATTTCAAATGGAACACTTAGGACATTTGTTTATAAAATCATTTTTATTGAGAATTTAATATATAATAATAATTTGATTATATTCCCTTCCCTTTATTCTTTTTTCCCCTCTCTCCTGCTTCCTATCCACAAGGACCCTCCTCTTTCAGTGTATTCCTTCTTCTGTTTGGCTGTCTTGTTTTGTCTGTCCTCTGTGTCAACATGTTGGTGGGATAAGCACCTTGCTGGTCTTAGGGGATATCAGTAACCACTGTAGGGTCATGAATGCACCAGTCAGTCCACGTCCAGAGGACAGTGTCTCAAAGTATGCCTATCCACTCTGTGGCTCTTACATTCTTTCATCCCCCTCTTCCTCACTATTCCTGGAGCCTTTGGGGGAGTGTAGGAGAAGTCGTTTTCAATGTTGAACCCTGAACAGACTCTTATTTTTCTACTCTGATGAGTTTGAGTCTCCTCAGTGTCTGCCACCATCTCCATGGAGACAGTTTTCTGGCTAGCAGCGAGAGCAGTACTCACATTTTTTCTGTGACCACCTCTTCAATGTTCCCTGAGCCCTGGTGGGTATGATAGAGATGACTGATCCAGTGCTAAGCCCAGGGCTCTCTCTTCTTCTTGTCGTTTTGATGAGTCTTGGGTCTCTTCAGGATTTTCTGCCATCTGTAGAAAGTTTCTGCAACCAAAAGTGAGACCAGCATCCATCAGAGAGCTTGAACATTCACAGTGAGAAGGCTCTTTGATGTGCACAGTGTTTCTGTTGAGGCAAAGACCCCTCTGGGGTCTATGACCTTGCAAGCCATAGGTTTTTAACTTGATTCTCAGTATGAGCTGTGAGTTCCTTCCTAGTGAGTAGGGCCTCTTATCCAGTCAAAGAGCAGTTGGTAAGCCCATAACTTATGTGCCACTAGTGCACTGGAGAAACCAAGCTGGAACTGACATGGGCGCTTTCTCCATACCAGATAGCTGCCCGAGCGCTGGAAGGTGCCCTCTCACTCTACGTAATACATTGATTTCATCAGAAATATGATGGGGCCCCCACAAGTCTGTGTGAAGGTAAAATGAAATTTTCCTGTCTTAGCTGCCACTGGGGTTATTCTCAGACTTTAAAGGAGCGCACCCCAGTGGCTTGCTTAGATTCAACTGTGTGTGTGTGGGTGTCACATAGAAATCCAAGGACAACTAAGAACATTGGTCTTCAACCTCCCCCCCCCCTTTTTTTGTTTTTTTTTTTTTTTGAGGTAGGGTCTCACTCTAGCTCAGACTGACCTGGAATTCACTATGCAGTCTCAGGGTAGCCTCGAACTCATGGTGATCCTCCTACCTCTGCCTCCCAAGTTCTAGGATTAAAGGCGTGCGCCACCACGCCCAGCTACCTTTCCCCTTTTTAAGACAAAGTTTCTCTGTTGATTTTGGCTACTGTGGATGCCAGGCTACCTGGCCCCTGGGCTTTGGGATTCTCCTGACTCTACCCCAGATTGCCAGAGGTATGTTGGGGTTACATACACAACTTTGGGTTCTAGGGATGTTGCTGGATCCCCCAGAACAGCCCTTGGGGGTGGGGGCTAAGAAGGCAGAGAGTCAATGACACAGACTCTGGGAGTCAGGTGACAAGCTGAAGGCGGACTCATTTATTGAGGAAAACAGACATCTCTGTATACCCCTTCCCCACTTCCCATTGGTCCTTTCGTATACCCCTTCCTCGCTTCCCATTGGTCCTTTCATTGTTTGGCATTGTGTTGTCCTTTTCCATTGGCTCATTTCCTGCGTCAGCGGTGTCCGGGTGTTTAGGGTTTAGGTTGAGGTTGGCTCACAGGGGAAGCAGCAGTCGCGCATGTGCTGTAATCTCAGGGCCTCATCCCAGGGACCCGCTGGCTATGCTTCTCGTACATGAGGATCCAGACTCCAGTTTTCAAACTGGGTACTTTAACCACTGAGCAATCTCTCCATCCCCAATTGTCTTTTAAATGCCCAACCTAGTGTTTTGGTAAATGATACCTCATTTTAAAATACAGCACGCATGTCTTTGATGCCTGTCAGTCTATCCTACACCAAGTGCAAGCGTATATAAGATGATCAGAAACTACCTGTAGTTTTATAACAATGACTAACATTTATTCTATATTTTACATAAATCCAGGGCCTGTCCATAAATAAATACTGTTAACTACAAGTTGATGCAATTAAATAGGCGGTTAGCTAACACCCAGTGTCAAACACCCAAAAATATCATTTTTATTTTCTAGCTATTTCTAACTGCCTGATTTTGTTGGAATTTCATGTTTTCTTTCTGCACAGGTGTTTCTTGTCTAGAATCATTCAAATTCTATTTTCAGTTACTTCGTAGTAACTTTTGAAGAAAGGAAAAATTTTAATTAATTTCTTTTTTTTTTTTTTTTGGAAAATGCTTAGGCGACATGTTTAGAAACATTCTGGAAGCCAAACATTTGCAGTTTGTTTGTTTTTCTTCCTTATCCCTGACTTCACAGTTTGTCACGTTTATTTGAGGGGGAGTCACTGATGGATGTTATATTACTGGGTTTTTTTGTTTTTGTTTTCTTTCCTCTTTTCAATGTTCTTCCAGTAATGCTATTGGGAAGCAGTTTCGGAAGCCTTGGGTTTGGGTATCAGTGCATTGAGATCCAAGAGAGAAGGTGGCATGAGCATTGTGAATGGATGGAGAGCTGAAATTCAGCAGGAGAGTGACACAGCTTGTCGCTGCTTCTGGAAGCATCCATGCACGTAGTGGAGACCGTATTTCTGGTGGGGCCATGCTTGACCCGGCCCCCTGCAGCCAAGCTGTCCCCCACACTCTGATTCTGCAGGCTGGCTGTGCCAAAAAGGTCATGGGAGTCAATGGCACGTTTTAAACATGGAGAAGAGATGGGCTGGCCCTTAAGGCGCTTGCCTACAAAGCCAAAGGACCCAGGTTTGATTCCCTGGGACGCACGTAAGCCAGATGCACAAGGGGGCGCATGTGTTTGCAGCAGCTGAAGGCCCTAGTGCGCTCATTCCCTATCTACCTCTCAATCTCTCTCTCTTTCAAAAAAAAAAAAATAATAAAATTTTAAAAAAAATTAAAAATGAAGAATAAAATATCCTAAGGGAACTTTGTATGGCCTTTGAAACCCTACAACTGGAGAAAGCATGGCAGAGTGCATTTTGTCTAAAAGAAATTATACCTTTCTCTCTGCCCTTGTGGTAGCGCTTCCCTAGCCCATTGACCTTGGCATGTAACGCTTTGGCTATTAGCATGTGAATGGATATGATAATGTGCTAATTCCAGGTGAGACCTTCTATAGCACCATTTCTCTCTGCTCATTGCCCTCACACATCTGGCACTTACTATGAAACCACGACTATGACAACGTTACTATGGAGCCTCCCCGAACCCGGCCCTTAGCCTGAAGCCAAACCACCCTGCCAGCTTCAGACCCGTGCAAGGCTTGTCTGAAGCCACCAGGACTGAGCCGGGGTGGCTGTAGAATCCTGACTGGTACATGCATGGGCCTTCCTGTACATATATGTCCTGCCCTCTGATGATTCTAGGGACACCCACAATAGACACAATTAGGGTTCAGTGAGGCGATTGTTGACTCCTGTAGGCTTTCTTGGTGCTTGATTAGGATTGCCTAGTTGGTCTAAGGGCTGGCTGGCTGCCTAGTGAGACATTATTCGATGCATAGAAAATTTCCTCGTGTTTAGTTCAAGGAGCAAGTAGCATGCGGTGTGTTTTCACTAACTGTTGGATATCACACTGCCTACTTAATAATCACACGTCTAATTGTGTCCCTAGTCTTAAATCTATAAGTGAGGAAACGTACTTAGACAAGGGAGCTGCCAGGGTCTTCCTTGGGTCTGTCTGGGCCCCATTGTTCATGCCTTTTTGTCTTGAAGGCCATCAGCATGCACACAGATGCACACATAGACATACACGCACATAAATATACCGTTCTCTTCCCTGTAAGATCATTTATCATTATTTCAAAGCATGAGGGCAAGACTTCCAGTTCTTCACTGGGTCACGAATAACCCGTATTCTTCGTGATTGCTGGCAGTCCCTCAGATGGAGCCTTACTGGCCAGTCGTCACGTCTGTGACCTGCACACTACCGGCTTGATGTCCGCTTGCTCCATCTGGGAAGACTTTGGAGCATCTCACTTTGGCAGCTTAGATTCTTATTTTTAAAAATTAAGCTAGAGATGAAAGAGGAGAGGAGAAAAGGGAAGGAAAGAAGAGACTCAAGCTGAGCTGCCATTTTAAAGTCACCCTCACTTCAAACTAACCTTACCCCAAGTTCTATATAGCATTGAGGCTTAGATGGTATGTTGGTGAGCTTGAGTCCTACATAATCTTCAAGTTTTCTTTTAAGAGAGAGTGAGACAGATAGATAACAGAGAGAGAGAATTGGCATGCCAGGGCCTCAGCCACTGCACCCAAACTCCAGGCACTCACGCCACCTAGTGGGCATGTGTGACCTTGCGCTTGCCTCACCTTCGTGCGTCTGGCTTACGTGAGAGCCAGAGAGTCGAACATGAGTCATTGGGGTCCACTGGCAAGCACCTTAACCACTAAGCCATCTCTTCAGCCCTCATCAGTGTTTTTCTCTCTACCTCCTACCCCATCTTCATGACTGTAAGCCCAGATGAGGAGGAGCAGGCTGGACATGCACAGTGAGCTCGTCCATGAACAGAGAAGGGCACTGACTGGTGTGTAAGTGAAGGGAAGATCATGACGGCCCCGGTGGGCTCTCTCCTGGGATGGCGCCAGCCTCTTGCTATGTATCTTCTGGAGTTTGAGGCTTCATGGAGCTCTGCATGGCTTGGAAAGTCTCTCTGGCTTCATGGAAACATGATAGGAATTTAACCTATGGGCAGCCAGGACTATGTAGCAAGGAACCCTACTGAAAGGGCGGATCAGTGCTGAGCCACAGTGTCGTCAGGCCACGAGGGAAAGCTTAAGTTAATTACATGTGAACATTATGTGCAAGAACGTGACAAAGGAAGGAGGAGAAAAGGGGACGGTATGGGTACATTTTCTACTCTGTAGTTTGGGTTATTTCCAAATTGCCTGTTATTAACAGCAGGCAAGAAGAGAAAAGTTAAAAGAAGATACAGAAAATAATCCATACATGATTAGTAACGAAACAGGTGTTGTGCTGCCTAACATTTCCTTGCGTTTTTGTGAACTCCAAAACAAAGTCAGTGGGTAGGATAAAATCGTGATACAACCTTGGATCATCCAACTCGAGCGTAGTTAAAATTTCCACAAAGTCGGAAGCAAAACTGTGAGCCTGGGAGCTGGGGAGATGGCTCACTGGGTAAAAGTGGTGATCCCACAAGTGTTAACAAAGGCCTGATGAGGCCTGAGACCAACTGAATTTGAGTCCCCAATATCCATGTGAAAACCTGGGTGTGGCCACCCTCATCCGCCACCCAAGTCCTGAGGGCGAGTCAGAAACTGGAGTATCAGTGGGGCTCACTGATGGGAACAGAGACGAAAGTGACACCCCCACGTTGAGGGACAGACTGTATCTCAAGATAATACATAGATGAGCAGTGGAAGGTCACCAGGTGTTCTCTGACCTCTAGACATGCATACGTGGGACACATGCATCTGCATACACCACACACACATCACATCACGTCACACACTCTACCTAATACATACTCTGTACATACATACATAAAAGCCAATGCTTGGTGTCTGGGGATAGAGCTCAGTTGTAGAGTACCTGCTTAGCATGAGGCTCCGTGTTCAATCCCCTGTACCATCTCCCCCTCCCCAAATTTAAGTAATTAATATAAATAAAAGAGCAAAGTTTCCTTGTTTGAATATTGCTAGTATTTGATTTTTAGGGTACCATTTAGGAGAGTATCAAGCAGTTGAGGAGCTTAAGTAATGACACTTCTTAACAAAGTAGGTCGAGGGGATGGAGAGGTGGCTCAGCAGTTAAAGGCTTGCGAAGCCTGATGGACTGGGTGTGATTCCCCTGGACCCACATAAAGCCAGATGCACAAAGTAGTGCATGCCTCTGGAATTCATTTGCAGTGGCAAGAGACCGTGGCACATCCATACTCTTCTCTTCTCTTTCTAATAAATAAACTAATAAATGGTTGTTAAAAAGAACGAAATATATATTTCCCCTAAGAGATTAACTCAATAAGGAGAACCTGTGTCTCCCATTTGAACTCCGCACTGCTGTCCAAGTCTTCGCACAATTCTTGGATCCAGCTCAGGAATTTGTCATCCCAGTGTGGTCACCATGGAGTAACCTTGGTCACTACCTGGTCTCTCTTTGTCACTCTGACTAGAACAAGCGACATTTCACAAGCATGCTAGGACAGGTGTGTCCTTGTGGTCCCCAAAGGCTAGGTGGCACAATTTGCTCTTTTCTTTGCTTTTCTCCTTCTTCCAGCCTTAGGGGCATAGACAGGGCAGGGCATACCTTCGTCAGCCTTGTCTCCAGGGCTCCTTCGGATGTTGACTGAGCCCAGTTCAGTGACATCGTCAGATCGCAAGTATGTTCAGGCTTTTCATCAAGGACAGGGTTAGGATCATTTTATTTTTCATGTGCATCTTAAAATATGGCGGTCAATTTGGAGGTACGCTGCCTGAATTAGAACTCATTATCTCTTTTCAACAGCAAACGAATGAATGCGCTCTGTCTAGGCTCCAAAGCTGATTTTTTTTTTTTTCCTTTTTTGAAGTGGGGAATGTTAAGTGGGACTTCTGGCTTAATGAAGCTTTAACTCATGAGTGAAATTTACAAGTGACTCCCCTCTTCTTGCTTTGTACATTCGGCATTTTGGATGGTCACAGAGGCCCTTTGGCTGGGTGACCTGCCTGTCCTGTTTTATTTGGCGGATTTTTAGGCTTTTTCTTCCCCACTGCCCAGCTTTTGTTTTGCTCTTGGTGTTTGATTCCCACAGTTGCCTCCAGCTGTTCCTTCGGGAAGGTTTTAAAATCTGAACCGAGGATAGCTGTTATGCTCCAGGGAACACCTAGGATTCGGTTCTTAACTTGTACTTGGGCTGCTTTTGGATGCTTTTTGGAAGTGGGGTTTCACGCGGAGGCTGGGCCTGCTGCGAGTTTCAGGATTGCCCTGAGAACCGGAACACGGGCTGAGCGGGGACCTTCTGTCATCTCATGTTCTATCGGCAGGCAAGAGCTATTGTGCTCTCCTGCAAGCCTGCCCTGAAGATGGCAAGGTAGACTGTGTGGCAGGAGCTCGCGCTGTCTTGGGTGTGCCCTCAGGATGCCACACTCCTTAGCTGTGCCACTTCAAAGCAGTCTGTGGGTGGCACTGCCCTGTCAGTTGGTTGGCGTGAGCGAACATGGAGAAGGTCGTTTTGGTGCAGGGTGAAGGTGAAGGTGAAGGTGTATGTGAGTCAGTTCAGTAGCTATAACAAAAGGTTACAGACACAAGAGGCCTAAAGGACAGGAATTTATTTTATCATCCAGGATTAGGGTACAGATGTTGGCTCTTTTCCCAGTTTACAAATGGCCACCTTTTCTCTCCTTATGGCCTACTCTCATGTTGAGGGACAGAGAGAGAAAAAACAAGGATGGATCTCCCTCCTTTTAAAAACCACAGTCCTGGGCTTGAGAGATGCCTCAGCAGTTCAGGCACTTGCCTACAAAGCCTAAGGACCTGGGTTTGATTCCCTAGTACTCACATAAAGCCAGATGCACAAGGTGGCACATGAGTCTGGAGTTCATTTGTAGTGGCTAGAGGCCCTGGTATACCCATTCATTCCCTTTCTCTTTTTCCCTCTCTTTCTCTCCCCCAGGCATGGTGGCACACGTCTTTAATCCCACCACTGGGGAGGCCAAGGTAGGAGGATGACTTAGAGTTGAAGGCCAGCCATAGTGAGTTCCAGGTCAGCATCGGGCAAAACAAAAGAAAACAAACAATAACAACAAAAAGACATAGTCCTATTGAATCAGAGCCTCATGTAACCTTAATTACCTTCTTATAGCTACGTCTCCAGATATCTTGAACATATGAGGACACAGTTCAGTCCATAGTAGAGGGCATTGTGCGTATCCCTCCTGACTTCACTGAGTTTTCTGAGACGTGTGCATCAGCTGAATTATTTCCAATGTTTTTGCTGAGGATCTGCTTTCTGACAAGAGGGACATAGGTGTCATATGTGAGAAGGAAAAGGAAGCCACACAGTTCTTGGGGAGGCCCAGGCCTCTGAATTCGGGGGTCTCCCTAGCATAGTGTAAGGCTTTTTTGGTTCTGTGGTAATGGTAGAGAGAGGGCTATAGGGCCAAAGGAAACATAAGAGGTCAGTGTCGTGTGGAAGACAAAGGAGGTTCCATGGTCACAGATGACATTAGGAGAATGGGGCACAGTCCAGGTGGACGGGACAGCTGTGGGGCAGGCGTCTCACAGGCCTCAGCTCGGCAGAAGGATGCCTGGTGCAGAAATAAGCCCTTAAGCTCTTTCATTTGGGTGACCTCGGACTCAACTCTTTTAATCCCCACCCCCGCCCCTCCGCCAACTCCCTTGGTGAATCTGGAAGTCAAGGCCAAGGTTTAGATCCTGGAATTTGTCATTGGGATCAGCCTCCTTCTGCCACAAAGTAGAAGGAAGAAAGCTGGGAGTGAAGTCGGAGGCTTGTTACATATGTCCAAAGAATATTATCTCATCATTAGAAGGGCTTTGAAGCCCAAGGTTGAGATATCAGATCTTGGGACAATGGAAAAAAAAAAATCCAAGTACTGAATTACACGAAACCACATTAAGGGGAAAAAATGATTCGGTTTAATGTGTTAAAAAAAAAAAAATCCATCCAAGTTTTACATGCATTCTAATTTTTAGTCACGGGATGTTTGGGGAAAGATTAAGTTACAAGTGACTAGTTTCTTCGTTGTGTTCAGAAAGGCCCCGCTTCCAACTTTTAGCTGGTACGTTCTGAGAGGAGGAGGCCGGGGGCATGAACGCTGTGGGTTGTGTTTGCTGAAGTAATGACGTGCAGGAGGGAAGGAAAAGAGCCCCGAGAATGGGAAGATTTTCCTTCTTCACCCCCCCACCTTTCTTTGCACACTATATGACTGCATGTGCAACTGCTACAAACAGTTCAGTGTGTAGGCCAAACGCTCTCTAATGCAGTAAGATTAAGAAATAATATGCTTTGAAAGTGATTTATGAGTGTGGTTAAACTGCCAGATTTACAAAGAAATAGTTCAGATCTTGGGAAGCCTCAGGAGTCACGTCAAAAATGAACTTGACCATGATTTAAACTACTACTATTCTTACATGACATTTAATATGTATACATTGGAGGCCCATATGTCTTTAATAAAATAGCATTAAGTCTTAAATATGATATGAATGCAGCCAGTTTTTAAATTCATAACCTTTTCCACAACTCCAAAATGCTAACCAATAAGGGAGCCATCCACGCAGTAAAACATAAACCTTAGAAAGTAGCTTTTTATTAAAATGGTTAGATAGTTGGCAACTGGGTTGCAATGTAACAAATACTCCAGCGCCGTGGGTTTATCAGACATTGTTTACGCTGCCAACAACTAGGACCAGACAACTAATTACAGCGCCCCTCATGAGAGCTGTTCCTGCTCACTGCCCTCTGGATGTGTCATAGAGACAGAGCAGTTGTGTGCAGAATCCCTTGACAAGAAGTCCAGAGACCAGCATTCAAATGTCTCCTCACCAGTCAAAGGTCACCTTGAGAGAGTCACTCCATTTCTGTAACTTCTTACAACTGAGTGGGTCTTGGGGACAGCAGCATCTGCCAGCTGGATGAGGGGTGATGATAAATAATGAACATCGTATGGCACATAGTAGGTGCTCAGAAAAACGAGAAGTTCTTTCTATTTTATTCTATTTTATTTATTTGAGAGCAACAGAGAGAGAAAGAGGCAGGAGAGAGAGAGAGACAGAGACAGAGACAGAGAATGGGCATGCCAGGGCCTCCAGCCACTGCAAAAGAACTCCAGAAGCATGCGCCCCCTTGTGCATCTGGCTAACGTGGGTCCTGGGGAATCGAGTCTTGAACCAGGGTCCTTAGGCTTCACAGGCAAGCGCTTAACGGCTGAGCCATCTCTCCAGCCTGGGAAATTCTTTTTAAAAATATTTTATTTTTGTTTGAGACAGAGAGGAAGAGGGAGGCAGACAGAGAGAATGGGTGCACTGCGCCTTGTAGCCACTGCAAATGAACTCTAGATATATGCACCACCTTGTGCATCTGGCTTATGTGGGTATACTTTTCTTTTTCTTTTTTTTTTAATATTTATTTTTTCATTTTAATTTATTTGAGAGTGACAGACAGAGAAAGAGGTAGAGAGAGAGAGAGAGAATGGGCACGCCAGAGACTCCAGCCACTGCAAACGAACTCCAGACACGTGTGCCCCCTGTGCATCTGGCTAACGTGGGTCCTGGGGAATCGAGCCTCGAACCGGGGTCCTTAGGCTTCACAGGCAAGCGCTTAACCACTAAGCCATCTCTCTAGCCCTCTTTTTTTTTAAATTAATGAAAAAGTAATTGAGGCCAGCCTTTATTCAGCAGTGAAAATCTCTCCTGAGTCTTAGCCCTTAGGAATGGTGAACCGCCACTCTCCTAGGGAACAGTAGCAGTTTCAGGGAGAGTGACTTGGAAGCCGTGCATCTCCCACCTCCCAAAGGCACGGGCTTGTCAGCAATGACACACTTGTTCAGGACAGTGACACAGGCTCCTCTCTGTCTTCCCCTTCCCAGAGTAGCTCTGGTGCAGGAGCTTCCCAAGCACGGTATACATACTTCCTCAGCCCTCGCATGAAACCGCTGGTCTGGTGGTGGTCTGTCTGTCTGTCTGTCTATGGAACTGATGAATGCTGTCCCTCCACAAAGTACCTTTGGGTATAATTCCAGAGTTTCCCCATAGAGTTTCTGTTGTTCTCTCTGAGCCTGCCTTTGAGTCTCAGGGTACAGATACATGTGTATCATAACCAAAGACGAGAAGGCCAAGGGACCGTTTCATTTTGCTTTATTTTCAGTCTATGTCTTAAATAATATTACGATCCCATGATGGGAACTTAACGAAGAAAGCCATTGTCTGACACTCGGCATGCTCTGCTCCCTCTTTTGCATGGTATATGAACTTAACACTCTGTTTTTCTATCTCATATTTTCATTGTTTATTTTGCATGCCTCAAGTGATTCCTTTCATGAACTGTGCAACTCTCTGTCAAATTTAATCTAAGGACCATCAATTACCACCCCATGTTCCCTCTGTTTCTGGCTGTTAAACTTGTGTATAAAATACTGCTACTTGTGTATCACTTGTATGTGCATGTTGGTTTTATTTAAGTTCCTTAGGCTCATTGTCTGTCACCAGGCCTGTTGGATCTCAGGGTATGCCCTGTAAGCAGCTTTAGGTTCTCGGTATGAATTCCAAGGTGCTAGTTTTCAAGTTGGCAGTATTTTTTTCTGGGTGAGGCATTGCACCTACCCAGGCCTGAGAGAATATGAGTCAGAAGGGACATTACTACCTCTTTGGAATGGGTCTCCTACCCTCTTATTGGTTGGCATGGTTCTGGAAGAATGTCCTAGAATCTGCAGGAACTCCTACAAAGTATGCATTTGCCTATTAAGTTGCAGTCCAAGGGAATTACGGGTTCCCCAGAGCATCCCGAAAATTATTGACAGCATGCCGTCCGATCAGTGTGAATGTGCCTTCAGACTGTTAGCCAAATCTTTGCATAATACCAATCATTCCACCTATAAAAGCACAAATACGTTATTGTTCTCAATAGGCAATTTAATGCAGCTTTGGGGAGGAAAAAAAGAGAAAAGAAGATTACAAGCTGGCTGATCTTGCTTTTATTTCTCTTAAATCTCTCCACACTTCTCAGGGGTTGTACTTGTTTAAAGATTGTTTGCAACTGTGCAGCCTGTGTGATTTAGAAAGCAAATCAAACCAAATATGAAGTTTTCAGCATGTGCTGCTTTTAAAGGATTTCATGAATTTATTCCAAATATATATTTCTTCCCGAGTGGCTCTAAACCTATAATCTTTTCCTTGTTACATTTCTTTCTTGGGGGGAGAGAGGCCAAGAAGGTGGCTTGGGTTTGGAGTGGAAGGTTCCTATTAACATCTACCTCCTCCTTATGTAGTATTATTTGCCGCAGAGCTATTAGGGCTAATTATTTTCAGGTTTCTATCAAAGAGGGATATTTGAGCTGACAAAAAAATGCATTTATTGGGGAGAAAAATGGCCTGTTTAAATAAGAAAGGGATCATTATCATTGACACCTTCCCTCCTCCTTCCAGTTATTATATTAGTCTTTGTTTGGAGGAGGGGCAGGGATCCAGGGGAAATCTGCAGATTAAAGGAGGTTCTCAGGAGCTATGTACCCCCAAGAATAGAATGTACATTTTTTACATTGTTATATTTATTTATTTAAGAGGGTGGGCAGGAGAGGCGAGAGAGGCAGACAGAGGGAGAGAGAAATGGCGTGCCTCTAACCACTGAAAGCAAGCACCAGACGCATGTGCCACCTTGTGCTTCTGGCTTACGTGGGTACTAGAGAATCTAATCTGGGTCCTTAGGCTTTGCAGGCAAGCCTCTTATCCGCTAAGCAATCTCCTCAGCCCAGAAGGTACGTTTTCTCGTCATTTTCTCATAGTCTACCGTGATTGTTCATTGGTGAGTTGGTGTCAGCTCATCATTGTCTTTCTCCTCTTAGCTATCATTTTATGACCTTTGATGTTTGATGGAAAAACTCTTGTGTGGAAAGCTTGGTGCATTAGTCGGGAAGGACTGCATGCTATAGCAAACATCGTTCAGCTCTTGACAGCTTCACTGATCCCAGTCCACTCAAGGCTCCTGGGTGCAGAGTGAAGAATGTGACCATTGGTTACGAGGATCTTTTTTACGCTGTGGTCCTTGGAGTCTTTTTCTGGGTTCAGCCAGTGGGCACAGCAAGCCTTGTAGCTTAAAGTATCACTCAAGATGACCCGTGGGCATAGTGTCCAGGAGCACATGTTTCTTCTGCTCTTCCCGTGGGCACCTGACTGACACCCAGCCCTGGGGAGGCAGAGACAGAAGGCTCCCTGGGGCTTGCTGGCCAGTCAGTCTAATCTAATTGGTGAGCTCCAGACCAATGCAAGACTCTGTCTCAAAAAGAGGTAGATGGAGCCGGGCATGGTGGCGCACCCCTTTAATCCCAGCACTCAGGAGGCAGAGGAAGGAGGATCACCATGAGTTCGAGGCCACCCTGAGACTACATAGAGAATTCCAGTTCAGCCTGAGCTAAAGTGAGACCCTACTTTAAAAAACCAAAAAAAAAAAGTAGATGGGGGGGGTGGAGATATGTCTTAGTGGTTAAGGCGCTTGTCTACAAAGCCGAAGGACCTCAATTTGATTCCCCAAGCCCTACATAAAGCCAGATGGTCAAGGGGGAACATCCATTTGGAGTCTGTTTACAGTGGCTGGAGGCCCTGGTACACCCATTCTCTCTCTCTATATATAGGCCTCTTTCTCTCTCTCAAACGAATAAAACATTTTTAAAAAGAGGTAGATGGCATTCCTGTGATTGTCCTTGCCCTCTGACTGTGTGTGCACACGCGCACACGCACATGCACACACACACACACACTTATATACATGTACCTTCACACATACAAACATGCATACACCAACATATACACACACAGAGTGGTGGCTTGAATGTGAAATGTCTTCCATAGCATCATTGTAACTGAGCCTCCTATTCAATCCCCACATGGTGGCAATTTAGGAGGCAAAGCTGGAGGGGGTGTGTCATTTGGGGCAGGCCTTGCCCTGTCCTAGCCCAAGCCCTCCAGGCAGAGCTAGCGCCTTCTAGCTGCCACGGTAGGACATGATGGCCAGTCTCTGCTCTGCCATCTTGTGACTAAACTTCCCCTCTAGACTGTTAGCCACAATAAGCCTTTCCTTCCACGTGCTGCTTGCTTTTGGTTGGGAGTGACTTTTTTTTTAATGCCAGTAACAAGAAGGTAACCGCTATACACACAGTGCATACGCATATGTGTGCATGTAAAAAGAAACACTGCATGCTCTTAGGTGTCTAGATTGCAGCAAGTCCCATGTCCAAACCACTACAGGTTGATTTCAGATATGGCAAAGGAGTGTCCCAAGAGCTTGAGGTTCCCACTGACAACCGTAGGCTGAAAAAAGAGGGCCAAAGACAGAGACAAAGGGACGATTTCAGGTAAGCATTTCCACATGCTGGGTGTGTCGCTGGGTTTGAATTTTTTCTGTTGAGGAAACATGGCCACCAGAAACTCTATTTTTTTTTTCCAGGTAGGGTCTCACTCTAGCCCAGGCTGACCTGGAATTCACTATGGAGTCTCAGGGTGGCCTCGAACTCATGCCTCCCAAGTGCTGGGATGAAAGGTGTACGCCACTATGCCTGGCTCCAGAAGCTCTATTTAGGACAAACAGAAATACATTTCATTTCGCTTCTACTCAAAAATAAGCTTCCTAGCAGAGTGAAATTTTGAGAAGTACTACAGACAGCTGGAGATCTTCAAGCCATAAAAAAAAAAAAAAATGACTGTGTTCAGACTCGCTGCTATCTCCCTCCTGTAGGGCAGGTTATCCGTCTCTGTCATGGCTAATAGCAATTTATGCTATCCATGACCACTGGGAGGAAAAAACCCTCATATTTAAAAAATGAACTGAGACAGATCTCTTCTCTATCAGGGACGAGATCATGCTAGAAGGAAGGAAGTAGACTGTCCAAGGTCATAGTTTTCTAGTCTTTACTGGGAGGTTACCATTTATTTATGATCATATCATTTAAGTTTCAAAATTAGGAGACATTCTTCTGTAGTCTTAAAATAAGAGAGAATTTGGATTGTGAGGGCAAAAGAAGCTTGTGCGGATCTTCTGTTTTTCCGGGAAAAGACAATTCTTTAGCTTTGTCAAGTTTCAATGATGATGTCACCCAGAGGATTCGATGGGAAGAGACATGGATGATGTGTCAAGAGTGGGGTGTGTTTGGGGGTTGGAGAGATTGCTTAGTGGTTAGGGAGCTTGCCTGTGAAGCCTGAGGATCCAGGTTCAATTCTCCAGTACCCACATAAGCCAGGTGCACATGGTGGTGCATGCAACTGAAGTTCATTTGCAGTGGCTACAGACCCTAGAATGCCCATTCTCTCTCTCTCTTTCTCTTTATCTGCCTCTTTCTCTCTCTCAAAATAATTTTTTTTAAAAAAAGAAAAGAGTAGAGATATTTTAAAGCAGGTGTGAAGAGTAAATATTCTAGGCCCAAGCTCTAAAAGATAATGGTTTAGTTATTTTTCAGGCCTCATACTCTGGTCATCTTGGTTCAGGTAAATGGAAATTGTCTTCTTACTTATGTCACCACCCCCCACCCCACCCAACCAGTCAAATGCTAACTCTTTGGTGGGCTACTTAAGTAAACATATTCCATGGTATATGGCCAGCCCCAGATAATACCAGCTCCAATGAATCTTATAAAAACCATTATTCTTTGGGAGAGTAAAAAACTATCATTGAGGACATTTGTCAATGATATGAGCAGAAACACTAACACACAAAGCTATCTCTTTCTCTTCTCATTCCACCACCAGATATCCTCAAAGAAATCTGAGGTGGACACTTCTGTGGATGTTCCTGTTCACTCATTTTTAACTTTCCATCAACCTAGGGCTAAGCCCCATCCATCCATCCAACTCAATCTCTCATCCACACACCCATGTATCCTTCCATATATTCTTTTTTAAAAAATATTTTATTTGCAAGCAGAGAGAGAGAGAGAAGATGTAAGGTTCAGGAGTGACCAAGGCCATGGAGGCCACTCGGAGGCAAAGATGGAAGCTTTTATTTGAGGAAAACATGAACTGCCAAGACTGACTCAAGAGCAGAGCAGATTACAGATAGTGAGCTTTATAGAGCTCTTGAGCTGGGGAAAGGTGAGGAAGGGAAATAGCTAGGGTGTGAGACCAGAACAGTGACCTGACCTGAGAGATAAGGGGGCAAGATGGGGGGGGGGGCAGGAAACCTAGACCTGGGGCATTGTTAGGCAAGGAAGGGATAATGGCTGGGTGGTTCCTTGAGGAATGGGGATGACCCGCTTCCTTATGTCTCTGTCGCCCTTCTGCTGTCCTTGGTGACTCTATTTTGTCCTGACCTAACAGAAGACAGAAGAGACAGACAGACACACACACACAGAGAATGGATGTACTAGGGCCTCCGGCTGCTGCAAAGGAACTCTGGGCGCATGTGCCACCTTGTGTGTGTGGTTTACATGGGTACTAGGAATTGAACCCAGGTCGTTGTTGGGCTTTGCAGGCGAGTGCCTTAGCCTTGAGCCATCTCTCCAGCCCTCCAGTCATATATTCCAGCCATCCATCAGAGATAGACTTTCTAAGTCTCCTAGAGAGCATTTGGGTAGAAATGCTATGAAACATCCACAGGGGTTACTTTCTAGACAAGATGGATGTTCCTTGCCTCCTCACCAGTGCTTGGGTGCTACAATTGTTTTCCCTTCTTTGTGACTCCATACAAATGTAATAGGTTGAATATTTTAAGTAAATTGACCCATGCATGTTATATTCATTCCTTTTTTGTTAAGCATTCTGTTGTTATCGGATGGACAGGAGTTTTGTGTTTGTTTTTTTTATTTTTTCAAATAACCTTTTAGAATGCTCTGTGGCTTTGGATTGGGCTCTGAAGGAAGAATCACAGAGTGTGGGGCTCAGAGGTTACCTGTGTATCTTGTTGGGTATGCAGGGCTTGTGCTGTCTGCCCCTCCTTAGCTTAGCCATAGGAGCACTTCAGAGAAAGGGCAGCTGGTTTCATTAGGTGCATAGAGTCTTCGTGTGAAGAGTTACAAGTGGCTTATAATGGTGCAGTCCCCATGGTGATGGAGAGCTTGGGAAAAGCCCAGGGTTGCCCACTAGATACCAGAAGAGTAATGTCAATTTCTCGTAGCTTGGATATGCAGTATTCCCCCAAAGCCCCATATATGAGAGGATTGGATCATGAGAGCTTTGGCCTAATCAGTTGATTAACCCATTGATGGATTTATGATAGACTACTTGGGAGTGGTGGAAACTGTGGGAGGTATGACCAGATTGGAGGAAATGGGTCACTGGGGGATGTTCTTGGAGTCAGGGCCTTGTCTCAGACCCCTTCCTCTCTCTCTCTCTCTCTGCTTCCTGGCCACCAATAGCCAAGATACATCTTTTCTACCTAAGGTATCTCAAATACCTTGTCACAGTAGAGCAAAATTAGAAAATGCGCCATTAGACAAAGAATATGCCTGAAGCAAGGTAGTTAAGCTAAATGGAAGACCCTGGGGACTCTGGGAACTCTGGAGGAGCAAGAACAAAGAGCGTGAGCAGTTACCTTCTCCCTGCACACCTGATGTCGTGCAGGCGTGGTCAGGACACAGGCCAATCACAAAGTCGCAGTGAAGGATGGGTTTTTGTCTTGTAAAATACGTTCCGGACAGGTCACCTGGGCCACCTTTGGTGACAGAAGGGAGTGAGGGACTGGGCCTAGCTTCCTCTGCCATATGGTTTGTCCTCAGGACTATCACGAGCCATGCAGCACAGAACTTTCTCTTTGGAATTCCCAGAGTTATTTGATGCCGCCTTTGAGCTTGGCTTTGGGACTCCTGACCTCGCTTGCCATGGTTCTCCGGGGTCATTTTCAGGTCCGCTGGGTCAGTCTGCACTGTCCCGTCTGGTTTCCTTCCGTTCGTAGATATAACGTCTCTCTGCTGCTGACCCAGTACCTTCATGCGCTTGTTCCCATCCTAAGACTATACTTACTACCCTCACCTGCTCTTAAATCTTTCAAGACCACACCCAGGTCCTGCGTACCATGAAGCCTCCTCACAAAACAGGGGCTTCTGTCACTCTCCACTCCCTCCCTTCTTAGCCACACTCTGGCTTCTAATTATATGTGTGTATCCATCCATCGCACATTCTCACCCCAGCTGGGAGGGCCCGTGAGGTACCTCACGTACTGTTGGGACCACAGGCCAGGCTTCAGAAGCTCCTTTAAGCTTGCTGTCTACCGTCTTCCTCTGCACTACAGGGAGGCTTACGTTTCTCCTCGTTCCCTATCTCCACGGAAGACCCCAGGTCCCAGTGCTTGGTTCTCCCATCCGCTGTGCTTCTGAAAATATATGTGCGAGACAGTGGATAGCCCTGGGCCGGAGGGACACTCTGCGATTTATTTGGATGCTTGGTAGAGGTCACACCACAAGGCCACTGTCCACATATCAGCTTTGTCTCAGGGGCTGACTCATGTTTTTCGTATAAATCATAGTGAGTTGCCCATTATAAACACCTTGTAAAACTCAGAGGGCTTTATGGCTGTGATTAGCTACTGTGGTTGTGATTTACCGGCTAATTCAGGCTGATGTGTGGATGAGTATGCCCAGGGCACCATTTGTCCCATCTACGTGAGTCACAGCTGAGAATGGCCGACCAGGCTCTCCAAAGCAAATGCCTCTTCCAGAGGACCCCCGGCACGTCAGGGTTTGCTCGTGTTTTAAAGTAGCAGGTGAGTAGTCTCGCTCACTTCGAGGTGTGCTGTGTCTGCACACCTGGACACCTCTGTCCAGGCGCCCCCCCCCACCCCCCATGGAAAGAATAGCCGGAGAGGCCAGTTTCCTTCCAATGGTTCTAGTAAAGTCTTCCTTATCAGGAGCACATGGGAAAGCAATAAAGCTGAGAGAGAGAGAGAGATCTCTGGCACGGCCCTGGTAGCACTTGGCAGCAGCTTTTGCATGGGCCTCTGGCTAGTAGCATTCACACATAGTGATGCTCTAGTTTTTAAAATATTTTATTGTATTTATATATTACACAGAGAGAAAAGGAGACAAGGGGGTGCAGATAGAGAGAAAATGGGTATGCCGGGGCCTCCAGCCACTGCAAATAAACTCCAGACACATGCACCACCTTGTGTATCTGGGTTACTTGGGTTCTGAGGAATCGAACCTGGGTCCCCAAGCTCTGCAGGCAAGTGCCTTAACTGCTAAGCCATCTCTCTAGCCTATGATGCATTATTTTTTTTTTAAATGAACATAGCCCTAGTAAATTGCTTATAGTATGTTTGTATATAACATCAGGTAGCCATGAATTATGTGTAGGATGTTTTATATGTGGCATATATTTTTATTAGTTTTAAGTTTTCACTTTCCTCTTAATCCTACAAACTGGTGAAGGTTGGGCCAATGTCAGTCCATCTCAACAAGGGGTTGTCTCCTGGTTTCAATTTGAATGCAGGAACTGGGCTGTGAACAACTTAGAAATTAGTTTGCAATTTACTTGAAAGGAGGAAAAACCAGTTACAGAAACACGTGTGTATGCAGCATGGATATGCACATGCTTAATGTTTTCCCGATGAGCACAGCCATGTGGATAAGTGTGCACATATAGCTGGGAGTGGGTGTTTTGTGATATAAATACAAGATACAATCTCTTACTTCACTGTGTAGATTTCTGCTTTACTTAGCCCACACTTAATAGACTACATCTCCTCGTAAGATGTCAGTGATGTCATACTACATAGAACTGGCATGGAAGTGAGGTACCTGTCTGTATTTCCACAGCCTCATCTCAGCCTGCAACTACTACTGACCTAGATATTCTGTTGTATGTTAGTTGTATTTATTTATAAGAGAGAGAAAGAAAGCAAATGGGCGTGCCAGGGCCTCCAGCCACTGCAAACAAACTCCAGACGTATGCACCACCTGGTGCATCTGGCTAACAAGGGTACTGGGGAATCGAACCTGGGTCCTTAGACTTTGCAGACTAACCGCTGAGCCATCTCTTCAGCCCAATCTAGACAGTATTTGAATTTCCTTTTCCTTGGTCTGGGTTCTGGGGTCTGTCACTTTGGGGCAAATTGTTCAACATGGCAAGGTTTGTCTTCTGAATGATCACATCAGTCTCTGGCCTCAGGAAACAAAGGCAGGAAACAAAGGGGTGTGTCTGTTGTAATGTGTGCCTCTGCCCGTGAACTTCCAGTGAGATAGGCAAGAAGCCAAAGAAACCGAACCCGGAGCAAAACTATGTGTAGCATTTCATTGATTACCTAGAATTGATTCAGTAAGCATGTATTGGGTAGGGAACACAAGTGAATCAGAGCCAATTCCTTAGGAATCAGAGAAATAAAACTTCATATGAGGATTACTGGACTAGAATAATTCTAAGACTAGTTCATGGCCAGTGTGCCTCTGGTAGGACTAGCAGCTCTGGGGTACAATCCAAGCTGGTTTTATTGAGTTGAATTAATATACTGACACCTCTGACCCAGCAATTCCACTGTAAGATATATAGCCCAATGAAATTCTTACATAGGTCCATAAGGAGGTACGTGTTAGGATTTTCATTAAATTATTATTTGTAGTGGTGGATTGCTGAGGGCAACTTTGAGTCCAAGGAAACACTGAGAGACTGGAGGGTAAAATGTGCTAGATGCCTTGGAGTACAGCGGTGCGGCGGTTACGAGTGGGAACCTGGCCGCCGCCTGGATGGACTATATTTTCTCCCGATCCTCTGGCACCGGGGGCTTTGCAGATCCAGGAGCGAGCCTGTTCCCGCCCAGGGCTAGCCAATTCCGGGATATTGCAAATGACTCACCCAGGATGCAGAGTCCACACTCTGGTTCTTACACTTCCAGAGACTTATTTCTCCGTCCTAATCATCTCAGGGGTAGGTTCCATAGGCCGGGAGAGCCCTTACAACCCAGAGCCTGCTGAAATCATTCTAACTGCACAACCACGGACCTGCTTCCCTTGCATTGCCCATCGCTTCCTGCAAAACCCACAACAAAGGCTTTGTCCGCGCTGCCTCCTTCCTCCTCCCTTCTGCCACCTTTCCTACGCTGCTGCTGCTTCCCCAGGTGGCCCTGCACAGCGTGCCATGCACCCTTCTTGCAAGAACTGAGAATAGTAAACTATTCACTGACTGTGTGTCTGTCTCCTGATTGTTGACCGCACCATGACTTAATAATCCTAAAATCTGTGTTTTGTTATATACATGTAAAAAGCGGGGAGTCCCTTAAGTTTATAATATTTTATTTACTTATCTGAGAGAGACAGAGTGGGGGTACAAAAAGTGAGACTGGGCATGCTAAGTGCCTCCAGCCACTGCAGGTGTACTGCAGATGCATGTGCCACCTTGTGCATCTAGCTTATGTGGGACCTGGAGAATTGAACCCGGCTCCTTAGGCTTTGCAGGCAAGCTCCTTATCCGCTACGCCACCTCTCTAACCCCTCTCTAACTTATTTTTAAGAAAGGTTCTCTCGGGCTGGAGAGATGGCTTAGTGGTTAAGCGCTTGCCTGTGAAGACTAAGGACCCCGGTTCAAAGCTCCATTCCCCAGGACCCACGTTAGCCAGATGCACAAGGGGGCGCACGCGTCTGGAGTTCGTTCACAGTGGCTGGAGGCCCTGGTGCGCCCATTCTCTCTCTCTATCTGCCTCTTTCTCTCGTTGTCTGTTGCTCTCAAATAAATATATAAAAATGAACAAAATTTTTTTTAAAAAAAAATAGAAAGGGTCTTTCACTGAACTCATTGCCCACCAATTTGGCTAAACCAGCTAGCCTGCAGGCCCTGAGGATCTGCCTGTCTTGCTGCCCCAGCCTTGGGGTTACAGGCATCTGCCACCCAGGCCAGCTTTTATGTGAGCGTGGAGAGATGAACTCAGGTCCTCAGGCTTTGTGGCAAGCACTTTCCCAATAAACCACCTTCCCAGCCCCTCAAGACAGAGTTTTTAAATCACTGTGACCTTTGGCAAGTCCTTTGAACTCTTTCAGTTCAGTTTTCTCACCAGCAAAATGCAGGCTGTAAAACTTAGTCTCGTGTGTTTATGGTGAAGATTAGAAATAATGTATGGAAGGTACTGGCACAAATAGTCTTTTAAAAAATATTTGTTTATTTATTTGAGAGAGGGGGAAGAGGGAGAGAGAATGGGCACACCAGGGCCTCTTGCCACTGCAAACAAACTCCCGGTACATGTACCACTTTGTTGCATCTGGCTTTACAGGGCTACTGGAGAATTGAATCCAGGCCATAAGGCTCAGCACACAAGTGCCTTTAACCACTGAGAATCTCCCCAGCTCAGTAGTCCTTTTTTAATAGGAGGAGTATTAACATCTTCCTTAAATGTTCAATGTGTACCTATAGCAAACACATTGCCAACTAACTAAATGAACATTAAAGGGTCTCTGATCAAGATCACGTAGTGGATTCATAGCAGAGCTGGGACTCTTGGCTTCATGTCATGTTCATTACACCAGCCCAGGGATCCTTTTTGCCTGATTCATGAGCGAGACAAGTGATGTAATTCAGAGGCCACAGGGTGCCACAGGGATGGTGTGATTGAGTCTGTTGTGTTCTGTATTCTTGCTAATGTAACCCGTAAAAGGTTGTTAAGAATATGCTAATTAAATCCCGCACATTGTTCTAAATGGAAAGGTATTATCAAGCCTACTGGTGACAGAGATGTGACATGAAGGGACCTGGAGCCGTCAGGCATATGGACAGGAAATCACTAGATGTGATTCAGCTGTAGTAAATGCCTCCTAATACATCTGGGGACAAATAATCTGAAACGCAGATATTCAATGGGAGGAAGATATTTGGAAAGCGGTAAATGCTGAAGAGGACCTGGGGGACAGTGGACAACAAATTAGATATGGGTTTTCATTGTGTTAGGCCAACAGAAATTGGTAATGTAATCTTGTACTGTTTGCCACCAGTGCCCTGGAGCACTTGAGAGGAGGAAACCTCTTGCTAGCCAAAATCAAGCGCGCTCGCCGCCCGACGTGCCCCTGGACAATGGCTGTGCTGGGGCTGGGGCGAAGACAGTGGCTCACTTCAGTGCCCCTCGGACCCCAGCCTCCAGGAGCGGGGGTGTCTCCCTTTCTCTAAGTCCTCCCTCTGCCTGGTGTACCTAGAACATGGCTCTTCCACCATCGTGGGGAATGTGGTCATGGCAGGCTGTCTGGAGGGAGGACAGGATTGCAGCGACATCCCTCTGGTCTGTGGGGAGGCTTGGCTCTAAGAGAGTTCCTTTCTCTGTCACTCGAGCGTCTGCCATCTTTTCTAGCCTTCCTGGCTCCTCCTCCTCATCCCTTATGAACGATTAGACCTCAAGACAGCCTGCCCGTGAACAAAGAAATTGTTGAGTCACACATATCTTCCCTTTTAATTTTAATTATTTGTTTACTTTTATTTATTTATTTGAAAGCGACGGACACAGAGAGAGAAAGAGGCAGAGAGAGAGAGAGAAAGAGGCAGATAGAGAGAGAGAGAGAGAATGGGCACGCCAGGGCCTCCGGCCACTGCAAACGAACTCCAGACATGTGTGCCCCCTTGTGCATCTGGCTAACGTGGGTCCTGGGGAATCGAGCCTCGAACTAGGGTCCTTAGGCTTCACAGGCAAGCGCTTAACTGCTAAGCCATCTCTCCGGCCCATAGCTTCCCTTTTAGTGGCCCTTCTCACCCATTGAATCGCGTGTTTGTCCAGGTGCTTCAAGTCTGAAGATCACTCTAGGCAGGTAAGAAACAGCCTTTCCTTAGGCTGAGGCCCTTCTTGAGTTTAGGTTAGTGCTTTGCAAGAGGGGCCTTTGGGGCGGCCAGGTTTAACTGAGCGTCCCTCCAAACCGATAGAATGGACACTTGCTCTTGTTCACCCATCCTACTTTTCCTCCTTGGGGGTGTAGGTGTGGGGAGGGGGGTGCCTGTCACCTTTCCGGAAACCCTTCATGGGCTTCTTGGGATTGGCTGTGTCACCAGGTAGGTGAAAAAAAAAAAAAAACAAAAACACAGAAACCTTTTGCAAGGTTGGGACATTTCCCTACTTGTTTCTTCAGCAAGGCCTGACTTCCTCCACCACACTGGGCTGCGTCACACTCCCATTCAGGGCTTGGATTCAGGGTCGCTTAGCTCAGGCCTGCCACTCACTGGCACTGAGCACTCATAAATAAGCGAATAAGCGGACAGCCGCCCCTTGAATATGTTTAAGCACTTAAGTCCCTTCCCTGTACCTACCACATGACTGTGCACTTGGGTGCTCGCGTGGGGGTGGGAGGCCTGTGGAAGGCATCGCCATGCAAGAACTTGAGCTTGAAGTCCTGCGAGGTCATCGGGTATAAATGGGCGACAGCTGCCAGTACCGTGGCTTAGGAGAGACGCTTGCAGCCAAAGGAAGCCAGGCACATTCTGGAACTGCAGTGTGCGGGCCACCTTTAGTACATTTGGCAAATGAGATTGCAAGCCACGGGGAAAGGAGAAGGAAAAGGCTGAGTGGGCGGAGAGGAAGAATGTTCTCTGGCCAGAAACTTGCTGAACTGTGAGGCCAGGGACCGGAGGCTTTGCAGAGGTGCAGAGAGACGTTCCTTGGCTTGTCCTAGACAAATAAATCATAGCCGAAGAGCTCAACCAAAGGCCAATTATGTGGAGTGTTTTCTTGGAAAATCCTCTCCTTGGCTGTGTAAATCATCCCTGGCATGGGTGGGCATGCAGATAGTCCTGAGGGGTGGGTGGCATACCAGTGCACCCCAGTGTCAGGTGGAGGAATTACACAGGCGTGTTCTGGTTAAAGCAAGGGGCTGCAGAGGGCTCGGGGAGAAGCTGACTCACCTGGGGAGCCCTGAAAGCAGAGCCGCTTGCTCTGGTAGCAGAGTGTGAGGGCCAGGGCTGCCCACTGGGTCTCGCCACTTACTCTCTGTAACCTTCAGACCAGCTACAAACGGGGGTGACTGGGTTTGCTGAAGCTCCCAGTGCTCCCTGGATGGCCTCCTGGCTTCGGTAACTTCTGACAGGATCAGTAAGCTTTTGCTCCCCCCACTCCAAGCTGGAGTCTGATCGTCCCAAGAGAGACAAACAAGACAGACAACTGTCCTGCCAGGTCCCTCATGTAGGATCATCTTAGGAGGATGTTTATTTATTTATTTTTTTTTGGGGGGGGGTCTCTCAAAGACAGACCATGAGAGAGGTGGGAACTTCGAGCCTGACCAGGAAAGAAGATCTGAGGATGCCTTCACTATTCCCAGGCCTTCCTGTGGCAGCGGGCCTGTTGTCCTCCCGCTCTGCAGGCCAGCATCAAGACCCATAGGCTTGAGTACACAGGCCAAGCAGGGTTACTGTTGCCTCATGAGACAAACTTCGAATGATCTCAGTGTCTGGACTCAGACTATCAGAACTAACCCACAGTGGTGCCTAAACCTTGTAGGAAAAAGCATGAAAACTCACTGTTATATAGTCTGGTGACATGTCATTGTTGTCCACCATGCATATTATTTTTTTTATGATTTTACTTTTATTTATTTATTAATTAGAGACAGAGAGAGGGAGGGAGAGAGAGAGTGAGAATGGGTGCGCCAGGGTCTCTAGCCACTGCAAATGAACTCCAGGTGCATGCGCCTCCCCTTGTGCATCTGGCTAACATAGGACCAAAAGAATCGAACTGGGGTCCTTAGGCTTTGCAGGCATGTGCCTTAACCGCTAAGCCATCTCTCCAGCCCTAAACTGCTCTTTTTTTTTTTTTTTTTTTGGAGACCAAGTCTGTCATTGGCCTGGAGCTCATCAGTTGATCTCGAGGTTCTGGCCTGCAAGCCAGGGCCCCTCCTATCTCTGTTTCTCCAGAGCTGGGATTACGCGTGGGCATGCCACCAATGCCTGGTATTTTTATGAGGGTTCCCGGGATCACACTGAGGTCCTCAAGCTCACGAGGCAAGCACTTTACCAACGGAGCTGTCTCTCCAGCCCCATCTTTGACTTTCATTCTAGACAAAAGTCTTCCCAATTATTCACAGTACTTCCAGCGTGGAGTGTGGCAATGCTTCTGTCCAAGGGATGACTTCCACGTGTACCAAATGCTTACTAAGTTGTACTCTTTGAAAACCATTGAACAAGATACTAAGGCCCGTGGTACAAAATGTGCTTTCGTGTCATTTTTTTTTTCACAGGGCCATAGCAGCACCAAATGAGATGATGTGGACTAGCATTGAGACTGTGTTAAGCCCTGGCCGGTGTTCATGTGGCGGCCTTTAACTGCCTCCTGCTCTGCAGGTGAAATAGCTGTCAGTGAGCATGTCAGTGCCTTACCCAAGCCCCCACAGCTGCAGAGTGGTCCAGGCAGGATCAGAACCCAGGTCTGTCTCACTCCACAGCCTACGGGCTTTCACTCTGTCACACTTCCTTCCTCCGCTTGGTCATCCCTGGAAACACGACAGGCGAACAGTTTGCTACTTAAGAATGAGCTGGAAAAGTTAAACACGCCGGTCAAAAATGAAGGCAGGAAGCTGGGCGTGGTGGCGCACGCCTTTAATCCCAGCACTTGGAGGGATTAGGAGGAGGATTGCCATGAGTTCGAGGCCATCCTGAGACTCCATAGTGAATTCCAGGTCTGCCTAGGCTAGAGTGAAGACCCTACCTCAAAAAAACAAACAAACAAAAAAAAAAAAATGAAGACAGGGCTGGAGAGATGGCTTAGTGGTTAAGGCACCTGCCTGTGAAGCCTAAGGACCAAAGTTGGATTCCCCAGTACCCGCATAAGCCAGACACACAAGGTGGCGTATGTGTCTGGAGTTTGTTTCAAAGGTTTGGAGGCTCTGGTATGCCCATTCTCTCTCTCTCTTTCATATAAATAAATAATAAAATATTTTAAAAATGAAGGCAACTTATAATAAAACAAATAGGAGGAGAAAGTTTCCCAGAATCCCAGCATCCTTGACAGCCTTGTAGGTGGGGACCCAAGCCTTGGACATGCACAGTCAGCCACAGTTCTGGTTCCCAAACATGGAATAGTGGAGTTTATGTAGAGCTCCCGCCCCGTCACCCTCATCTGTTATGTTTGGAGGCGAAAGTTCCATATGAACCCATTAACTCAGCAGTTTGGGCCAGAGCTGCCTTTCTTCCAGCTTCTTGACGTGACCGCTGTACTGTGCTCTGAGCGTTCAGCATTGCGTATGCATGAAACCACCATTGCCCGCCTCCCCATCTTTCATCACCTCAACGAGGGCAGTTAATGCTTAAGAGCAGAGAATGGGGAACATAATGATGGATAAATTATAAGTTTGGGGATATGAAAAGTCAAACTGTGTAAATATGTATTTTAAACCACAAACAGAATGTTAATGCGTCTTTCCCATTAACTCACTAACTGAAATTACAGCGTGTAATGTGAGCCAACGCCCACGGGTTGGTTAGGATGTTTTCAGATTTAGCACAGAGAAATGATAAATGTCCTTCCAGACAAAGAAGCGATTGACACAGCTTTTCTGTGTAGTCGCTGACAGTGTTGGTGACAGAGAATAAACTGAAGACGGGGTTGGAGGAAGGTCATGAGAGAGCTGGGGAAAGAGAACATGGGTTTCTCGTGAGCTCTTGTGTGTGTTGGGGAATGTCAGAGGACTCGGGGCACCCCCTTCCAATGTTGGGAACCCATTCCTGGTGGCCTGGCTTTCATTCCTGGATCAGAGGGGTAGGCTGTTTTCTTAAGCCCTAGCTTCCTTTTGCTTCGTTTGGTGGATGGCTAACCCAAAGCAAGCCTCACTTTGGCTAGGTTTGGTGTGGGGATGTGTGGTGTATTTAGAAGTCCTGTCAGTGGGAGGTGGCTTATGGGACAGCGGTAAAGGAGTAAAACAGTAAAAGAGAAGCTGAAAGGATGTGGTGAAATTGGAATCCTTGTACACTGGTGGTGGCAATGCAAAACACTGGAAATCAGCACAGTGGGTCCTCAAAACGAATGAAAAATAGAATTACTGCATGATCCAGAAATTCCACTTCTGGAAATCCCCAAAGAATGGAAAACAGTCTTAAAGGGGTATCTATGCTCCCATGTTGACAATAATACTATTCATAATAGCCAACAGGTAAATGGAACCGATACGCCTACAGACAGATGAATAAAATACAATCTAGACACATCACAGAAGGTTAGTGAGCATTAACATTTCCTTCTAAGAAGGAAAGATGGCTCAATAGTTTAGGTGCTTGCCTGCAGAGTCTAAAGGCCTGAGTTTGATTCCCCAGTACTCATATAAAGCCAGATGCACAGAGTGGTGCATGTATCTGGAGTTCATTAGCAGCTGCAGCAGACCCGGTGTGTCCCTTTCTCTCTCTCTCTCTCCTTGCAAGTAAATATTATTTTTACTTATTTAAGAGAGATGGAGCTAGAAAGAGAAAGAGAGCGAATGAGAACAGGCACACCAGGGCCTCCAGCCACTGCAAAGAAACTCCTGATGCAAGTGCCACCTTGTATTTCTGGCTTATGTGGGCTCTGGAGAATCAAACCTAGGTCCTTAGGCTTCATAGGCAAGAACCTTCACCACTAAGCCATCTCTCCGGTCCTAACTATTGTTTTTAAAAAAGGAAAGGCTAATATAGGCTACAGTGTGGGTGAACCCAGAAGACATGCCAAGCACAATAGAGCAGTCACAAAATGACAAATACTGCAGTGCCCTTTTCTGAGGTACCTAGAACAGGCAAAGTCCTAGAGACAGAAAGTAAAACAGCCATTTCCAAAGCCCAGGAGAGAAGAGAGTAAGGATTTGCATAACAGGAATGTAGCATGCTATTTTTACAAGAGGAAAAGTATTCTGTAGATTGGTTGTATAATGATATAAATGTACTTGACACTACAGAATTATATGATTAAAGTGGTTAGGATGGTAAATTTTAGCTTATGTTTATTTTCCTATAATGAAAAGTTTTAGAAAAGTGAGAGAAGGGGAGAAGGGAGGTTCAGAACAGGGCTTTGGGAGGGAAGGAAGCAGATCTACAGTTAAACCCTGGCACAGCCACGTACTAGCTGGGGATGTGTGGGTAATCCACTTAAACTAAGCTCTGAGCCTTCCCAGAGCGAGGCGCCTCCTCCTTAGGGTTGTCGTGGGGATTAAATGAAATTACGTGTGTCAAGCTTCCATCCTGTGCCTGGTACCTAGCAATGACCTAAGCAAGGTGTTGGCTGTGACTCCTCCAGCCCCTCCTCTGCCTTGAGAGGGGACTTGGTGTCTTCTGAAGGGGATATGTCCATTTCACGGACCTTCTGAAGTTCTGCTCCCCTTGTCCTGTCCCCCCCGTCATCCTGTGTATCTCCACTCTCATCTGAGCAATGCTCAATCTCCCACTCCATTGCTGTCAGGAACCCCATGGTCACCCACAATTCATGGCACTAGACAAAGCAGCAACTATCAGTGTGTCATTCTCAAGCAAGCCTTTGCTGAGGTGTGAATGTGAGAAGATTAGTGGGAAGAAAATCTAGTTCTCACCCTCACGTAGACTATCATATAACTGTTGTGCACATTCTCTCTTTGCTCCCCATTATTATAATTTATATCTTATTATAATTATGTATGATGACTTTTTATTTATTTACTTGCAAGGAGAAAGAGGAGAGGGAGAGAGAGAGAGAGAGAAGGAAAGAGAGAGAGAAAGAGAGATATTGGGTGCACCAGGGCCTCTAGCTACCACAAACAAACTCCAGATGCATGTGCCACCATGTGCATCTGGTTTTATGTGGGTACTGGGGAATTGAACCCTGCGTTGTTAGGCATTACAGGCAAGCCATTTAACCACAGTGCCATCTCTCTTGCCTGATTACTTTTTTTTTTTAAACACTGTATTGTCAGTTCTTTGAAGGTAAGGATCTTGTCTTGTTCATTTTGTCTCACGGAAGTATTTCACCTAATCTGGCATACAAAGGCAAACAGTCCTCCAGGTGTCTTTATGTTAGGAAGAACACACCATCTATGGGCTTAGGCGAGTTCTGGTTCTGTGAAAGACCTAGACAGAAGCCAGATCCTTGTGCCTCCCAGGGCTGAGGCCACCTGCTTGAGATGGTGGTTTTGAGCCTCCTCTCTGAAGAAACACAGTAGAAACAGCTTGGGGGAGGAAAGGGTCTATTTCCATTTAGTTTGAAGGGGAAACCTCATTGTGGTGAGGAATCTTGGCCGGAGCAGACAGCTGGGCATCGCATCTCTATAGCAGCAGGGAGGAGGATGAGTACTAGGCTTGCGGCTGGGCTGTAACACCCCAAAGCCTGCCCCCAGCCACACACCTCTTCCTATAAGCATCTACCTGCCAAAGGCTCCACCAGCTGGGGACCAGGTATGTTGCTTAATCACAAACACATGAGGTCATGAGGACATTTTATACTCAAACACTCCACCTCATCATAGTGAAATAGATGTCTTGCCCATCAAACTGGAAAAAGTAAAACCATAATGGCAGGCTTTGGCAAAGATATGCCAAAGGGAAGAGCACTTAAACATTACTGGTGGGTTACTAGTCATCCATTTGGTACTGAGTATAGGAATAACTTCCCTTTGGGCAACTTTACTTCTGACTGTTAATGCAAAGACACACCAGGTGCATGTAAGACTGTCTACTGTATCACCCGGGTAACCGGGAAACAGTGGAGTAGCTTGTTGTGGTTGGAAGTGCTTCACACAATATTCACGCCCACCCACCCTGAACCTCTGAACCTGACCTTATTTGGGATAAAGGTCTTGGCAAGTGTAATGGAGTTAAGGAATAGAGGATGAGGGCTCCTTGGAGAGACGTTTGGGTCTAGAGAAGAAAGCGCTGTAAAAGTGTAGGCAGAAATTAGTTATTCTGTTATTAAACCAAGGAAGATGTGGGGACACTAGAATCTGAAAGAGGTAAGGTATGGCACCCCTCTATCCCTGCAGGGAACAATGGTCTTGTCCACACCTGATTTCGGACTTCTAAGCCTTGATCGCTGAGGCAGAACTGCGCTGTTGCTCCCAAGGCCCAGTTAACAGTCCTTGGTATGGCTAACCTAAGTAACACGCAGACAGGACAGAGACTCAAATAAGAGAAATGGGGAAATGAAGTATGATTTACCCATATAACAGCATACTGAGTGCAGTCGGTAAAATACATGAGCTACCTTTCATTCACAATCATGATATGCCATGCAGTGAAATGGCATGTGTATTTTCTGTGCACATATACCAGGGAAGTGATGGGTTCAAACAAACACGGGGTGTTAATAGTAACATCATGACAGTGGTTAGTGATGGTGTTGGGGAAGGAGGCAGATGAAATGACATTTGCATGGTACTTTAGTAAGATCAGAGATGGATTTACAAAGAGGAGGAATGTCTGAAGGAAACCAGGTCAAGTATTAACATTTCCTTAATGGTAGAAGGTACCAAAACAGCTGCTTGTTTTTTTTTAATATTTAGATTATTTTGCATGTTAAACTTTTGAAAGGTTCGCCAAGTCCATAAAGTGTTAATAAAGACCATATTGGATATAGTAAGATGCAGAGAAATGTGAGGGTTTTTTTGTTTCATTTTACCTACATAAGACCATCATAAGAGGAGGAAAAAAAGGTGATGACATCAGAAATAAAAGAGAGGCTGAGAGCAGGAGGGGATATGATGGAGAGTGGAGTTGCGAAGGGGAATATGGGGGAAGGGAATTACTGTGGTTTATTGTCTATAATTATGGAAATTGTCAATAAAAACAAATTTTAAAAAAAGAACATCAGGGGTGCTGATGTGAGCTCCATGATAGAAGAGAACTCGCTGAGCATGCGTGAGGTCGTGGCTCAATGCTCAACAGCACGCGCACACATACAGGTACACACATGCGCGTGCTTGTGCATGCACATACTAGGACAGATCTGCATGTATGCACATGTGCACAATCAGGTTTTGATACTCCCAGGCTCTGTAGGAGGTTTTTAAGACTTTCTTTCATAGATGTGGGCTTGAGGATTGTAGGATCAAGGAGCAAGTGAGAGCCTGGATGTACTTGCTGTGTGAGTTTGAACAAGCGAGTCAACTCCACCGTTTACCTCCTCCACTGTACAATCTTATCAGCTCTGCAGCTTGTGAAATATCTAATCAACACCCATAGCTTTCGCCTCACTGTTTCAGAAATATGCTTTCCCACCCTCTTGCTCCCCCTGCAAGAAACATGCTGCGTGTCATTTCTTTGTGTGTATAGCCTTGGCATGTATGGTAAGTTCTGCAGACTTTGGTTTCTGTTTATTATTATTGTTAATATTTATTTATTTATTTTTGGTTTTTCAAGGTAGGGTCTCACTCTAGCCCAGGCTGACCTGGAACTCACTATGTAGTCTCAGGGTGGCCTTGAAGTCATGGCGATCCTCCTACCTCTGCCTCCCTAGTGCTGGCATTAAAAGCATGCGCCACCACGCCCGGCTACTTTTTGTATTTTTGAGACAGGGTCTTATATATCCCAGGCTGGCGTCAAACTCACTATCCAGCTAAGGATGACCTTGAACTTTTGATCCCCCTGCCACATCTTAAATGCTGTCACTACAGGTGTGTGCCTCCAAGCCCATTTTATGTGGTGCTGGGGATGGAACCCAGGCCTTTTTGCTTTCTGGGCTGACCATAGGCTGTATTCCCCAGTCTTCATTGAGACCAGCTTCTTCCACTGGACCATGCCTCTGACTATGCCCCTGCCCCTGTCCTGTGGCCAGCTGTCTTGCATGAAGGAGCAGAGAACAGATGGGGTGTCCTGGACTAAGACCTCTTAGCTCAGAACTTTTATACTGTGTAAATTGTGACCGAGCCACACCTTGTGAGCTGGGGGTCTTCTGGGCATTGTTGTTGGTGGGTGGGGGGTCTTACTCACAGTTACCTTTCTTTTCTCACACCAAACACTGCATCCCTGATGTTCTCTTGTTGACATGAAAACCAGCCCACAACACGTTTTGTCCCCGAACTCCCTCTGACACTTCCTTAGCCTGTCTAGGCCCAAAGCCAAACAATACCAGAACATACTTCAGGAGCAGGACATTGGCATTTCCGGCGCCTGTGGTACAGGTTGGCTGCCAAGGGTCACTTTTCCCTGAAGGTTAAAGGATGACCTTGGTCAATGTTTAGCTTGTGTTCACCTCAGTGATTTCTGCTGGTTAATGAGTCATGGGGCAAATTAGCCGAGGACGTCCACACCCTGCAGGTAAACAGGGGTGGAAAGAACTGGTAATCCCAAAATTGATGTCGGAGTTTCAGAGCCGCGCAGCGTGCGTACCTGCGTAGCGCGGTGTTCCAGCTCTTAGATCTTAATGGCCAAAGTAAATTAGTCTTTTTAAAAACCCTGACACTTAAAGACTCGCCTCTCCTCCACCTCAGGAAGCCCCATGCTCAATCTCACTCTCCCCTGGTGGCCCTGCCATTCTCAAACCGTGGGCTGAGGCTCACAGCAAGGCTACGAGGAGATGCTGAAGATTTGAAGACCACAGAGCGACGTGTGACATTTAACATTAACCGCCAGCATCACATCGTGCTGGGTTTCTTCCAATAATACCATGCCTTGGCAAAGTTAAGCTTTTCTTTTTTGGGGGGTATCTGCTGAGATGATAGCAAGGATAATGTGAAATTCATGTGGAACAAGAAATATAGATATCAGTGCCTTTTGTGAGTACAAAGCTTAGGAAGTTGTTCAGGGCCAGAAAAGTATACATGTCCCCTCAGTATGTATCTGCAAGCCAAGCAGGCAGAATGAAATTTAAAAAAATATATATTTTCCTTCCACATACACAAATTATTTTGTATCAGATGGCCATTAAGTTGTTACGATGTAAATGCTTATTCATTTGTTCCTTTATGAAGCTGTGAGGTCATTTGGTCTCTGACACCTCCACACACACTTTAGAAGATTGAACTGAGAAAGTTTGTGAACCTTTGTCTCAGGCAAAGGCAGAGACCCTCTCACCCTCGCTCCTATTAGCCCCCCCCCCCCCAGCCAGCAGCATTTCCTCCTAAGCAAAGTCACGCTATTCCTCCAAACCCATCTCCACACGGAAGACGGAATTTCACCGATGCGTGGGCGTGTGTGTTGATGTGTGCCCAGTGTGTGTGTGTATGTGTGTATGCATGTTCTCATGTGTGTGTGGTCACACATGCATGGATGAGTGTGTGTGTGCCTGTGTCACATACACCCGGAGGCCAGAGGGCGATGCTGAACGTATGTCACAATTGCCCTCCACTTTCTTTTCCGGAAGCATGGTCTCCTTCACTCAGAGCTTACCAGTTGGCTCCTCTTGCTTATTAGCTCGTCCCGTGGATCCCATCTCTGCCTCCTGAGTGTCGGGATTACAGGCAAGCCACCACATCCACCTGGGGCCGGCAGGGCTGCTGGGGCTCCTAACTCTGGTCTTCTTGCTTGGACAGCCAGCACTTAAGCCACTGGGCCATCATTATCTTTTTTCTGTTTTGTCACATGTGTTTAGTAGGTGTGGCGTGGTGTGTGTGTCCCAAAGTGCACATGATGTGCACGTGAGGAAGACAAAGGTGACCTTGGGTGACCCAGCCTCTCGTTGCTTGTCCGTGTGCTTCCTTGAGATGGAATCTCTCACTGATTCTAGAGTTTACCGTTTGCTCCTACCCCAGTGACCTCTGCTCCCCACAGGACTGGGGTTACGATAGGAATGGTCACACCCAGACATTTGCATGGGTGCTAGGGACTTGAAATCAGACACCTTCAGATCCCCTCAGGCCCTCATACTTTCAAGGAAAGTGTTCTTATATGCTAAGTCATCTCTTAATCCCCTCATAGATTCTGAAAATGAAAAAAGAAGAAAAGACCTACCTAAATTGTTGCCACCCCTGCTTCAAGCTTCTTGCCCCACCTTGTCCGTACTCTTCCCATTTCCCTCCTTCACCCTTCATCCTTCTATTCTCACTTCCATTTTCCTTCTTCATCTCCAACTCTCCTTTTACTCCATATTCTTACTCAAGCTGAGCGTGGTGGCGCACGCCTTTAGTCCCAGCGCTCGGGAGGCAGAGGTAGGAGGGCTGCCATGAGTTCGAGGCCACCCTGAGACTACATAGTGAGTTCCAGGTCAGCCTGGGGTAGGGCAAGACCCTACCTTGAAAAATAAAACAGGAAAACAAAAACAAAAGCGGGTTCATCGTGGCTCCTTTATGACTCACACTGGGCACAGTCCCGACACCTGGCTTGGCTTCGTCCCCTGACACTGCATCTGTGGGCCAGGGTCACTGACGAGCTCCCAAGAGCCTCCCGGCCGCTGTGGGCGAAGGGCCTCAGCATGTCCTGCAATGCTCCTGCTCGCACCGCCCTGTGCTCTGAGAACATCTCCCACCGCCGCTGCCTCTGGAGAACGGCATGGATATTGACAGCTCATCTGTAACCGCTGAGGTCATAGACATGCACGTCCACTTTTTCTTGTTTGTTTTTTTGAGGTAGGGTCTCTCTTTAGCCCAACCCAAGCTGACCTGGAATTCACTACGTAGTCTCAGGTTGGCCTCGAACTCACATCCATCCTCCTACCACTGCCTCCCGAGTGCTGGGATTAAAGGCAGGTGCCACCACGCCCGGCTCATGCCCTCGTTTTTACATGGTTGCTCAGGATTGAACTCAGAGCCTCATGCTCACACAGCAAGTGCTTGTACCCATTGAGTTCCCTGGTCCTACGGAGCTGTCGGGGCGTTGCGGACCTCACTTCATCCTTGCCATACGCTCCCCCCCCCTCCCCCAAGCCTCAACGGTCCTTCAGGCCAATGTGTATTTCAGCGATTTTTGTGTTCTCTGTGGTACCTGGTCCATGGAGTTGTGTGTGTTGGAGATGAGCTGTGCATTCCAGAACACTCTGGTCTCTAAGGAACCCTACTGACATGTGACAAGCCCTAACGGTTTCTGGCGGGCTTGGCCTCTGAAGTGAAAGGTAGATCACATCTCCCTCTTCATTTACAAACTTGAAAGCTTATCTGCTAGCCAATAAATACCAAGATAAGTAAACTTAAATAGAATAGACCTACTTAGGAATAACAATTTGTATTTTGACATATTAACTATTATAATATGTCTGTATGCACGTAAAATATGTGTATTTATGAAATAAAAATAGGATTATGCTTTCCATATTACTTTTTAATCTCTTATGGCTTTGGAACAACTGCAAATGCTGAGAGGAGATAGATGAATTTAATAAAAGTTCCATATTTTATTTTGTACGTTATAGTATTGTTCATTATTGCTTGCTTTTAATTTTAAAAATACATATTGCATCATTATTCCAGGAAATTATCTGTATCAGTACTATTCAAAGTTATGTGTGGACTGGTGCCAGTCTACAAAGGAGCATAGGCCCATGAGATAAGCCCAGGAATTACAAGCAAGCATTCAGGAACTTTTAAAGTCATATGACATCCCCAAATCTAATAATTCATTTTAGAAGATACTTTAATACAGAAGTACTACATATTAACTATAAATTTAATAAAAGCAACCATTGTTAAACTCAGCTAGTATTTTACACTTCATGTAGTTCTAAACTCACTCTCCAAGCCCTTCATGTAACCAGGAAGACACAATACATTCTCCTCTTCCATTAGCTTCTTTCTGTTCGAGGATTTTGTTCCAAGAGACCGAGGCAAAAAGTAGAAGGGGTACTTTATTAAAGGCTATTGAAGCACAATTTACAAATAGTGAAGTTCACTCTTTTGAGTGTGGAGTCTGGGCAAACACATAATGTCCGATAATTACCATAGCAGTCAGGAGAAAGAGTCATCATCTACCCAACAAATGACCTTTTCTCTTTGCCCACAATCTCACCATTTCTGCCTTCTGCCAGTCTTTCTTTATTTCTTTTTTTGTGTGTCTTTAAGATTTTGACTTAAAATTTCTTAGTAGTAGTATTTTATGGGGTGTGTGTGTGTGTGTGTGTGTGTGTGCATGTGGTGGTTTGATTCAGATGTCTCCTATAAACTTAAGTATTTTGAATGCTAGGTCCCCAGCTGATGGCGATTGGAAATTAATGCTTCCTGGAAGGAGTGTATTGTTGGGGCTGGGCTTATGGGTGTTACAGTCAGTTTCCCCATGAAAGTGTTTGGCACACTCTCCTGTTGCTATTGTCCACCTTATGTTGGCCAGGGGGTGATGTCCATCCTCTACTCATGCCATCGTTTTCCCCTGTTGTCATGGAACTTCCCCTCGAGCCTGTAAGCCAAAATAAACCTCTTTTTTTTTTTCCCACAAACTGCTCGTGGTTGGGTGATTTCTACCAGCAATGCGGGCCTGACTGTAGCAGTGTGTGTGCGCACCATGTAGTGTATGTACGTGTATATGCAGATGTACAATGTCCCGTGCACATGTGTGCAGAGGCTGGAAGAGAGCATTGGGCATCCTCCTCAATTTTTCTTTTGCCCTTACACCTTGCTGAAAGACTCTCGCACTGAACATGGAACTGCCTTTTATTTTTTTTGGACAGACTACCTGACCAGGGAGCCCAGTGATCCTTGTCTCTACCTGCATCACCACTGAGTGCACGACCATGCTCGCATTTTTACGTGTTTGATCAGGATCAAACTCAGAGCCTCATACTTGTACAGCAAGGGCTATTACCCATTGAGCCATCTCCCCAGCCCCAAATTTTGACCTTTTGAGAAATAAATTGAATCATGCAATACATGTTAGGAATCTGGTTTCTTTTTTTTCCTAATATTTTATTCATCTATTTATTTGAGAGAGAGACAGAGAGACTCAGATAGAGAAAGAGAGAATGGGCATGCCAGGGCCTCTAGCCACTGCAAACAAATTCCTGATGCATGCGACACCTTGTGCGTCTAGCTTACGTGGGTTCTGAGGAGTTGAACCTGGGTCCTTAGGCTTGACAAGCAAACACCTTAACCATTAAGTCTTCTCTCGAGCCTGAGTCTGTTTCTTTCAGCGATCATTACTTATGTTCTTGCAGGAATCTGTAGCTCATTCCTCCCTGTTACTGAGTGGGTTTCCATTGTACAAACATGCCACTGTTTGTCCATTCATAAGGTGAGGGAGGGGTTTGCAGACTTTGGCAGTTATGATAAAACTGCTCCTAACAGTTGTGGAGAATTTTTTTTGTGTGCTCATGAAATTTGTGTCAACCTACTTTTCTTCTTTTGTGTAAATCTTGAGAAGTGGGGCTGCCAAGTCTCATGGTTAGTGTGTGCCTGGCTGGATGGGAAGTTGCCAGGCTGTTTTGCACAGTGGTTAGCTTCACCATTCCACAGTGCTTCAAGTGATACTTGAAGATTACAGTCTTTCCACGAATTTTTTTGTAATGTCATATTGTCAGTATGTTGTTATTTTGGTTATAGTCTTTGATCTCCCAGTAGGTTTGTGGTGGTATCTTGTGGTTATAATTTACATTTTCCTAATGACCATTGATGTTGAATACACTTTCATGTGAACATTTGTATTTCATACATCTCCTTTTGTTAAAATCTGTCCATATCTTGCACCAATTTTTAAAATGGCTTTCTCTGAGTTCTTGACATTGAGTTTTGAGATTTCTTTATATAATCTAGGTAGAAGTCAGTTGTCAAATGCTTACTCTGAACACATTATCTCAGTAAGTAGCTTCCATTTCTTAAAAAGGTTTTTATTTTTATGTTTTTATTATTTATTTGCAAATGAGAGAGAGAATGAGAATGACTATGAAGGGTCATTCTAGGGCTTCCAACCACTGCAAACAAACTTCACATGCATGTTCCACTTTGGGCATGTGGCCTCACATGGGTACTGGAGAATTGAACCCAGGCCATCAGGTTTTGCAAGCAAGTGCCTTTAACTGATGAGCCATTACTCCATCCCTGTAAATTCCCTTTTAACTTTTATTAATAATATCTTTCAAGTAACATTAAAAAATTTTAAAGTACAATTAATCAACTTTTTCTTTTATGGATCATACTTTTTTAAATTTTTATTTATTTGAGGGAGGGAGAGACAGAGAGAATGAATGTGCTAGGGCCTTCAGCCACTGCAAATGAACTCCAGATGCTTGTACCACCTCCTGCATTTGGCTTACATGGGTCTTGGGGAATCACACCTAGATCCTTTGGCCTTGTAGGCAAGCACCTTAACTTCTAAGCCATCTCTCCAGCCCTATAGATCACACTTTTAATATCATCACTAAGAAATCTTGGCCCACACAAGATCTCATAGGTTTCATCTTGTTTTTCTAGATTTCATAGCTCTGAACCTTACATACATCTATAATATACTGTGCTCTAGGTCTGTGTACTCTAGGTCAACCTATAGATAGTAGACAGGTTTGGGGATATGGAATCAGGTTTTTTTTTAAAGTTATATTTGTTTAAAAGATCATTATTTCTCCATTTATCTGTCAAAAATTAGTTGGCTATCTCTGGACTCTGTATTCCCTTACTTTGTATATTCCTTCAACTTAGCCCACTGTTTTAAGCAATGTGTAAGAGATTTTGACACCAGATCATCTAAGTCTTGATTTTATACCTCTTTGGCAAAAATCACTGTGTTTGCTATAGTTCCTTTGCTTTTCCTTGTAAAAAATTTTTTTTACATCAACTTGTTGAGTTTTGTAATTTTTGTGCTAAAACTTTAATTGGGATTATGTTGAATGTATAGGATTATGTTGAATGTATACATCTATAGGCTTGCTGTAAGGCTGGGGGGGGGGGTGCTAATATCTTACCAAAATTGCATCCATGAACATAGTATCCTTCTCTATGTATTTAGACCTTGTAAGATGTCCTTCATCTCTATCTTAGTTTTCAGCATGTAAATCATTGTTTAATATTTTTATATAGTTTCAAGGAGAGAGAGAGAGACAATGGTCACACTAGGGCATCTAGCCACTAAAAACGAGCTCCAGATGCATGTGCCACTTTGTGCATCTGGCCTGACATGGGTATTGGGGGAATCAAACCCTGGCCATTAGGCTTTGCAAGCAAACTCCTTAACTGCTGACCCATCTCTCCAGCCCCTCAGCATGTAATCTTGCTCATGCTTAATTAGGTTGATACGTAAATGTGTGTTCTAATATAAATGGGACTGGCTTTAAATCTTATATTTTGATTTTCATTGCTTTTTCAAGATCACTTATGTCTAGGAGTGTTTTGGTAAATTGAGAATTTTATTTTACAAATTGACACTTGTGTTTGCATAGGTAGTTTTATTTCCTTTTTTATTTATCTGCTATATTCTTTTTTTTTTTAATTTGGCTTTTCAAGGTAGGGTCTCACGTCTCACTCTGGCCCAGGCTGACCTGGAATTCAGGGTGACCTGGAATTCAGGATGATCCTCCTAGCTCTGCCTCTGCCTCCAGAGTGCTGGGATTAAAGGCATGTGCCACCATTCCCGGCTTATCTGCTATATTCTTTATTTCTTTTTAGTCTCTTAATCTATGTCTTAGAACCATGATACTTAATTATAATGTAGAATCATAATAAGGAAACCAGATATTTTTACCTTGTTTCCAGTCTTTAAAAGAAAATGGTGTTACAACTAAGTATGAAGTTAGTATGGATTTGGTTGTAGATGGATTTAAATATTTTTTTAAAATTTAATCTGTATATAGAAATAGAGAGAGAGAGAGAGAGAGAGAGAGAGAGAGTATATGGTACACCAGGGCTTCTTGTTGCTATATACAAACTTTAGAAGCATGCACCACTTTTTGCATCTGGCTCTACGTGGGTACTGGGGAATCAAACCTGGGCCAGCAGGCTGTGCAAGCAAGTACTTTAAACCAGTAAGGGATCTCTGAACCCTTGCTGATGGATTTTTATCACATTTACCAAGTTCACAGTGTAATTTGCTAATATGTTTTGTTTTGTTTTTCCTTAATCATGAATGGTCTTGAATTTTGGCAAATGTTTTTCTGCATCCATTGAGGTAAGTACAATTGATCTTATTTAGTCTGTGTTTAGGGTGAATTTCATTGACTGATTTTTGGATGTTGAACCAAGCTTGCATTCCTGGGATAAACCCTACTTGGAATTGGCATGCTGTGTTTTCTTAATGCACTATTGGATTTGATTTGCTACCATATTGTTAGATTTTTCATTTTTGTTCAGGATAAATATTGGTTTACAGTTTTCTTATACCATTTTTAAAATCTGGCTTTTGTAATTGTAGAATGACTTACACAATGAGTTTAAGTGTTCCTTCTTGTGTTTTCTGTAAGTATGTGTGTTGGATTGGTGTTCTCTACCTATGTGATTGACAGAATTCATCAATAAATAGGTTTGGTACTGTAGTTCCTCTGTTACTATGGTCATATGTGGCCAGAAGATTTTAAACTACAAATATAGTTTCCTTATCAACAGAGGTCCATTAAAATTAGTTACTGCATTTGGGGTGAGCTTTTATAGTTTATGCCTTCAAAAGATTTGTAAACTTCATTTAAATCATTGAATTCTGAGGCTCACCATTAATAGTATACTTTCATTAGCATTTCATAAATACATTGTCTATATTAATGTCTTGTTTTTTATTACTGATATGAATAATTTGTGTGGTCTTATTTTTAGCTTGTTCAATATGCTTACAGGTTTATTACTTGCATTGATTTTTTTAAAGAAGTAGATTTTGTTACTATTGATTTTTTTCATGATATTATGTTTTAATTTTATTGCTTGATGCCTTTATCTTAATCAATATCTTTCTTCTGTTGGATTCTTTGCTCTTCCTTTTCCGGCTTGGAGTGGAAGGTGATAATTATTGTTCTTTTCTAAGATCAGCATTGTCAGTGCAAACATATCCCTCTAAAGGCTGCATTGGCCGCACCCCATGATTGTTATTACATTTTGTTCCATTCGGCCACAAGCATTTTGTGCATTCTATTACAATTTCCTCTCTGAGTTATTCTAACTGGGTTGTTTCATTTTCACATATTAGGAAGTGTTCTAGATATCTTTCTGTTATCATCACCGATTACATGTTCACGCTGGTTAATTCGGCTTATGTAATCAGCATTCTGTCAAGCTTGCTGGTGTTTGCTGTATTGCCCTCACCATCGTGCGTTTCAGTGACTGTTCCAAGTGACTCTCTGTGGATGTGTACTGCGAAGCTGCACCGTGGCATTAAGTGACGTTGGCTCACGGTGGTGTTCCATTCTTTATCTATGCCGGTTTTGCTCATTGCTTAAGAGGAGTGATGACATTTTTGGCTGAAATTGTGGATTATTCTGTTTTCCCTGAAGTCTTACCAATTTTTACTCCATGGACTAGGGTGGTTTGAATGGAACATGTCCCTCACAGCCTCATGTGTTTGGGATTAAGCCACATACTCAGTCCCCATCTGGAAGAACCTTTGGGAGGTGGTGCCTTACTGGAGGAGGTGTGTTGCTGGGGGTGGCTCTTGGGCTGTGGTTATAGCCCGGCCCTGCTTGTCACACACTCAGCTCACTTTCTCTCCCTCATCCCTGTTGATGAGAAGATGTGATGCCCAGTTGTGTCTGCCCCCGCCATGCTTTCCCTGATGTGATTAAACCTCCCCTTGAAGCTGCAAGCTGGAAGCAAATCCTTTTCTTCCATGAGCTGCCTCTGGTTGTGCGCTTTGCCACAGCCATGCAAAGATAATGACAGAAATGCATCTTACGGCTTCGTTGTTAAGTTTTATACATATTTAAGAACATGTGTTCTCAATGGATGTTCTCCTTATCATTAAAGAAAATCCCATTTGGTTCCTGGTAAGGCCCAACTTGAACTGTGTGGGTGTTGCTCTGTGACTTCCCTCCTTTTGTTGTAGGGAATGTCTCTTAAGGTTCAGGATGATTTCCTGTTTCTCCTTGATGAGACTGAGGGATTTCATTCTTTCACCGGTTCCCCAGATAGGGTGTATCACCAGCAGGTTGATACATGGACTCTTTCCCAGTGATGCCAACCTTGTGTTGGTTGAGGGGTGAGTACTTGTGAGGAGTCCTATGCTTTTCCAGCAGTGGTTCCCGTTCCCTCCTTGCAGGTATGCCGCACTGGCTCAGCATTGCCTGGACTCTAGCCCCGTCTCCACGAGAGCACATCTTGGGAAAGAGCAGGTATACACTCCCTGCGTCCAGAACTCCCAGGATTCTCTTCTCTCATGCTCGCCCACAGTTGTCCTTCAGTAATCTCTTGGAAGTCATAGCTGATGGGTTCCTGTCTTCCTCTCACTGCTTCAATTCTCTGATGGCAACATGCAAGGCAATGATTAGAGGCTGAGGAGTTGGGTCAGTCGCTAAAGTGCTTGCCTCGTTAGCATGAGGACTTGAGTCATTTCCCAGCACCCACATGAAGGTGCTGAGCATGAGGCTGGGTGCTTTTAATCTAAGCACTAGGGTGGTAGAGACAGGTGAGCTCCTGGGGCTCACTGGCCAGCCAGTCTAGACTACTTATTAAGTGCCAGGATAAGGAGAGACACGTTTCAAAAAAAAATAATAATAATAAGTGGTGGATGGTATTCCTGGTAAATGGTTCCAGAGGTTGTTCTCTGGCATCCACATGTGTGCACATGCACACACACACACACACACACACACACACACATTCTCACACCCTGGAACACAATACTTTATGTCCTCTTGCACACGTACAAACACAATTAAAAAATAATAATAATGAAAATGCACCTTACCAGTTTGCTTCTAATAAGATCAGCAAACCTTTTTCCCTCTTTCTTTGTTCTAGGAGGAAGCCAGCAGTTCTCATGATTCATTCTTGTCTTATAAAAATGTCTACTTATAATGAGTGAGAAATGAAGTACCTTTCTGGCTGGCTTTTTTTTTTTTTTTTTTTTTTTTTTTTTGTTACATACCACCTCTAGGTGGAATTAGATCCTTGGGCAGCTTTCTGTTGTTAGTTGTTTAAAAATAAAAAAAATTTAAAAAGTATTTTATTTATTTATTTGAGAGGAAGAATGAGAAGGAAGAGAGAATGGGGATGCCAGGGCCTCTATCCACTGCAAACAGATTGCAGACGCATGCACCCACCTTGTGCATCTGGCTCTATGTGAGTACCGGGGAATCAAACCCAGATCCTTAGGCTTTGCATGCAAGGGCCTTAACAGCTGGGCTGGAAAGATGGAGAGATTTATCTTTGTAATGTAATGTTCTAGTATGGCAGAAATTTCTTACTATAGTTATCCTTACCCCATTATCCACCTCACTCTAAAAAATATTACAGTGAAATTTATATAGATCTTTTTAAGCTGACTGATTTAGAAACAGTTAACATATCAGGCTTTGTCACCTGGTTCGGGGTTGGACAGAGGAGTAGGGGCAATTTTTCACCCTCTCCTATGCAGCTGGCCCTGTCCATGTAGGGCAATAGTTCATTCTACACAGCCCTTCCTTCCCTTTGCTAGGGCTTCCCAGGTGCAGTCTTGGTATTGGTTTTCTGCCTGTTGTCTGATAGCCTTTTGGGCTTCCTGCACCTTGACTCCACCCTGTCACTATTTTCCGCTTTCAAAGTTCTCTGGAGACTGTGCCTTCTTTTCCCAGCTGTAACAATGGCTTCAATTTTGGAATAAATAAGTGATTGGATGGAAAGATGGAGAACTGCTCATGTAGGTCCTCTTCGGTACATAATCCCACATTGGCATCCTATGTCACTAGAAGGGTTTGTTCTGTCCCATGTGTCTGTCTTTCTCTCTCCCCTGCTTCCTCTCCTCAGATTGTTTCAAACACACTGGCTTCTAGAACATACCAAACAGGCTCCTACCCCAGGGCCTTTGCTCTAGCCATTTTCTCTGCCCCAAATACTTTATTCTCTTCGGCAGTTATCTCACTTTCACTGGGTCTTTGCTGAAATCTCACCTTTACAACGATGCTTGCCTGACCCACTGTATTTCATGCTGCAAGCTGCCCCTCTGAGTATCACCTCAGGGGTGAAGGGCCTTCTCTTACCTTGTTCTCTTTTTCTGGAACTCTTGTGCTTTTTAAGAAACTACACTTATTTGTAATGCTAGCATTTATCCTCTGTCTTCTTCAAGAATTTTAGGTCCACAAAAGTAAAATTTATGTTCTATTATCTTCCAAACTCCCAGAACAATGCCAAGCTCATTGGTTGTAGTAGATTAAACACTGCCCCCGCTGCCATGCACAGATAACTATCTGGAATCTGACTGTGATCATGATTTTATTTGGAAAGGGGTTTGTGCCTATAACTAAAGAGCCCAAAATTAAATCCCCCTAGATTAGTATGGCCTCTAAATTTAGTGACAACTTCATATTAAGACAAGAGGTGATAGCTCTGAGAACAAGAGCAGAAGATAGGTAGAGACTGGAGGTATGTTTCCCCCCCCTCACTCAAAAATTCTGGAGTCACCAAGGGGAGACAAGGACAGATGGTCCCTGAGAACCCAGCCGCCTTGATTTCCGACCTCTTGTTTCCAGACCTGCAAGACCTTCAATCAACAAGCTTGTTGATTGAAGTGGCCATGCTTGTGGTCATTTGTTACAGCTGTCCCCAGGAGACAATACCAGTACAATGTCTAGCTATGCAGTAAGCATGAGTATGACAGGTGCACTGAAGCCATGCTGTGTTCGTATGGCTTAACGGTTAAGGCACATGCCTGTAAAACCAAACGACCCAGCTTCTGTTCCTCAGTACCCCCGTAAAGCCAGATGCACAAGGCGGTTGTGGTGGTTTGATTCAGGTGTTCCCCACAAATTTTTGTGTTCTGAATGCTTAGGTCCCCAGCTGGTGGCAATTTGGGAGTTGAAGCCTCCTGGAGGGAGTGTATTGTTGGGGGCGGGCTTGTGGGTGTTATAGCCAGCTTCCCCTTGCCAGTGTTTGGCACACTCTCCTGCTGCTGTTGTCCACCTGTTGTTGGCCAGGAGGTGATGTCCGCCCTCACCCTCTGCTCCTGCCATCATTTCCCCCTGACATCATTGAGCTTTCCCGCGAGTCTGTCAGCCAAAATAAACCCTTTCCTCTCACAAGCTGCTTGTGATCAGGTTCATTGTGCAGCAAGGTGAAACTGACTGCAAAAGAGCGCACGCGTCTGCAGTTCGCTTGCAGTGGCTGGAGGCCCTGGCGCGCCCATTCTCTCTTTCAAATAAAGAAATAAAACAGTTTGGAATATTTTTTTACATTTTCATTTATTTATTTATTTGACAGAGAAAGAGGGGGAGAGGGAGAGGGAGAAGAATGGGCACACCAGGGGCCTCCAGCCACTGTAAACGATCTCCAGATACGTGTGCCCCCTTTTGTATCTGGCTAGCGTGGCTCCTGGGGAATTGAACCTGGGTTCTTTGGCTTTGTAGGCAAATGCCTTAACCGCTAAGCCATCCCTCCAGCCTTTTTACTTTTTATTTATTTATTTAAAATATTTTTTAAAAGCTTAAGGTCTTTCTTAACCTCCAAATAATTGCTTCCATTGTAAGCCTGTCCATAGTAGCCAGAGAGCGAATTTGCCAACAATTTGTTCCTCAGGCAGTGGTGTGGAAACCCCTGTAGGTCTGTAGCTATAAAACATCCCCGCGTCATTTTCCCATTCCCAGCCTGTGTCCCTTCCCGCTGTACTTTTAAGCTAATTCTCAGTGATTGTGTCTTTGGAGAAGCCAGCCACAAGCATCCGTGTGATCACCTGCCCATGCTTGACAAGGGCTATTGAGTCTCCCCCAGGCCCACTCTTGGTGCGTGCTGCGCTCGTGATGTGGCGCGATACTAACTATATCAGTTCTTTGTAGGAGGCAAGAGGTAAATCAAATTGAAAACACCCTTCCTGGGCAGTGCATCTTCCAAATGTCCTCTGGTCTCTCTTACATCTTCTGGAGTCTGCCAGATTCTCTGCAGGACAAGAGGAAGCTGGAGCAGCTTCTGGCTGGCGACAGAAGGTACCATTAGCAGAAATACATCATCTCCCAGCGGTGTTAGTGATCGCAGAGTCCCCATCATGTCCATTCCTCTGCCAGAGCGAGGAGAGAGTCCTCGGAGGCAGGGGCTGCTGGTAACAGGGTCTCCATCATTCTAAAATATCCCCCTCGAGTCCCAGAGCAAGCATTTGTGCCTGGACGAGGCAAGGGCTTTGGAGAGCTTATTTCAAGCATCGATCTTTTGGAAAGGCATCCCTGCTTCCTGGCTTCTGGAAGTCCTCTAGCCAGGGGAGGCTGGGGTAGAGGCCTTTCAGGTGCCGTGGCCAGGCTGGTGCGTCCTTGTAGGTGTGGCTCACTGAGTCTCCGGACAGCAGATGTTCTCAACTGCAGCTTGCAGGGATGGTTCAGACCGGGGTCCGGGCCCCACCCCCACGGCACGTCACTCAGTCGTTCTGGAGTGGGCTCTGGGAACCTGGCATTCCTCCCACCTGTCGGGTGATGCTGAGCTGTAGGTCCGTGGGCTACAGTTACGAACCCCTAATTTAGATGCAGAGATGCCAATGAGGGTGAGTAGTGCCCCACCTTGTCACAGCCATGGGTCATCCAAGTCAGGCCAGTCTGGTCCTTCTGGGTTGAGCCAAGGCCTGTCTCACCCTGTTTGCGGAATGCATTGACTTCACCTGGTAGGGTCGCAGAGGCCATCCGTACTAGTTACCTCTGTGCCCAGGAGGAGGGGAGATGGCCCTTCCTTCATGACTGTGGTTCCCATAGTCTCTGCTAACCTTGATTTACCTCTGGACCTTCAGGGCTAGGGATGTGATCTCTCTCTCTCTCTCTCTCTCTCTCTCTCCTGTGCTTTAATGTGCTTCCTTGGTTCTCTTGACCCTGCTTTTCTGAGTGTATTCAACCTGTAGCCCACTGACCTTATGCAGCCCAGGATAGCTATGAACATGGCCTAACACAAAATTATAAATTTACTTAATACACGAGAGGTGTGTGTGTGTGTGTGTGTGTGTGTGTGTGTTTGCTCTTAGAACAATTTTCAGTATTTGTGCAGGTATGAATATGGGGCCATTTGTGCCACAGCACATGTATGGAGATTGAAGAATAATTTTCAGGCTGATCCTTCCCTGTCCACCTTTTTTTTTTTTTTTTTTACTTTTGGTTTTTCGAGGTAGGGTCTCACTCTAGCTCAGACATGCCTGGAATTCACTATGTAGTCTCAGGGTGGCCTCAAATTCGCAGCTATCCTCCTACCTCTGCCGGGATTAAAGTGCTGGGATTAAAGGCGTGCGCCACCACGCCTGGCCCCCTGTCCACCTCTTTTGAGGCAGGGTTTCCTCTGTCTGGATTCGTGTTCTGTTCTTTGCTAAGCTCACCATGAGCTTCTGGGAAATGTCTCGGCCTTTCAGTTCGCCACCAGCACGGGCAGTTTGCTAGGATTACAGAAACCCTGTCTCCTAGCATTTTCCACAGGCTCCAGGGAGTATATTCAGGAACTCTAGTTTGAGCGGCAAGTGCTTCGTTGTGCTGAGCCATCTCTCCAGCAATGGGTGATTTTTTTTTTTTTCATTTTTGTAACTCATTTGTACAGTTGTCAAGCATGAAGTTTATAGATGACAGCATAGTGTCATAACGTAAAAAGGTTAGACAGTTCTTAGATTTTATACACACACACCTTTGAGTTTTGGAGAAAGGGTCTTACTACGTATTTCTGGCTAGCTTTGACCTCACTGTATGGCCCAGGCTGTCCTCACACTCATGGTGCTCCTCCTGCCTCAGCCTCCTGAGCGCTGGGATTGGATTGCAGGCCTGCCCCACCACATCTGGCTTCAGCATTGTCTTTAAAGGTTCAGCTTAAGTCCCACCTACTACTCAAGGGGTGCCCTGTATCTGATTTCCCTCGCTCCTGACTTCTGTCTGTAATCATAGGAACTCTTTCTTTAAAAGAAATCTTACGAGGACCCCTGGTCTGAAGACGTGTTCAAGTCTAGGTGCTGGGATTATAAACCATATGTCTCCATGTCTGGTTTGTTAAGTCTTTTTTTGAAAAAAAATGTGCATATTTTGGAGGCGAAGTTCACAAAACACAAGATGAACCTTTTTGTCTGTTTTTGTTTGTTTGAGACAAAGTCTCATTCTCTAGCCAAGGCAGACCTAGAATTTACCCATGTAGTGCAGGTTAGCCTCAAACTCACATTAAACCTCCTACCTCTGTCTTCCAGATCCTGGGGTTACAGGCATGTGTCACCACCCCAGGCTAAACTTTTCTTTAAAGTTCCTTCATATGAAATACTTGTATTGATCTCCAATTCCTGCTGACACCTTATCCTTGGATATTTCTCACCTTAGGAGAAAAGAGACTTTTTCTAGAGAGTAAGCCAAAATTATAATGTCTGTATCTTAAAAGCAGTATTGACACTGCTTAGTGGGAGGGACAGTCACTGTGGTGCTTGAAGCCATCAGGGAAGTGAGAAGGTTAAGGCTAACTGAAAGATGGCCAGATAGGCCTGCTTCTGTCTGTCATGGGTAAACCCTCCACTGTCAGACTTGAGCAGTTACACAGGGACCTGCTTGAGTCTGGGGACACATGCTATGCAGTAGGCCTCTGATCCAACTTTTCAGTCAATGTCTGTGCCATCACAGAGCTACCAGGGCACCTCTCCTAGGCCTCAGCCCTTCTCTTGAAATGTTGATGTCTGGTGTTGGATGATGGAGGGATTTTATTTCTAATGACACACTGTGAAATCTAAAATGATCTTTGGCATTCAAGTGCAGAAAATCAGAAAGGCATACAGAAAACAGCAGACGAGCATGCAAACCAGTATCCCGTCTCCCACCTGTGTGCACGTGCATGTATGCACACAGGCGTGGAAACCTGCATGTGCATAGCTAGTTAGGGAAAAGGAGAAAAGAGGAGGGAAGGGAAGACAGCTAGGCATTAATATCAGTTATCGCAGCCATTACAAGTGATTTTTATTTTCTTAATATTTTTCTGTGTTTTCTATGCTTTTCTTCAATGAAAAGTGTGGTATGGGAAGTAATGGATCTCTCTTCTGCCCTCCCCTGGCCACCTGTCTTCGTCCGCCTGAACTTACCACACAGCTCTGGTCACAATTAACACCCCCCCCCCCCCAGTCATGCTTGCTCAGGAAGCATTCCCTGACTGACCCTTTATTCTGAGCCTTGCTGAGTGATTGGCACTGTATCAAAGAAGAGTGTCTGCCCAGCATTATTCATTTTCTGCCTCCCATCTTGCCTTCGGTGTATTGGGATTAAAGACACAGTACTGCATCTGGCTTTAGTGTTTTTTCTTAATTAATTAATTTTTTATTGACAACTTCCATAACTGTAGACAATAACCCATGGTAACTCCCTCCCTCACTTTCCCCTTTGAAACTCCACTCTCCATCATACCTCTTCCCCCTCTCAATCAGTCTCTTTTATTTTGATGGCATCATCTTTTCCTCCTATTATGATGGTCTTGTGTAGGTAGTGTCAGGCACTGTGAGGTCACGGATATCCAGGCCATTTTGTGTCTGGAGGGGGCACATTGTAAGGAGTTCCACCCTTTCTTTGGCTCTTATGATCTGAAGTTGTCACCCTTTCACAGGAAGCATTGTTTTTACCCACTGAACAATCTCCCCAGCCATAATTATTATTTTTATTTTTCTTTCTTAATTTTTTTTTGAGGCAGGATCTCGCTCTAGCCCAGGCTGACCTGGAATTCACTTTGTAGTCTTAGGGTTGCATCAATCTCATGGTGATCCTCAGTACCTCGACCTCCCCAGTGCGAGGATTAAAGGTGTGTGCCACCAGCCCATACTGGCTTTGATCTTGTAATCCTGCTGCAGTCTCCCAAGTAGCCAAGATCAGGCCCAGCCTCGCCCTATCTTAATCCTCTTTTTTTTTGTGTGTGTGTGTGTACATATGTGTGCAGATGCATATGCACATGTGTGTGAAGGCCATAAGATAACCTTGGTTATTATATACAGGAGCACCAGCCACTTGTTTTGAGACAAGCTGTCTCATTGGCTTGGAACTCACCAATTAGGCTAACCTGGCTGGTCACCGAGCCCCAGGGACCCTCCTGGCTCACCTTCCTAGGGCTGAAATGACAGGTGCCACACCTGAGGTTTCCATGGTGTCTCAGGAAACTTTTCCTTTGGGTAGACACACACAAACATCGTCACTCCAAATGGGGCTCAGAGGGCAGACCGAAGTAAGATTACACCAACACCAGTTTGGTGAACCCATGAGTGTACTGGGTGTTCACTAACAGAGCATAATGAGGGCCTGGAGAGATGGCTTAGTAGTTAAGGCCTGTGAAGCCTAAAGACCCAGCTTCAACTCCCCAGAACCCACATAAGCCAGAGGTACAAGGTAACGCATGTACACAAGGTGATTCACGCATCTGGAGTTCAATTGTAGTGGCTAGAGGCACCAGCATGCCGATTCCCTCTCTCTCAGAAAAAGAAAAGAAAGGAAAAGAAAAGAAAAAAGACAAAAATAAGCCAGGTGTGGTGGTGCACACCTTTAATCCCAGCACTCGGGAGGCAGAGGTAGGAGGATCACTGTGAGTTCAAGGCCACCCTGAGACGATGTAGTAAATTCTAGGTCAGCCTCAATTAGACTCTACCTTGAAAAACAAACAAAAAAAAATAGAGCATAAAGGGGGGTGATTGATAGGAACATGGGGCCCCCATAGCAGTCACTTTGATGGAGATTCCTGTGTGAAAATTACTCCTTGGATGCTCCTTCCTCACCCTCGATGAGGGCTCACTTACACAGCATCGGGGCCCCAGAGACACCAGTTCAGTTGAGTTCATTGTTCCTAGATCTTTTCTGCTCCATATACCCTACTCCCCCTCACCTGAGGTCACGAGATCTTGTGTGTTATGGTATACAGCCGGCACAAGGGCCGCCTGAATCACAAGTGAGCTCTGACGACCCTCCCCACACCTTCGCTTAGTCAGTCGACCCAGCTGCTTTTGATCAAGTTGGCAATAGTTGTTCGCACTTGTCAGCGCGGAGGAAGTTCGCCATGCAGCAGGTGGATATTTGGGATTGACCTCAGCTACTCTTCATGCTTGCAAGGGAAGCACATACTGGCTAAGCGAGCTCCCCCCTCCACACACACACCTTTATTCTTTATTTTTATTTATTTATTTGAAAGTGACAGACAGAGAGGGAAAAAGGCAGAGAGAGAGAACGGGCGCACCAGGGCCTCCAGCCACTGCAAACGAACTCCAGACGCATGTACGCCTCCTTGTGCATCTGGCTAACTTGGGTCCTGGGGAACTGAGCCTCGAACCGGGGTCCTAAGGCTTCACAGGCAAGCGCTTAACCGCTAAGCCATCTCTCCAGCCCCACACCTTTATTCTTGAGGCACTCTTTCTGTAGCTCTTGTGACCCCCGTGTATGCTTTTCCCATCACTTCCCCGGGCTCCACTTGCCCCTCTCTGGGCTGGCACCTCGGTTCTGCAGCCAGTAGATGTTGGGGCATCAAAGCTGAGCCCATGGATTTGTCTTCCTCAGTCTCTGTGTCCCTGTAGAAGGATCTCATTCATATCCCTGGTTTCCACTCAGGTCTCCAGAAAGGGATTTACTCCTGCCCGCTGGACAGGCCACAGGTGCCTCCCCGAGCCTTCATAGTCCTCGTGCTTGCCCTGCGGCCATGTGCCCTTCCGAGCCCCTGAGCTCTTGGGCTCTGCTGTCCCGTAGCTGTGCCGTCAGAAGCACAAGTGGTCCCTGTCCTCTACGTCATCCTACCAGCTGTCCTCGCCCACCATTTCTCCAAGCCACACACAATATGCCACCCGCTGTCTTCTCCGTCTTCATGCAAGTTCAAAGCACCTCATAAGGGTGGTTTTGTTTGTCAAGTTCTGAGTCGGTATCAAGCCTCTGAACCAGTCGGCCTCCGTCAACAGTGGACTCCTGGCAGGCTCCTCCTGTGCTCTCTTCAACCTTTCCTTGCAAAATACAAAGGGATCAGGGCATACTCCTGCTTCTAATCTTACTCTGGCCCAGTCTTGCTTTTCTAACACATGCCACGTTCCCATGTGCCCAGTGCCACTTGCTGTCCGGCTACCCCGCATGCACCTCCGCTCACCTTCGTCACCCCGTATTCTCGCTTTCCATCCCACCACGGGCCTTTTTCATGATTTTTCCCCCTCCCTCTGCGTGAAACCCTTGAAGCTCCTTCTGTCAGTAAGCCAGTTGACCTTGTCCTCACACCTCTGGGTTACCCCTTCCTAATACCAGGGCCGTTGTCTCGTGAATTCTCGAAGCTAAACACACTGGTCCTTGCTAGCCTTGTCTAGCTGGAAGTGCCTTCACATGTGAACTTGCTCCTGTGTTTCCTTAAATAACCTTGAGGTTCTTCAAGACAGGAATTGCATCACTTAAAAGAAAATATTTTAGGGCTGGAGAGATGGCTTAGTAGTTAAGGTGCTTGCCTGTGAAGCCTAAGGACTCAGGTTTGATTCCCCATTTCGCACACAAGCCAGTTGCTGCTCAAGGTGGCACGTGTGTCTGGAGTTTGTGTGTACTGGCAGGAGGCCCTGGCACACCCATTTGCACGTACTCTCTCTGTGCCTCCCTCTCGCTGGCTCACTCTAATAAGTAAATAAAATAAAATATTAACAAAAATATATTTTCACTTATTTATATGCAAGCAGAGAGAGACAGACAGAAAATGGGTGCACCAAGGCCTCTAGCCAACCAGACTCCAGCTGCATGCACCACTTTGTGCCTCTGGCTCCGCGTGGGTACTGGGGAATCAAACTCAGGTCTTTAGGCTCTGCTGGCCTGCTACCTTAACCACCGAACCATCTCTCCAGCCCCCTCACCACTTTTACTTGCATGTTATTATATCCTCAGTGCTGGCAGAATGCTCGGACCACAGGAGATACTTAATACGAATTTACCAAATGGCTATAACGTTGGGGGAGAGAAAAATGAAATCAATTAATTGGCTGCGAAGGCTCAGTCAAGCCAGCTGCCACACCTAAACATTGTAGCCCAGCTCCTTCACATTCCAACCAAGACAGTTCATGTGAAAGTCACCCTTTGGGCTCACGGGGTAAATTATACGCAGTTGTGCAAACATGTCAAAGTTTAGTAAATTGAATCTGTTTAATGTAAACAACTTTTGACCAAAATAATAACGCAGCTTTAGAAAAAGATATTAGGCACCCACTTTGGAAGAGTTTGTATAATTCAACACACAAGAAAACTTTACTGTAATTATATGCAGACATACACAAAAGATATACACTATTTACTTGCTCCAACGCCCCTCCCCCCAAATGCACCCGCACCCGTGCTTTGGCACATTGCCGTAATCCTAATTTAGGAACCACCCTCCCCCATGTGGCAGGGGCCTGTGGGCTCTCGTCGCTTCCTCCTCGTGTCCAAATCAGCCATTTAAATTAGAACCACGTTGGAAGCATAGGTGCCGTCAGTATCGCGGGCTGCAGTCCCAGGAGCACTTAAACGCGGCCACCTGAAGTTGATTAAAACCTTACCTGTCAAACCCACTATGGCTACATTTGAAAATCTTTAATGTAATTAAGAGAAGCACATTATGGGAGGTCAAGTGACTTTCTTTTTGAATTCCTCTTCTAATCTGTCGTCAGATGGATGGAAATTGCCGGCCCAGGGAGTTAATGAAAGCTGCATGGAGCGAACACAGGGAAGGGGGGGTGGGAGGAACCGCTTGGTGGCTGCAGGAGGGTCAGATGGGGGATCTGCCTCCGTTTGACCATGAGTCCCCGAGTCTGGGGAGTCTCACCCAACCACCGTGGCTTCGGCCAGGAGTTCCTGGGTGGAGGAACCCCGCGCCCCCACCCCCACCCCCGCTCTCTGAGCTCCGCAGGGCCCGCAGGAGAAGGGTGTAAGAGTGTGTGCAGGGCTCTCTGCTTATCACCCGGTGCGATCTGTGGCCTGGACTGCAGCCGGACAGGCAGAGTGGAGCCGGCGCCGGCCAGGCCCTCATCACCCTTCACTCAGAGCCATCTGATTAGCATCAGGCTTCAGCTCGCCTTTTGCACCGATCCCCCTCAAACAGCCCCATAAGGAGGTGGGGGGGGGTTCTTCCAGCCTGAGCCTCCAACTGTCCTGCCTCTCTGACTTCGGGCCTGTCCAGGGGACGTGTCCCCCAGGTTGGCAGCCTTCAGCACCTTGGAGGTGGGGAAGACCCACAAAGCTTGCATATTTTTTTTTTTTTTTTTTAAAGCTTGTAGTTTCCTGTCCCACTAAACTGTGTCTCTCCCTGCCCTGGCTGCATCCTAGCTCCTGAGACCCTGGTGTAGTCTTAACCCCATAATGCTGCGTGTGGAGATTAAATTACTTACTTCTTTGCTGTGGGTGCTGGCCTGAGGGTGGGAGGGCGCTGTTGACGGAGGCAGGGTGTTTCCCTTCTGGTTGCTGTTTCCCTTTTTCTTCTGTTTTTTTTTTTTTTTTTTTTTTTTTTTTTTTTTTTTTTTTTTTTGCATTGCATTGCATTTGTGTACATTAGCAGAGGTATGTGTTTGAAAAAGGATTACATCTGTCAGAATGTTGCCACTTAAGATGTGCCCCCTTCCTTGGAAACTGACGTGAGAATAAGCAACATGGGATGTGTTGGCCCGGCGCTGGTATGAAGTTTCCAAGCCTGAGGACTTAACTCGGGCTTCCCCCCTTTGTCGACTTCCGTCTCGCTCCAGGGTGAGCAGAAGGCATCCAGAGAGAGCATTGGAAGCTTCTGGTTGGAAATGGCTCCGACCTTCTAAGGTCCAGTAGCCCCTGTGCTTGATGGGCAGAACTGACCCTTCTCGGTCACGTTGAAATAGATAGATGTATCTCATGCTAGCTTAAAAGAGCCAAGATTTGCCTCAAAAAGGGTGCTGTCTTTTTGTTAGAATTCGGGGGAGAGATTAGGAAGCCAAGTAACAAGCATTTATTTATTTATTTATTTATTTATTCATTTGACACAGAAAGAGGGGGAGAGAGGGAAAGAGAGAGAGAGAATGGGCACGCCAGGGCCTCCAGCCACTGCAAACGAACTCCAGATGCGTGCGCCCCTTGTGCATCTGGCTAATGTGGGTCCTGGGGAATCGAATCTGGGTCCTTTGGCTTTGCAAGCAAACGCCTTAACCGCTAAGCCATCCCTCCAGCCCCACAAGCATTTCTTAAAAGGGCCTCTGGTGGCTGCTGCTTCTTCTCCAAGCTTGAATTTCCTTGAGCTTGGAGAGCTATTAGTTGTTGTCCGCCAGGAAAAATGGAATAGATGGGGTGGGACGACCAAAAGAAGAAAAAAAAAAGGATCACAGGAAAAAGAAAATCAACTGGAAAGTGCCTTGCAACAGCGAGTAGAGATTTGGTGGAAATCATTATACAGAGTTGTCTCCTGCCATGTTCTTTCTTAGCCAGCGAGAAGCAGCCCCTTCCTGTCTTTCTTCCTCTTCACATTAGAATAGGCAGTGTTTCTAGAAGGCGGTCCGTATCTCCAGGTAAGCCAGCCCAAGGCAGCCACAGGAGAAACTCACCGCCCTCTCCGCCCCAACCCCCAATCCCTTTGCGGCTTTTTCTCTCTCGGCTGCAAGTTCACAGGTAAAAGTGAAGAGTTCCTGTGGGTTTCTCCTCCCAAAGTAAGCTGTCTGCTTGCCGTGGTAACCTTTCCTTGAGGTCTCTGGCTGTCAAAACGAGGTGCAAAGTTCACTGAGGCTGGCATTGTGTCCTCACACCACCGTCCCCCGCCCCCCCACTCCAGCCGCCCCTTTCGACATACACACACCCCAAAGGGATGGAGGCTGGTTTATAGCACTATTTAAAGCGAAGATGCCAAGTGGAAAGCTCCCCGTTTTAAGTTGGTGCTTATACAAAGCTGCTTTGTGGTTTTTTTCGGCCTGTCAGACTTGTCAGGCCTAGTAAGAAAAAGTATATTGTTTCCAGCACTTGGATTCCTTTCTCTCTGACATCTGCCACTCTGTAAAGATGATAAATTCCTGCCTCATTAGCCAAGGGTGTGGGATTACAGGCTGACAACACATTAATCACCAGCCTCCGTGGCAGGCTGACTAGCAATAGGCATTGTTAACAAAACTTTTCTAATATGTCACTCTTCTCTATGACAGCATGTAATCAATCATTGTGATTGACGGCGCTGATAGATTACACTATTTATACTTTGTGTAATGAAAGATAGTGTTTCCACCTACTGTCATTTCTGGCCTAGTGGTGGAGGATCCGTGAATAGAAACAAACACAACAACAGGCCAAGCCCTCCTCACCCCCCAAAATACCCACAGAAATACCCCACCTTCCCAAGCCTCCTTGGCTCCTTCTATCTTTGGAAATGCTCAAGGCACGAGGGTGCAACGTTGGCACTTGCTCTGGTACAAGGGCCGGTAGCAGGGGACACTTGCAAGGACAGGGGCACTTGGGCATCTTCGCAGAGAGGGAGCCGTCGGCAGTGGGCACAGTCCCCGGCTCGGGCAGGTCGCGGTGGCCCAGGTAGATTTCCCCAGGCAGCTCTTCATCGGGGCGTGTGTATGCACAGCTGAGAGCTAGGCACCTCCTCCCTGCCAGCCGAGAGCTGATTTAGATGTTGATAAAATATTTGTTCTTTCCTGGCTCTGAGGGCAAATATTATCCTTGTTTTCCATAATCGTACAGTGCCACACAAGTCAACAGCACCCCGGAGCCAGCACGAAGCCAGTAGCCTGAGCGAGGCCCTCTGCCTCTGCCACAAGGCCTTCGCCCGGACTTGCTGCTCCCCTTTGAAGCCGCCGAGGTTGCGAACAGCCTGAGCTCAAATGAGCTCTGCCCTCCCCACCACGCACCGGGGTGTTTCTGGAGGGTCTTTTCCCGTCCTCTTTATTTTGGTCTGGAAAGAATTCGTAAAGGATGTACAGGCCGTCACTCCAGCAGACTGGCGACTTAGGGTGTTCCGGGGCTGGCATCCTCAGAGGGGTAGAGCTCTCCCTGCCAGGGAGCCCCCTTCCCAGCCAACTGTGCCACACAAATGCCTACTCGAATGAATCATTTCCAAACGTTTCGCTCAACTCTGCTAGCTGTCGCGTTCTTGGAGGTGGCTCGAGAGACTGCGCATCTGTTTGATTCCCCGGATCTGCATAGATCTGTGGGCGTCCCCACCCCGCACGGCCTATCCATTCCATGCAAGGTTGAGCTTTATGTCCCTGAGTTGTGGGGGAGGGATGCTGGAGTCGGGGAGAGAGGGGAGAGAAGAAAGGAAGCGACGAGGCCGTTCTGCTGAGCAGCATGGGGTTGGTAAGGCATTGGACACTTCAAGTTGCCCCTGCCAGTTGGCAAAGCAGAAAGAACCTGAGACCTCCCCCCGCCTCCCCCGTGAAACTTTTGGAGAAGGGCAAGACAGGAGGAAGGCGGGGGGGAGTGGGGAGCAAAGCTAAATTTTAATCTCTCTGTGAAGTTTGAGTGAGCCCGGGATGATTAATGAGAGGGCTGGCCATCTGATTAAGCCCTTCCGTGTCATAGGACATGATTAGTAGGTGACAGAGACGGTAACAGTATCCAGCCAAACCCTTGTTTCTTTCACGGCTCCGGCTGTTCTATGATTAATGTCCCCAAGGGCTATCTTGAGGTCAGGCAGGGGAACCTGTCAGAACAGGTGGAAGTGACAAAACAGGCAGAAACTCCTTAGGGGGGGGAGATGAGAGTGGTGAGGGAGAGAATGGAGGGGGGCCAGGGTGGCCAGATGGAGCCCGTGACCTTTCTCTGATCCAAGCAGGCACGGAGAGCATTGAGGGGATGGGAGCGGGGAAGAATCACAAAACTGCAGATGTTTCCAGGTCCTCGGTGCATCCAGGATTGGCAGCTCGGACTTGTGTGGAGAGCACCGTGTGACCGTGCAGGGTTTATGGTTCTGAGGCTGCGGGACGGGGCCACCGTGGGCCCTGCAGGATTAATGTGGGGCACCCACACCTGTGCCCGCGTGCACGCATGCGTCCCTGCAGACACCCTGGAGCAAGTGCCTGCCCTGCTGGGGGATGAAGTGCGCATGAAAGGCGCAGAGCCGGTGTTTCAATATACTGCTTTCTGGGCCCAGTATGGCTCAACCCTTGTCAGTGTTCTACTTAGAAAAGATGACGGGCTGGAGGGACAGCTCGGCGGTAGAACGTACCCTAAGTACTTCTGGGACCTTGACGGGAGTCCTCTGTGCTATACAAAATAAATAGGAAGAAAAAAAAATATGGAAAGATGAGGTGGGAAGCTCACGTAGTTTTAAAGAATTATAGTTTTTAGGGCTGGGGAGATGGCTTAGCAGTTAAAGGTACTTGTCACAAAGCACTGTGGCCTGGGTTCAATTCCCCAGGACCCATGTCAAGCCAGATGTTCACAGTGGCACGTATTTCTGTAGTTTGTTTGCAATGGCAAGAGACCCTGGCATGCCTGTATCCTCTATTTCTCTCTCTCTCTCTCTCTCTCTCTCACACACACACACTCAATAAATAAAAAAAAAAGTTGAAAAGGAATTCCTTTTTAATATTTTTATTTTATTTATATGTAGAGAATTCTACAACCGAGGTGATTCCATATAAATGAGAGGACTGAGGCCCAGAACCCCATGCTTCCTATTTCTAGTTTCATATAACAAATGCTTGGTGAATCTGTTCCTAAGAAGTCTGTCTTACTAGGTATGATCATCAGCAGTACTTTTGGTCTTAGTCTGTGTGTGTGTGTGTGTGTGTGTGTGTGTGTCTCTTCTTGAGACCAAGTTTCATTCTTATAGCCCACACTGGTATTAAAATGGCTATCCTCCTGCCTCAGCCTTCTCACCCAGGTAAGACTGAGGTCTTAGCTCTCTTTACCGTACCTCTTCTTTCCCTCCCGGGAAGAGCTTTTACCTGTTCAAACCTCAGTTGACATGAATTCTCCCTGAACTCCCTTGGGAAAGCCGTCTTCATGGATTTCATACTCATAAGGAGACAGCGTTGGGACGACAGCCACTGTGGTTGACAGACAGGGTTTGCAAGGACCGCCACGTTGACATTAAAGCGAAACAGGATGTGCGATAGGTTTTGTTTCATCTGGCAAGTCTGGCTTCGGTCCTTCTAGGCCCGATTGTCTATGTGTCCATTGCCCACACTCAAGAGCCGTGCCAGGGTCATAGTGGGCCTGCTGGGACTCCATCTTCAGACTTCTTCCAGGGCGCTCCTGGGCTGCCAGTTGCCTTACAAGACATGTTTATCAGAGAGCTCCTGTTCTAGTGTTCACACGACGGTAACAACAGCACTTGAACCCCTTCCGTGTGCTTGTTCTCTGGGGCAAGACTTTACACACTGGAAACCTGTGCTAGGTAGGCAAACGGTCCCCTTGCTGCACAGTTGTGTCCATACAGTTGATGAGTGTGTTTCAGTGAGTTGGGACTATGGACTTGAGTGGAGGGCCACGCTCGGAGGTATAAACCACAGAAGAGGGAGGAGGAAGAAGAGGGTTGAGAGATCCAGTCAAGGCACATTAACACATTTCTATCCCTAAAGCATTAGACTATGTAGGAGTTTGATGTCACTTGTCCTTCAATAGCTATTCTTGGTATGGGAAGAACCCTACAGGAAGCCTGTCCCAGGAGAGAGCGAAGAACACAGGACACCGACTCCTTCCCAGAATGACTGGAGTCTCCAGGCAGCTTTACAAAGTAGGCAGTGAACAGGCAATGGCTCTCCCCTGGCCGTGCCTCTACGGTCCAGGCCCAGTTATGCGTACGTAGACGTTCATTAGTTTCAGAGCTTTGGTATTTGTACTCTGCCATGGGTTACATCTCAGCATTATCCAGTCTTACTTTGCCAAGCAGAAAGAGTGACCCAGAACACCAAGAAGAATTGCCTAAAGTCTGTCCCTGCGGCCTTGGAGGGAATCATGACAATGAGATTAAGATGAGGCTGTGTCCTTCCCCACTATGGGGAAGTGGAACCGGGCAGGGCCAGGCCCCTCTTTGAACTGACAGAACAGCGTGAGCCATCCTCGTCTGACTAACACAAAGGGCTTCATCATCTCTTCTGAAAGTGTGCAGGATCTCAGAATTCTGCCCATGCCAGGGTGGTAATGCATTTTAGCATAGAGTTACTCAGTGGCCTTGGTTAATCATGAAGCCCTTGTGGCATTCTTATAAACATCAAGTTACCAAAAACTTAACATCTCATTGCTTATAAGCAAGCCACCTCTTCCAAGATACTCACTGCCCCCTCCCTCCATGTGGAAATGTGTCATAGTCGATAGCGAAGGTGGCTCCAGGCTTTGCTGTGAGCACGTATTTAGAGAGTCTTAACGTGACCCTCTGTTACATGTTGAGCATCACTTTATGAGAAGGGCAACTAGCAAAGGATGCCAAACGTTACAGCTTGTGTGGTGATGCACGGTCACGGAAATAACGGCAGGGTCACACAGTCTGCCTTCCGTAATCTCCTGAGTACTGAGAAGGAGTGGAGTCCTTACCTTGGGAAGGGTCGCATCTTACCTTAAGGGAGCCCTCAGGAATGGATTGAACTCCATTCTCTTTGTCAGAATGTACTCAGAGATATGTTTGGGAACCACCATCCCCAGTTGCAATGTGCAGAGGTTACCACCCAAGCGGAAGTGTGGCAAATAATTTCATACAGAACAGGATATGTTCTGGATGGCTTAAAATTCAGGAAATGCAGGGCTGGAGAGATGGATTAGAGGTTGAGGCACTTGCCTGCAAAGCCTAAGGATCCAGGTTCGATTCCCCAGTGCCCGTGTAAGCCAGCTGTACACGGTGGTGCATGTGTCTTTTCGGTTCATTTGCAGTGGGTAGAGGCCCTGGCACACCCATTCCCTCCTCTCTCTCTCTCTCTTTCTCTCCAATAAATAAATATTTTAAAGTAAAAGTTTTTCAGGAAATGCAAACATTATTCAAGGTTGACACATGTACATGATTCTGCCCTTTTCCAATGGATGGAAACATAAAAATAGCATAGAAAGCAGGAGACTTTCACCTACCTTACAGGATGTGTGTGACCATTATGTGGCCCCTTCAACATTCATACCAAACTCTTTAATTCCCTTCAGATTGTAAATCATCATAGCCTTTCAATCCTGTTATACTTTAGGAGACTTCAAAAAAAAATGGATTTGTTCTGTGCACGGTTGTTTAAAGGACCTATCCCAGAAAAATCAGACTAAGTATACTTTTTTTAAGCGACAATTAATTTTTTTTTTTTTGCAGTTTGGAACTCGAGGCAAGTGAGGGTCCCCATGGTACCCTGAGAGCTGCATCCCCCCTTTTAGCAGTTTTCCAAAGGGCACAGGCCAATCTGCCCATAATGAGCTTGGAAAGTAAGGATGAAGTTCCCGATAATATGACACAAATTTCTTCACTTTTGCTCCTTATTTCATCTTAATTAGTCCCTGTAGAAAGGATTGATTTTTTGAGAGGCTTGTAGTGAACATCTGCTGGTATTCGTGGGGTCACTCTTAGCCTGTCCTGTGTTTGACATTTCTTGTAAAAGAGAAGGCATTTGTTCATATTGACATTAGCTGCCTCTGTATCTCTCGGTGGTACAGATGGTCTGTGAATAAAGACATCAAGCTAATAGGCAAGATGACAAGCTTCAATAGAGCTGGGGCTCCTGGCGCTTAAATGGCAGGGCAGCATAGATTGCTTCTGCTGCTGAAGCCGGGGTCTGCGGGCAGGGAGGCATATGGATTAAGTTAAAAATGAAGAGGCACCCTAGAAAATGGCTAGAAATCTCTCGCTGAACCTGCAAGGGCTTTTTATTTATTATTACTATTATTTTTTATTATTATTGGTCCACATAGTATGCCAGCTCTTCTAAGATATGCGGGGTTGGGTTGGAGATGAGGAAGGCAGGGACTGTATTTTATCTGTTGTGTACCTTGCTTTTTTTTTTTTTTTTCTTCTGCTTCTGAATTCCTCACGTACATCTCAGAGGGAACCATTGTTCATGCTGTCCATCTGGGGAAAGTGTTTTCATACTCTTTCTACCCAAGGATGGCCATTCTCAAGTCCAGAAGTGGTTTCTCTGCTGCAATGAAATGATACTCTTTTTTTTACCCAGAGGGCCTCTGGGAAAGCAGTAATCTGGAACCTTCTCCATCCCCAAGGTTCTGGACTTCCTCTCAAGCCCTGTTTGTTGCGTTGCTCGTCATGGCTGTGGCACATTCATTTCCTCTCTGTTGAAGTCCGTTTTGTACTTGAGTCAGCAATACCTACGAATGGAGGTTCGAGTCTGATGGGGAACTTACCACTTCCAGGATTAAATAGACAAACACCCCCACTTACTCAGGTCTCCCTATCCGTTGTCACTTGGCAACAACTATCTTCCAACATGCTGCAATTCCCATCTTTTCCACCTGTCTGCATCACAGCAGCCCCTCCCCCCGACTCAGTTATTATTGCTCTTCCTGTCTTTCCCGAACCATCTTTAGCTCTTCTCCACATTTTAAAATATTTTTATTTTTAAATTTTTAGTTATTTATTTGACAGAGAGAGAGGGAGAGAGAGAGAGAAAGAGAGAGAGAATGAGCGTGCCAGGGCCTCCAGCCCACTGCAAACGAACTCCTAACACGTGCGCCCCCTTGTGCATCTGGCTTACGTGGGTCGTGGGGAATAGAACCTGGGTCCTTTGGCTTTGCAGAGAAACGCCTTAACTGCTAAGCCATCCCTCCAGCCCTCTCCTCCACATTTGTTCTTCTCCATGTGTACTTTGGTACCATGTCTGAATGGACTGTTGATTTTTAATTTTTATACCCTACCATGTTCCATGAATGATTTGAGGTAGGTTTTAACAACAGCAACAACAGCAGCAAGATTCTAAGACAACACCAAAAATAGGACCTTCCCAGTTTTAGTGCAATGCACTTAAAAAGGGTGACCATACAAGAAATGCTTTTCTCTGACACAGAGACCAAAACAGTACAGGTTGGTCCTTGTAGGCTGGAGTGAGTCACCATTACTTTGAGTTCATGCACACCAAATAATAATGAGCTCAGTGAATGTGAGGGTGCTATCCTTCACCCTTCCCTGGGGATCCTGGAGGTCACGCTGGCTCGTGCAAGCTGCCTTTCTCAGAAGCGTGTGAGGCAGAGGGAGCAGCGCCCGAACCTTTTCTGCTCTGCGTTGTCTCCAGGGGATATGATAGTCAGGATCATCTTCCCAGGGGCCCAGGAACACCTGACCATCTCTATTTCAGCCTCAGATACGCAACATCTGCTGCGGCAGGCTGTGTTCCATTTGGTCTGCATCCAAGCTCGCTGGGTACCGGCGGCCCTTTGGGTGTCTTCCTCTTGCTGCCTGCCTGTGGGATGTCTTTTCACCCTCTGGACTTGGCAGCCTGAGTTCAAATCCTGTCCCTGCTACTTGATAGTTGTGTGACATTTAGGCAAGTTACTCAGTTTCTTTGTGTCTCGACATATTATCAGTAAAATAGGACAGTAAAAAAAAAAAAAAAAAAAAATTCTCATCAGGACAATAATTGTCCCTAGCTCAGAGATTAAACGAGTCCATTAATGAAAACACAGCATAAAACTGCACGTGGTGAGTGCTATACACATATTAGCTCCTGTTTGGTTTGCCGTCTTCATTCATTTTCTTTGACAAATAGAAATCTTTCCTATAACGAAGGCCAGAGTCCACCTGAAAATTGTCCATCCCTCACAAAATGGATGGAGTTGCATTTGAACATGAATGCTAAGGTTTTCACCAGGCCTGCCTTTCTGAATTCTACTCAGAGCCTTCTTAAGCACACCTCAACCCCAAGAGCCCAGGGTAGTCTTGCATTCAGGCCACACAGTCTTCCTCATGGCTCCTGGAGACAAGTCTGTTCTCAACTCCAAGTTCCTTCAGAACAGGGATGAAGGTTCCACCTCTTTTTATTATTATTAACATATGTCACATGGATATATCATGTGTTGGTAGCCTCTTTTCCCTCGTCCCTGCCCCTATTCCACTGGGGGCCCTAATAAGAAAATAAAACTATAGGCCTATATCCCTCATGAATTGAGATGCAAAGATCCTGAACAAAAATCCTCACAAACTGAATTAAACAACATATCAAAAGCACTGTTTTGTTTTTTTGAGGTAGAGTCTTGCTCAAGCCCAAGCTGACCTGGAATTCATTATGTAGTCTCAGGGTGGCCTCGAACTCATGGCAATCCTCCTACCTCTGCCTCCCAAGTACTGAGATTAAAGGCATGCACCACCATACCCAGCAAGTCCTACCTCTTTTTTATTTGTCTCCTGAATCATGTAAGACAATGGAAAGCATACCCAGACCTGGGTATTGGACTCTGCATTTACTGGGAGTTTCTAGAAAATTCTCTACTTATGTAATCTTCCCTCCACCCCTTCTTGCTGAAACCCTATATTCTCTATGTAGCACTCTGGTGGAATGAAGTGGCTAATAGAGTCAGGGTCCACACTAAGTGGGCTTGAGTTTGCTCTGTGACTTTGGGGGACAGCAGTGGTCCGTACCTGAGGATTAATGTCGGGTATGTGGGATGATAGAATTCATTGTTACTGATATTTCTTCAGTACATTTTATACCAATAAGAAGTTTAAAAAAAAAAATCCAGGCCTGGTAGTACACACCTTTAATCCCAGCACTTGGGAGGCGGAGGTAGGAGGATCACCATTAGTTTAAAACTTGCCTGAGACTACACACTGAATTCCAAGTCAGCCTGGGCTAAAGGGAGACCCTACCTTAGGGGGGGAAAAAAGGCAGAGCTTGTTAAGGTGCAAGACCTTGACCTATGCAGGTGCCAATGTCGTGAGTTTTGTTTCATGATCTGATTATTTGCTTAAAATTTATGTCAACCTGCATGGATTTTAAATTTCTTGAAAACATGCCCCTCTGCCTCTGCCCCATGTTAAAGAACCCAGCAGATATTTACAGAAATAACTACAGGTGGGTTAGGTGGCTGGGTGCGGTGGTGGAACGAAGGAGCCATCTCTATTTTATTAACACCCTCCAAAGCACGTATCTCCCTTCTTCATGCCAGCCTTCCTTCTCGCCTTTTTTTTTTAACCATGCTTAGAATTGGACCCAGAGTCTCACACATGATAGGCAAGTACTTGACCACTGAACTACGTGCCCAGCTCTTATCAAGCTATTTGGATGTGTGTGTGAGAGAGAAAGAGAGAGAGAGAGAGACGATGGGCACGTCCATGCCATCACCCACGTGTAACTATCAGAGGACAGCCTCTGTTGGCGGGTCTTTGTCTTCCACCTGCTTCGGGCAGGCCTCCCTTACTGTTTCGCCTGCATGTGCCAGGATAGCTGGTCCATGACCTCCCAGGGACCCTCCTGTCGCCTTCAGCTGTCTTGCCACAGGAGCACGCCAGCCACTCGCAGTCTTGTGTCCAGCTTCATGTGGGTTCTGGGGGTCTGAACTCAGGTCCTCAGGCTGGCTCAGCAAGTGCTTTATTCACTGAGCCATCTTGCCAGAAGGCATCTCTTTAATCTTCCAAAAATCTTGCTCTCTTCTGCCTTTTCTAGTTCATCTCCGCTTTGCTTCCTCCTTCCCTTGCATCACCTCTTCCACCATCTTCGGGCCCAGTCACATCCTGCCATGTCTGCTATCGCTTATTTTAATTCAAGGTCAAGTACTGAATACCCCCATTTCCTTACGGGTTAACACGTCCAGCGTTCATGGCACAGTGGCTCCGGTAAAACAGGGTGAGAAGCTGCTCTTCCTTAGTATCCTTTCCTGGGGGTGACCCGAGATGTCGTGCTGAGGTGAGGAGATGATGGGGTCCCTGCCTCGCTTCGCCCCCCTCTGCACCACTGTCTTGCTAGCAGTCATTGCCAAGTGTATCACGGCTGAAATGGACGCTGCCAGAACACGTGAAACTCACCCCTTCGCTCAGCTGCCTCTGTCTGCTCCGCACTTATTGCCATTTAAATGTCACCGCTATCGAACAAACAGTGGAGGAATGTCTGGGGGAGAGAGCTAATGCTATATTTTGGTAAGTTCTTATCAAAATGCCTCTGGCAAGCTATTTGCCCCTGATCAAAAAGAATCCTGGTCTTGCTGCCAAAATTCAGTTATGGCTCCCGGCCAAATCTCTGGAACTTGGGCCCCCATGGGAGGCCTGAACCCAGCCCCTTTGGCCCCGAATATGTGGACGTTAGGCCAGTGCCCTTAGCGCCAGCAAGGCTGAGGAGTTTAAATTTTTTCTCTCCACCTCGTATGTTGGGCTGGGATCACAGATGCTCGCATTACTATGTGTAGCTGTATATTGGTTCTGGGGATCTGAGCTCGGGTCCTCACATGCAGCAAGCTCTTTATCCAGTGAGCTATCTCCTCTACCCAAGGATTTCTAATCTTCCAAAAATTCATATTTCCGTCTGCCTGTAGACTTAGGAATCTGAGGAGTCACTTTGCAAGCCTCAGTGTTAACGTCTGAACAGAGAACTTCCTGCCTTGTCTTCCTACCTCATAAGTGATGTCACCTAGCAGCTGTGAGGAGTTGCCCTATGGGTAGATGGAGACCAGCAGCTAGGGGCTGTCCAGTCTCCATCGTCTTCGTTACAGAAGCACGTTTGCAGCTCTGTGATCAGTAGAAAAGCAAGCGGCCTGCTCATTATTTCTTAGGATAGCTGGTTTCGCTGAGAAGATAGTCCTAGGGAGTATTTTTGTTTTCTTTTCACATAAATTAGTGATTTTTAAAAGCCAAACTTGGAAGTTTCAGAATCTGGATTCCTTTTCTGATTTATTCCCCGCCCCATCCCCTTTTGGCTTTGAAGTGGCAGGTAAGATAATATTTATTTCACTTCTCACTCCCCTCCCCCCCCTGAAAACACTCAATTGATTTTATTTCTTTCAGTCGCATGTGATAGCAATAGCAGCAAACAGTTCTTTGTGTTACCACTATGGGGTTTTGTGTGTGTGTGTGTGTGTGTGTGTGTGCGTGTGTGCGTGTGTGTGTGTGCGCGTGCGCGCGTGTTAGTGTGGGGGCGCAGGGAAGCTGAGAAAGGAGGGCGTCTTCCTGCGTGTTGGCTGAGTGGTGCGTGAGAGGGACCCAGAGAATTTCTGGTCTTGAGAGGGCCTCTGTCTCCTATCACAACATGCTATAAGGAGGCCACCTCCCCCTCGGCTAACTGCTGATAAAGGAGTATTTACAAAGACAGCTTGCCAGGTTAAAGAACGTGTGTTTGGAAGTTTTATGTACTAATTAGGTTTTTGAATATCTATTTTCTTCTCACTGTATCACACCTGAAATAATGAACGATTCTGTAACAACAACAAAAAAAACGAAGCCATTGGTGGTGGCATGCACAGGCCCCTAGATTAAAACTACCTCCTGTCTTCAAGGCACAGCAAACCAAAGGGAGGGGAGGGGAACCAACAGGTGAGCGGATCCCACCTGGGGAGGAGGGTGTGAGGGCGGCCAGTACTCCGGTGGTTTCCAGTGGTCAGGCCTCGCATTGTGACCACATTCCGATGGAGGGGCAGAGCTTCAAGCTTCAAGACGTCCTAAGGCCATACTGACCTCCCAGTTTCATGAAAGTGTTCGTCTCCTCACCTTTGGAGTAGAAAGCCAGAAGGTGCTGTTTGTCCACTGCTACAGGTCATTTCTGCCCTGGCCATGGCTGAGTGAAATGCTGCAGAATCCTGAGCAGATGTTCTGACTTTTCCCTCAAGGGCTGAAGGAAGGAGGGGAGAGTCCTAAAGGTCCCACTTTGAGAACCCACCTCCCTTCTCGTCCACCCCTCAGTCACCTAAGTCATTCGACTGGACTCTGCCATCTAAACTCCACATGCAGCTTGACAGAGACAGGGGGGCATCCACGTTCGCTGGTGGCTGAGATAGAGGCTCATGAGGAAAACCATCCCTGTGACTTGTTTGACCCAGGGACACTGAGATAGTCATGACGAAACTAAATCCACGCTCCTGTGAACCAGTAGGATCTTTTGTCTGTTAGCCTGTTTCTCTCCCCCACCCATCCTCTCTCTCTCTCTCTCTCTCTCACACACACACACACACACATCTTAGATTGGATGCCATTCTGTTATAATACTTTTGGTCTTTCTCCTCACAGCTGTAGATAATCTATATGCATTCTGCAGGTAACAAAAGCCCTGGTTTTCTTTTAGTTTTTTTTTTTTTTTCTTCTTCTTCACTAAAATATGTCTTTATCCAGTGCTCAGAGGCATAGCCCATGGCTGCTGGAATTACAGAGATACTAGTCACCCAGCAAGGGAACCATCCAAGGAAATACGGAGATGCAGGGTCCACTCGTGATGTGGGTCCTTCCTCCTCCTGTCCACCTGTTCTCCCTGCCCTCAATATCTTGTCTTTTGTGGCTCTCCACTTCCGCCTATATGCCACCGTTATCTTGCAATGCACTGCGCTGCTTGGCGCCCCCCCACAAGGGCCCCTTATGCTGCTGCCCAGCCTCTTGAAGGGCTGCTTGAGCTGCAGGTCTCTCCTGAACTATGTATTGGTTAACAGAATGAAGGAGGTGCACGTTACAAACCGCAAGAGTGCTGCCCCTCGGTGTGAAACATCAAAAGCACGGTCTAAGGCAGGAGGTCTTCCTGACACCGTTGCCAACCAAAAACACCCTAAGTAGCCTGGGCTCAAGGGTAGATCCCACTTAGATGGGATACCTGGCTGGGTGATTGCCCGAGATCAAACCTGGGGAGCAGAATCTGACTTTTCGGACTACTGGTTCCCAAAGACACCCACATGGATAGAAAACCACTCAGGGGGCAAACGCCAGGGGCAGGCTCACCACACAGCCATTGGGAGCACTACGTTTGTTGAGGCGGATGCCCGGATGCTGCAGGCTGGCAAGCACTGTGACCTTTTGCAAGGAGAAATGAGGCTCTGTAAAACTCAAGACGGTCTTGAGCAATAGGTGTACACATTGAGTATCCAATTTTGGGGGGGCCAGAATTGTTTCATAGTATGGGATGTGTGCATGTATATTTGCATATACATGTGATCGCTCTTGGGGGAGGGACCCAAGTCTATACTCAAAGTTCACTTATGTCTTATGTATACCTCATCCACATAGTGTAAAGGTAATTTTATACACTGCTCCCTTCCTTTTTTGGAAGGGTGGGGACAGCACTTTTCTAGTAATTATGGGCATAAAAGTTCCCTGATGTGCATGTTTCCCACGTGTGAGTCATGTGATCACTTAAAAAAAAGCTTTGGGTTTCGGCACAGTGCAGACGTTAGGTTTATGAGTGAGGATGCCCAACCTTTGTGTATATGTACACACACACACACACGCATACATACATACAGACACAGGGCAGGAATTCCTACACAAGTTGTATTCACCAACATCTTCCACCCTTTGTGACCCATACAGGCTGGGGCCCACATACCTGTCTAGACACAATGGGGTACTTTCCTACCAGTTGAACTGTTAGTTTACCAAGAGTGACTTGAGTTTGTTCCCAAACTTCCTTATGTTGGTTGTGTCTATATTGTAAGAATTCAGTTTAATTAAATGTTATAAAAACCAAAACCAAAGAAATGTGAGACTTCAGAGAAATTTTCTCCCTTGAACACTAAGGTGGATGTTTTGAACGGACTCAACAAAGTTTAGTTAAAAAAAAAAATTAAGGGTAGACAAGACAGCTGTGAAAGCTTAGGGGAAAAAAAATAAAATTTTTAAATAAATTATATTTTAAATAAAATAAAATCATAAAATTCTAGGAGTATGCCCCAGATTCCCTTGCAAGACTTTTTGACTTCTTTTTCCTGTTGAAAAATGGCATTTTATTTATTATTTGTTTGTTTGCACACTGACACAGACAGAGAGAAGAGAGACAAAGAGAGAAAAAGAATGGGCACACTAGGGCGCACTGCAAACAAACCCTGGGTGCATAGGCCACCTTGTGCATCTGGTTTTACCTGTGTGCTATAGAATGCAACCCAGGTTATTAGGTTTTTCAGCAAGCGCCTTAACTGCTGGGCAATCTCGTCAGCCCCACAACCCGGCATGACAGAAGCTATATGGTGAGAATGGTTTGTGGGATATGGCACATGCTAAGCCCCATTTCACAGGCCCATATGTGAGAGAAAAGGCCTAGGCGTGCCTCAGAAGATTAACAAATTAACTTGTTTCACAGGAATTAATGCAAGTGTACTGGCTGAGTTAACAGAATAGAAAGGACCTTCTGTTCTGTACTTTCCCCCTCCCCCCCAAAAAAAAAATTCAAGTCTGGTAGTTATGTTGGCCGAAGAAAGGAAAAAGAAATAAATTCTCCAGCAGTTTGTTAGCATTTCTTTTTCCTTTGGCCATGAAGCCATCTTTGTGATGGTCACAGGAAAAGCAGACATTTGCTTAGAAGTGTTTGTGGAGGAAAGTGGAGGGTCTCCAGGGTCCCCCAGTACCTGCCTCTGAAATCTCACTGTGTTCATGGTACCTTGCGCCTGGCCAGCCTCTGCATATCACAAATGGGGATCGTGGCTGGTGTGGATGGGGGTCCGTGAGGCTGGGGAAGTTGAGGTTCAGTCAGCGCATTGCAGGTCAAGAAAGTTGGAGGTGGCTGTGAGGCAGCTGGGGAATCTGCCTCTGACGTCAGCCTCTTGTCAACACAGAGAGAGAACTCCAGCAGGCCGAAATCAAAAACAAGTGGAAGTCTCGGGGCGAGAAGCCAGGCTCCAGATGGTCTTAGAGTAAAGCTGTTCGCTGGGCTTTAATGATGGTCATAACTGAGGTTTGCACTCAAGAAAACGTGTGGTGACGTCTATATTTTCAGATCTGTGTCCAACTTCAAAGACTGTACATTGGCCTTGACACTGTCCCCTGCTGGTATGAGACCACAGGCTTTGAGTTAGTGTTGCAATTCCCCGTCTGTCTGTAGCCCAGGTCCCACCACAGAGCAGCGAACAGGACTTAGTTCACAGAGTGCAAATTCCTGTATCCTAGGACCTCCTGTCTTGCATTCTATAATAGAGTACCTATTATATTCTCTCTCTGTGTGTGTGTGTGTGTGTGTTTGTGAAAGTGGTATGCATGTGGGGGTGCATGCACATGTGTGTGTGTGTCTGAGTGTGGAGGTCAGAAGTTGACAAGGTATGTCTTCCTCTACCTTTCCACCTTGTTTTTTCGAGATCTGGTCTCCCACAGAACCAGAGATCACCAATTTGACTGGATAAGCTAGCCAGCAAGCCCTTGGGATCTGCCTGTCTTTGCCTCCCTACTTCTGGGAGCATAAGCATGGAAGCACCCATCAAACACTTTACCCACTGAGCTGCCTCTCTGGCTCCTCTATTAGAACCTATCTGAGAGATGCCCAGTAGAAACAAGTGAAGACTCAGCTGTTCTCAGTAAAGTCAGCCTCCTGTTACAAGTACAATTTAAATACGATTTTGAAAATATCATGGCTTGGGTCTTTCCACCTATTGACACATCTAGTTATCACCTAGGGAGGCTTATTTTGTTACTAGGAAACATTGTAATATGCTTTCTGACTGAATTGGTCAGTTTTCTGTTGCTGCAACAAAGTAACCGAGGCAGGTGGTTTATAAAGGAAAGATATTTATTTAGATCTCAGTTTTTGAGGCTGCAAGCCCACAGCTGAGCAGTCCCGTCACTACGGCCTTTTGTTATGGTCTCATGGCAGAAAGTGTCTCTGGGGAGGGGTCACCCGTAAGAGTAAATCCATGGTGACACAGAAATCCCGAGAGAAACCCAGGAGTCAGGCTTGCACTATTATAACAATGTGCTCACATGAGAATGAGCCACAGTCTATAAGAACTACCTTATCCCCTCCATAGACAGTACCCCTAATGACTCTGAATAGACCCTGCCTCTTTTTTCTAGGTTAAATTTTGATATTTTTAGCATATGTTAGTGGAGGACATAATGGTTTTATTATGGCATATTTTAAGACTTTTTTTCATTTATGTGAGTGAGAGAATGAATGAGCACAATAGGGCCTTGCAAACAAACTCCAGACGCATGCACCACCATGTGAATCTGGCTTATGTGGGTCTTGGGGAATCACACCTGGGTCATAAAACCTGAGTTCTTAGGCTTTACAGGCAAATGCCTTAACTGCTAAGCAATCTCCGCAGCCCCTTATCATGGCATTTTAATAGATACATGTATCATACTTTGGTCTTAATCACACATCCTAATATGCTCTCTTCTCCCCTCTCTCCACCCTTTTCCCAGCCCCCTTCCCTAACTGCCACCCACTCTTTTGCTTTAAGAGTCCTTACCTGGAGTCTGTGTGTGACGGAAGCATGTCCCTCTCTGAGTCTAGACGTGATGTGATGATCTCTAGTTCTATCCATTTTGCTGCAGTCATATGATCTCAATTTTTTTCAGGATAAATAATAATTCCATTGTGTGCATATGCCACATTGTTTTTATCCATTCATCCATTGATGGGTACCCGTGTAATTCCATGGTTATTGTGTGACTCGAGCATATGCTGACTTTGATATCTTCTGGCGTGTATACAGGAGTAATATTGTTTCAGGTTTGTGCATGTGTGTGTATGTGTGTGTGTGTGTCTGTCTGTCCCATATTGATTTCTACTGTGGCAACACTAATTTATGTTCCCTCCAACAGTGCATAAGAGTTCCTCCCACCCATGTCCACCATTGGATTACTCACTAGTATTGGATTTTTGTTTCCTAAGGATGATTGGATGTTGACTGGAGTGAGCTGGAATTTCAGCGTGACTTTCATTTTCCTTTTTTTGTTGTCTAAAGATGTGGAGCTTTTTTTTTTTTTTCATATATTTATTGATCTTTTGTACTTTAGCTTTTGGAAACTTGTCTGTTCAATTCATTTGCCTATTGAGTGATTGAACTACGTATTCTTTTGGTGTTTAAGTTTTTGAGTTTTTTTATGTGCTCTGAAGATTAATCAGATGTGTAACTAGTATAGATTTTCTTCCATTCTGTAGGTCATCTCTGTTCTCATTTCCTTTGCAATGCAGAAGATTTTGAGTTTGGTAATCCCACTTGCCAAGTACTTCTATTACATCCCATGCTCCACTCAGAAGGTCCTTGCCTGTCTATGTCTTGAAGTGTTTTCTCCACCCTTCAGCCTTCTAGGGCCTCTGCAAGCTCATCACCAGAATCCACTCTCCTACTCAGATTACAGCCCAAACCACCAAGTCCAGCCAGCAGTTAGTATCTATAATTCTCATCAGAAGTTAGTTTATGAACTAATGCTGGTCTACTAAAATGGACCTCAGGTTGGAGGGGATCTCACAGCATAGATGTATAGTTTGTTCAACCGCCGGAGGATATATGCATAGCACTGGTGGGTGGGTGGGTGAGGATGGGAAAGCAGAACTGTCTAGAACAACCATCCTCTTCTGCCTTAAAGTCCGGATGCCAAAGGAAGCTATCTTGCTGAATAGCTTCCCCTATAGGTGGCAGTTTCCCTGCCTAAGCCTCAGTCCTGCCCACTGAGTTCTTAGTTCCTCACCTCATTTGGGTCAAGATGCCAGTAGAACTTCCCCTTTGTTACTCATGTTAGTCTGTGTTTTTAAAATGTCTCAGGGCTCCTTGTGTCTTAAACTTTTAATGAGGAATTGATAGCAGGTACTGATAACTTGTAAATGGAGACTGGTCATTTGCTGTCTTGTGTTTTGGTAAGTAGTCTCTTAAGAAAACAATTCTTTGGTCAGTAGCTGCTATTGTGTGAAAGGAAGCCAGCCTGGGTGTTCCCTTGTCATCTCATCTACTCCCCCAACCCCACCGTCTAATCTCCCTGTCTTCTGTCCACTCTACCCAGCCTTACACATACAGATAGGCAAATGTTCTTTTTGCTTGATTGCATGTTTGTGTGTGTGTGTGGGGGGTGGTTGTGTGTGCGTTTGTTCATACAAGTGTAGGCTCATGTGTGTATGTGTGGAAACTACAGGCTGATGTTGGGTGTCTTTCTCAAATGCTCCCTACCTTAAGTTGAGAGACAGGGTCTCTCACTTGACCTGAGGTGTACCAATTTAGCTTCACTATCTAGCCTGTGAGACCCAGGGGTCCTCCTGTTCTCATCTCCCAGGAACAGGGATTAGAGCCGTGCACTGCCAGGCCTGGCTTCTACTGTGGGCTCTAGGGCATCGAACTCATCTCCTCATGGCCTGCCATCAGGCAAATTACTGACTGAGCCCTCGTCCCAGCTTATGTAGCTTAATTTTCTAAGGTACTAGTGTTGATCCTCTTCCTCTCTCTCTCTCCCTCTCTCTTTTTCTGCAGCAAACTAACCTAGTCTGCCCTACCCGCTTGTCTACCCATAATTCCTGACCATGATGTAGCACACTTCCTGTCATGGGAAGTCATAACCCCTTTTCTTTTTATTTTTTCTTTCCTTTTTTAATATTTTATTTTATTTATTTGACAAAGAAAGAGGGAGAGAGAGAGAGAGAGAGAGAGAATGGGTCTACCAGGGCCTTCAGCTACTGCAAACAAACTCCAGACGCATGTGCCTCCTTGTGCATCTGGCTAACATGGGTCCTGGGGAATTGAACCTGGGTCCTTTGGCTTTGTAGGCAAATGCCTTAACTGCCTAAGCAATCCCTCCAGCCTCCCCCTTTTATTTTTCTTTGCTTCTGCCACATTGGACGCTGCTGCTTGTCACAAGTGCCACTCTCCTCTGGGCCTGATTTTGTCCCCGCCACCCTGGTCAGTATGCTAAGATCCTTCTCAGTTTTTCAGGACTCAGTGCAAAGCCACTTTTCTGGCCCCTACCCCCACCCAAGAACCTGCCCCTATTTACTCTTAGCCAGATGGACTTTCCTCTCTGGTCTTGTCTCCTACGTATATGTCACACATGTCACACACTGTTTGCAGAGCCAGGTGTAAAGATATTTCAGTGGAACTTTATTTCTAAGTCTTTCATGTTTTTATTTATTTATTTAAGAGGAGAGAGAGAAAGAATGGGCACACCAGGGCGTTCCAGATGCTGCAAATGAACTCCAGATACATGTGCCACCTTGTGTATCTGGCTTATGTGGGTCCTGGGGAAGCAAACCTGGGTCCTTTGGCTTTGCAGGCTAAGGCATCTCTCCAGCCCTCTTTCTAAGTCTTTTACCAGTCTAATGATCACTTAAAGGAAAATTCTTAGAAATAATTAATGTTCTTTATGCATATTGCCCAGCTGTCTTCTAGGCAATGTTATTCAGCCTCTGTGGTCTGAGTATCAGGCCCAGTTCACAGACTCCCTGCAATCCTGAGTGTTATTTTGTTTTCCCCACTGTGGCTATTTTGATAGGGTTTTATTAATTTAGGAAAAAAAAAACACCTTTCATCTTAATTCATGTTATATCACTCGAATCCATACAGAAGCTGAACAATCTACAAGTGTCATTGTCGGCCATGCATAGTGTCTCCGAACCGTCTGCTGACAGGATACTTGCTGTTTAATGCCACCGCATATTGTGAACTCTGTGATAAATATTGCAGGCTATTACTCGAATGCACACATGATGGACGCTCAGTGAACACTTGGTAGAAGACGAAATGAATGACTGTCTGTGCCTGGTGATGATTGGTGCTCCTTCAAATAGCTAAGACTGAGGTTGCGTTTAGTAGTCAACAAGTTGCCCAGTATGCACAAGACCCTGGGTTCGACCCCTGCCTGGTACGACAGTAAATAATTAGAGTGGGCGAGACAGGACTCTCGGTAAAGTGCGTGCCTTGCAAGCACCTGGGGTTATTCCCCAGAACCCATATAAGAAAAATATAAAGGGGGAGGAGGGTTGGTGGCTTCGGCTTATCATCCCAGCACTGGGGGATGGAGAGAGGTGGATCTCTGGGGCTCACTGACCAGTCAGTCTACCTAATTAATTGAGTTCCAGGCCAGTGAGGGACCCTATGTAAAAAAAAAAAAAAAGATGGTGCCTAAGAAGGAATGATGCCAAGTTTGCCCTCTGGCCTTCACACTCATGTGCACACATTTATATATGCACCTCTGTAAGGAAGGTGTAAGAGAAAATGAACAGAGAACACCGCACTTGACCTCTACAGACAAGACTGTTTTATTTAGAGAAAACAGCGAGGGGGCCTCAGCTTTCCCGTGGGATGAAGGCTGAAGTGCTGGGCCAGGCTGGTGTGGAAGCTTACAGGAGAATCCTAAGAAAAACAGACCGGACCAGGTGCAGTTGATAAGAAAATTGTAGCCATTTGTGTCCTTGTTCAGAATAGGCTTCTGCAGCCAGGAATGTCTAAGGGAGGATACTCAGATGGTCTCTGGTCCTTCAAGGCCACCTAGGCTAAGGGGAGTACATCAGTCAGGGAAGGTGCCAAACTTCTTTATTGCCTGCTGTTAACTCTTTAGTTCCCTTTAGTTTTCAGGGAAGGCTATTAAGCCTTCACCCCCTCACACACACCAGTATACCTGCACACATGAAAACACGCACACACATGTAGATAAATAAATATCTAGACTCTAACTCATCTCTGATCTAATGCACGATGAAAATCTCAAATGCAACATTCACCGTTATCCCTACTTGCTTGCTTCATAAGCCCCCCCCCCCCTTGCGAGGATGGTGCAGAGGCCTCAGGTTACATTTGCAGATGGAAGAACTGGAGTGAGGAGACACTGGGGAGGGGGGCAGCATTCTGATGGCCCCACAGTACTGATGGTAAACATCACGTGCCGTTACTCAATTTCTCAACTTCACCCAAATGGACAACAGCGGCTTTCCAGCCCAAGAAGCAGGGAGGCAGGGCAGAGCCGATCCGTGCTTTGAAAGATGCCTGCGTTTGAGCAGAGATGGCATCGTGACAACTTCGAGGACGGATGCCTGGCTATTAGGATTGAGTCTTCTTAGATGTCAGCTCATTTCCTTGTAGAAAATGAAATCCAATAAAAGCTGGTTTATCTGGCATTCTATCAAGTGGAACATTTTTTATTATATCATATCCATACGCATGACCCCAAGGCACTGCAAGATGATGTTCAGGGTCACTTTGGAGTTAAGGATTACATTATCATTCCTTAGAAAATTGGTGATTGTGGCGGATGTGGTAATTTTCCATTCACCAGAAGGCCTGAGTCACCACGAAAAGCAAAGGTTTCTGCAGACTTGGGAGAGTTTTGCCTTTTTGTGGGAACTGACTCTGTGTGTGTGTGTGTGTGTGTGTGTGTGTGTGTGTGTGTGCATCGGAGGCTGCCAGTCACAGAACAATGAGTTGGCGTCAACCCGGAGAGTGAAACGTCCCACTCTTCCTGACCCTTCATCAAGCTTCTCCGATGTCCCAGCTCACCAGGCCCTGGGAAGGTTGGTTTCCCGGTGGAATCGTCTGGCGGAGGCACAGGAAGTGGGGAAACCCAAGCCTCTTCAACTCCATGCTAACCGGGTTACAGAGTCCCATCTCGGAAGGGAAATCGGAGGGTGGGTTACTTGGATTGGGCGTGCAAGGCTCTTTTCTAAAGAAAGCAGTAAGTGGAGTGCAGGTAGCACCTGCCAACCTGGCCTGTCGACAGATAATTGCTTGACAGCCACGCCTTTGATGTTAAGCTTCGCTTAGGCAGGAAGAAAGTTTCCCTCAGCACCTCCCTGGCAGTCCTGGGTGGTCTTGTCTGCTTTGCTTCCCAAGAGCCTTGACCAAGAAAGTCGCAGGTTGGGATGGGGGAGGAGAGGGGAGGGGAGGGGAGGAGCCAGAAACCACCAAGCCGCTCCCCCTCCCCACCCCCATCCCCCCCCCCCCTCCCCAGCCTGGAGAGTAAGGAAGAAGCCATTGGGCAAACTGAGTTGAAAACAAACAAGTGCTAAATTAAAAAGAATGTTAAATACAGATCAGCCGCCTGCCTCCTGACAGCACGTTTAATTCTTCCCTCCTCTCACCTGACGGAGCTTCGCCCCGCAGGGTTTGCATCAATTATCTGTCGACATGTGGAAAATGACTGAGCCGCCAGCGGGCACTGGAGTACACTTTGTCAGCCACTCATCACTTATACGTCTTATCTCTGCCGGAACAAAAGCTAGGACGGCCCCCGCACTGAAGATGGGGATGGGAAAGTGGGCGGGGGGGGCGGATAGAAAGAGGCCAGGCGGGCAGAGCTGTCGGGGGTCCGCAGACACCAGCTTGGATGATGAGGTTGAGAGCTGTGGACTCTGGAGGCCCTCTGGTCAGTCATCTCGACGCTCGCCACCAGCCCGGGTGTCATCGGAGCTCTCCGGCCTGTCCCCTCCTAGAAGGCCTGACGACGCGAGGGACTGTGTACAGTTGTAATGACAGCACCGTCGTGGAAGGCAGGGGGAGTGTTGGAACCCAACACTCTTAGGAGAAGGGTAGAGCCAACCATGATAGAGAGGAGCTAAGGTCTGGTGGATCTAGTTTTTGAGAGAGGTACGTGTGTGTATATGCACACGCACTCATGTCATATGTGTGTAGATATACATGTGTATGTGCATAGGTTAGGAGGGAGAAGTTGTCCAAGACAAGCTATGGGGAAATTGGTCCTGCCAGATGATGGCTGACCAGATAGGGAAAATGTTGATTCATTGATTTATTTACCAAAGGCTAAGCAAAGCTCAAATGCAGCACAAGAAGAAAGGTTGGTGTTAACGCTGACTCCTTATTTGTTACGTATCTCGAAGCCTTACTCTTTAGGAGTAAGACCTACGCTGTTCGGTGAGCAACAAACTTACCAGCACAGGCTGGAGAGATGGCTTAGCAGGTTAAAGCGCTTGCCCGCAAAGCCAGAGAACTCAGGTCTGATTCCCCAGGACCCACATACAACCAGATGCGCAAGGTGGCGCATGAGTCTGGAGTTCATTTGCGGTGGCTGGATGCCCTGGCATGCCCATTCTTTCTCTATCTGTCTCTTTCTCTCAAATAAATAAAATATTTTAAAAAATACCAACTCCCAAAGACCCTCCAGTGCATGTCTTTCTTCTCTGCGTGGCACATAGTACGAGAGTCACACAGCCAGGCCGTGACCTAACCATCATTTCTAGGAGCTCCCCAAGTTAGCAAATGTACTGTCAAGTTGCTCCCTACGGAAGGCCTCCTATTTGCTGATTTGTTTTTCTTTGAAAGGGAGGGTACTGACAAATATAAAGTCACATGACCTAGTTATGTCATTTGAGTGATAGGCCTAGCACATTCCTTGGCAATTGCTCAGAGGCCAGAGAGGAATTAGGTAAGAAATATCAACTTTGTACTGTAATGGGATGAATTTTTTTTCCTCCAATAAAATTTGATACACTGTGTAAAAATTGTTAAATAAAAATGAAACATGACCATACTTATTAAATTAATTCCAACAGCAAGCAAGTAATAGAACTATGAGGCAGAATCATTCAAAGAAAGTGGCTGCATGTAAGAGAATTATGAAATGGGGGGAAAAAATAGCGGATCACTAATAGCTCCCACATCTATAGGAGGATTCGGTGGCCTTTGAGCATCTTAATGCAGTATTTCAAACCTCCTATAGGTTTTGCTGACGTCATTGGAGGAAGGGTCACCTCGAGCTATGTTCAGGCGCTGCATGAGGCAAGTGTCAGGTGAATAACAGTTGACACTAGGTGTTTTTTTTTTGCAACAACTCCATGCAGAATGCATCATTGTATGTTGAAGACTCTTTTGGACCAGTGGAGAAAGGTGGTTACTGCCAGCTCAGGATTCCTGTTCATGAGCCAGTGTAGGTAGACCGTCCCCAGGGCGGGAGCAGGTCTAGTCAGGGGTGGCCTCTGAGAGAAAGCTCTTGTAGAAAGCCTAATTCTAACCACAGCATCATTAACTCTAAAGTAGCTATCATTAAATCCTAGAGTCAAGGACTGGTAGGTTTGGTATGACATAAGTGGATGAGCTGTAAAGTGACAAGATGGGAAACCCATTGAGGTGGATGAGAGTCCAGACTTAGTTGGAAGTCTCGTGAACCGCTGTGCAACGTGGCTTCGTGTTGCTGCTGTTGTTGTTTCAAGATAGTGTGTGGGTAGCTACGTTATTTGGCAGTTAGCTATAGAGAGCTTGGGAGATATCCGTAGTGGCTTCCTAGGCTCCTGGAACCAAGTGCCACTCGCTGGATGGCAGAAGCAGCAGCAATGTGCTGTCTCACAGACCTGTAGGTCTGAAGTCTAAAATGCAGCTTTGTCTGTAGAGCTGGTTTTTCCTAAAGGCTGTGAGGGGCATCTTGCTAAATAACTCCTCCCTCCTCTCTCCCAGTGGCCCAGTAGTGTTCTTTTTGCTGGTGGCACACTTTCCCTCTGTTTTCACCTTTCTTTTCTTCTCTGTGTGTCTGCTCCTACGTGCACATTTTCCCTTTTGTAAGCGCGCTAGTAGCCCTTGACTGGGGTCCCTCCTCACGCCCATCTTTCCATTTGGTCAGCTGCAAGGACCCTAGTGAAACATTCAGGCACGTTCACGGGTCCAAGACGTTAGGACTTCAACATCTTTTAAGGAGGAGACAATTCAATGCCTAACTGGGTTACCCAGGTGGGTGGCGACTTGAATGCATGCTCCTGCATAGATTCAGCTGTTCTAAGAAAGCTTGTAACCTGGGTCTCCAGCCGACTTGCTGGAGAAGGTGTCGCTGGGGGCAAATCCTGGGCTGCAACCCAAAGGTGTGTTTGGGGGCAGATCTGAATTCCAGCCCAGAGGTATGTAGAGAGGTTTGAACTCGGCCAGGGTCCCTGCTGCTTGGGCCCTTGTGTGCCCATTCATATCTTCTTTCTCTCTCTGTGTCTCAACACCTCTCTCTCTCAAGTATATAAATGAAATATTTGTAAAATTCTCTGTCCATATGCATACTTTTGACACTTTTTAAAATAGTCAGGTTTTGTTTGCAAAGACCATGTGGTGCTTATCACATTGCTCTGTGGTGTTTTTTGGCTGGGAGCCCGCTTCTTCTGCCGTTGATGGAGCTTCCCTGGATACGTAAGCCTGAAATAAAATCCCTCCTCCAAAATCTGTGTCTGGCTTGGATGCTCATCCCAGAAACACGAAGCTGTCTGCTATACCAGGATTCAGGCCTGAGTTTGTCTTCCTTCCTTCCTTCCTTCCTTCCTTCCTTCCTTCCCCTCCTTCTTTTCTTCCTTTCTTCAACAAAGTCTACTGTAGCCCCTCTGGGCTGAGAACTTGCATTTCTTCCACTTCAGCCCCCTGAGGGGCCGGGATTACAAACGGATGTCACCACACATCCAGTATCCAAAGACTAACACAAAAAAATTTTACCCTCCATGCTTCTTGTAGTGTAAGGTTTATATTTTTATTGTATGTAGTAGTCACCACTTGGTGAATATATATTAAATAAAGAAACAAATGACACTGTAAATTTTCTTGGGAGGAAAAAAGAGGGGTTTTCTGGTTTTCCTTTGATTTGTGCTTATTTATTTATTTTGGCCATGCTGGTGTGCTCTACCCCTGAGCTCCAGCTCTAGCCCTCGGTTGTTTAAGATAGGATCTTGCTATGTAACCCAGGCTGCCATCAAATTCATCACCTTCCTCCTTCTGTCTGTCTCCCAAAGGCCAGGGTGACAGGTGTGTGTAACCCTGCCCAGCCAAAGAGAGCATTTTAAAGATGAAATGCACTTAGAATTCACTGAATTAACTCTAGGCTCAGGAAACTTAGAAACAAGATTTTCTTTATGCAGCACAGGAAGCTTGCGGTTGGGTCATTTGTCAACAATCTTTTCTTTCTTTCTTTTTTAATGAATGACACATTGGGAGGAAGAATCCCCCTGATAATTCTGTTTTCGCAGCAGTCGGTGCTTTGGTCTGGAAGTTTATTTTCTTACCAATACATTATCACTTGAGATAGAGGGGAATCCCCATGGAAACCTTTATTGTGGTTGTCAAAAACAAAACAAAACACCTGGCTCAGTGTCACTGGAACTTTCTAGCTCAAATGCTGATATGTGTCTGGTGTCACTGAATATTGAGTTCTTAAGGGGAGAGTGTCTTGGCTTTGTCTTCCTGAAGCATCTTTTATTTTATTTTTTTGTGTGGGTACATTAAAAAAATCAGAAACCAATGACTATACTTGATAGAAATTTGTCCAAAATATAGTTACAGAAATTTACAGATTAAAATATTTATTTGCATAAATTACAGTATGTGATCAACATTGCATGTCTTTATATTTTCTGTATCTTGGGCAAGCCATCATGGCTCATGCCTTAATTCCAAACACTTGGGAGGCTGAGGCAGGTAGCTTGCTGTGAGTTGGAGGGTAGCTTGGGTTACAGAGTGGGTTTCAGGTCAGCCTGGGCTAGAGTAAGACCCTGCTTCATTAAAAAACAATAAATTCTGGGCTGGAGAGATGGCTTAGTGGCTAAGCACTTGCCTGTGAAGCCTAAGGACCCTGGTTCGAGGCTCGATTCCCCAGGATCCATGTTAGCCATATGCACAAGAGGGTGCACATGTCTGGAGTTCATTTGCAGTGGCTGGAGGCCCTGGTGCACCCATTCTCTCTCTCTTTATCTGCCTCTTTCTCTCTGTCTGTCTCTCAAATAAATAAATAAAAGTAAACAAAAAAAATTAAAAAAATAAATTCTGCATCTGAAGAGATGGCTTAGCGGTTAAGGCATTTGATTGCAAAGCCAAAAGGACCTAGGTTCAATTCCCCAGCACCCATGTAAAACCAGATGCACAAGGTGGCACATGCATCTGGAGTTCATTTGCAGTAACACAAGACCCTGGCATGTCCATTCTCTCTTTCTCTCTCTCAAATAAAATATTTTTTTTAATGCTGTATCCATATGCATACTTTCGATACTTTCTAAAATGAAATAGGTTTTGTTTGCAAAGACCATGTGGTGCTTATAATATCCTGGTCTGAGGAGAACCAGGTGCGTGGGGAAGGATTGCAGAGCAGCACCTCATCACGGGGTCACTGTCAAGGATCACCTGCTCATCAGTAATTGCGACCTGTCACTTGGAGGTCTGTGAACGTTGGTGAAGAGCCATAACACAAAACCCCAAACCCGTACTCAACAATGCCTGCTTGGCTTACCTGCACACAGCTACATCTCTTCTCTATGCTTTATTTCTTTATTTTTTTAAAGTTTATTTATTTGCAAACAGAGAGACTGGGTGTGCCAGGGCCTCTAGCCACTGCAAATGAACTTCAGATGCATGCACCACTCTGCATCTGGCTTTACAAGGATACGGGTGAACCAAACCTGGGTCCTTAGGCTTTGCAGGTAAGCGCCTGAACTGCTGAGCCCTCCCTCCAGTAATTCCATAAAGATGAAAAATAAGAAAGACGGTCCTGGGAATGAGGAGAAGTCATGAGGGGCGAGGGAGGCTGTAGCTGGCCCTTCCTTGGTGAGATAGAGCTCACACCATAAGCAGATGAACAGTGGGATATTCAGCACAGAGCTAAAGGTTCGCATAACAACAGTGACAACACAAATACCTTTATATCAAAACTGCTGCTCTACAAAGCAGACTCGGTCCCTGTTGTAAACCTAGCCCGTACTCATGTGGACTGAGATGTGTAGGATTCTAGCCAAGGTCCAAGGTCCCTTTAAGAGAGTTGCTTAGGGGGTGATTGCCCAACATCCTTGGGGACTGTGGCTCTCAAGCAAGGAGCTGGAGCAAGAATCGGAGGATAGTACAAACTGAACGAGGGCAGTGCTTGGAGAAGATTATTATTTCAGGAAGGGTGGCCCTGTGGGGGTTGTATATTGCTCTCTTGCAACTGTAGACTTTTCCCCACTTGATGCTTCCTTGTTTAAACCTGGACAACTTTAATTTGAGATTTTTCCTTTTTTAATGATGGTTAAAGCACAGAAGCGTTAAGATGATGAAGGGTTGCAATTTACAGACCAATTAGGGTGGCATTTATTTTCATTCTGCAGTAACTTTTCTTCCTGTGCCCCCCCTCCACCCCCCCCCCCCCCGTCACCCTGCCCGCCACCCTGTCTCCTTCCTGTATCCCGGCGTACCCCCACTACCGGGCAAATAGATGTCTGCCTCTGAGCATGGCTTTCTGGAGCTGACAAGCTGCCTTATACTATAGGCTGGGCCGGAGGTGGGGGGAAGTTTCCCTTGCACCTTGGACTCAACCCATTTTGTTGAGCCACTCTCCCTGCAAAACAATGCCATTTAACTTGGCGCTCTGACATCTTGCCTATTTCTCTTTCACATAAATAAACCGACTCCCCCAACTTCACTTGTCTCCCCCAGGTCAGGCATTTCTCAATTATAGTCTTAAACCTGACCAAGTAAGAACAAATTGTGACCTTAAGTTATATCTTCAAGTCCTGCCTCATATTGGAGCGCAGAGAGTTTTTTTGGCATTCTTTTTGACAGGCTGCTTGTAGATAGAACAGTTTTCCATAAGGAATTGAAATCATACATCAAACGTATTGTTTTATATGTAAGCCACCAGAGACCAATGAAAGCAGTTGGTAGAGCCCAAATACCATTACAAGTAGATTTATTGTAGTGTGTTTTCTTCCACCTTTTTCTAGAAGTTATTACTTTAATCTTAAGAATTTATGTAAGTATGCTGGTGGCTTTTATATGGTTTATGCATTCACTTTGGAGACTTTTAGCTATTTAGTGGCGAGGTGTTTAAAACAAGTGTTATCAAGGAAATAATTTTGGCTTTACATCATTTTTTTTTATATTTTCCTCTGAATGCTACATATAGAATGGCCAGTTGGCAATATAAAAGAGTTAATGCGGATGTCATGGAAACTTATCTTTCGGGTGCCCTTTAGTTTGGTGTAGTCATCCGCACCTCTAAAACGCGAGCAGAGATAAACAGGCAACATTAGTTTGCTGCCAAATTAGAAAGAGATTTCTGTGCCTTCTTTCTCGGATAGTTTCAAATACAGAGAACATTAGACCTCAGAGAAATTAAACTCACTCTAGTGTACATTTGCTAAAAGGACTGGAAAACTATTTTTAAACATTTTTTTTTTTAACTTTTAGCCAGCTCCACAGTAACAGTGCTATGTTAACAGTTAGGCAGAAAAATCCTGAATGATGTCTCAGAAGATGAATCAAATGATCTCACAAGACCTCTCTCATTTATCATATTCATCTTTCAACCAAATCATATCTAGTTTAAAAATAGTGTTCTGCACATTACTCTATTGTTCCGCCTATTTAATATTTTCTTTTCACAAATCCCTGCTTAACATATTGTCTTCGTCTTCACATACATGCAGACGTTCACACACTGTGGTTTTGTGTTCTGTATAAAACTGACTTCAATTTGGTAGCCATGTTTTCCAAGTCAGCTGATAGAAACTTGCCAATCATTCCCAACATGCAAAGTTCCAGTGTCACGGTATTGGTGCATACAAAGCTATGGTTTAGCCGGGCGTGGTGGCGCACATCTTTAGTCCCGGCCCTCGGGAGGCAGAGGTAGGAGGATCGCTGTGAGTTCGAGGCCACCCTGAGACTACATAGTGAATTCCAGGTCAGCCTGAGCTAGAGTGAGACCCTGCCTCCAAAAAAAAGACAGTGATAGTTTGTCCCATTCTTATAAAGAACTTTGCTCCCCCTTGATCTTTGATCATCTTCTTTTACATTGAAACAATTTTGCTTTCTCAGATCTGGAGACATAATGGGGTGCTGGCAGTACAAGCATGGGGACCTGGGTTTGACTTGCCAGTACCCACATAAAAGCTGGGCATGGCGGTGTCTGCTCCTAATTCCAGCACCGGAGAGGTAGACACAGATGACTCCCTGGGTTTGCAGGCTACTGGGTAGTCTAGTCGAGTTGGAGAGTTCTGAGTTCAGCAAGGTGGAGAATTACTGGGGAAGACGCGGAAGTTTGGCCTCTGGCCTTCATATCCACACGCAGTATGAACACGTGCACACACACGCACACACACACACACTACCTTCTCTTGTGGTTCATCTATACTTGTGAGACAAGACTGATGAGATTGTTGACTCTTTCAAACTTGTTTTTGATTTATGACAGGTAACTTTTTATCAATAAAGAGATGTAGACCCACGCCAAGGGACCCAATGAGACCTGTCTGTCATGTCAGCCAAGAGAGTGTGTCATCTCTTTGAACAGTCACTGGGATGAGAAAGCAGGTTCGAAGGTTTTTTTTTTTTGGCTAGACCTCAGGTCCTAGAGAAAAGCTTGAGCCTTTGAAAGTCCCTCCTGCCCCCACTCCATGGAGAGCACTGGGAAAGGACCATGTCTCTCTGGGGACGGAGTTCCCTTGCAGTGCAAATGTATCCTTGGCAAGTGCGGTGACTGGAATCAATTTTCTCATTCTGTTTATCATCTGCTAGAAAACAAAAGATACCGAAAACATGGGTTGGGGGGGGGGTTGTGCCTAAGATCTGTCCCCACTTGACACCCTCTACATTACAGAGGAGCAAACCGTGCTACCCCCACATATGCCTCTTTGGCGCCAGGATTATTTTGAGCTGATTGTTTCTGCAAGGCTGGAGAAACAGGGGAAGTTTTGAAAGTGGAGTAGAAGTTACCTTTTGCAAAGGACACCTACATCTGTGAAGGAAATCTCCCTCTGCAATGGTGTCACCTTCTTGTACAGCGAAAGAAGCATGACGTAGTCACTAGACACACTTTTCCATGGGGGGGAAAGGAAACACCAAGTTAAGTCCTCAGAGCATATTTTTCTCTTCATCTGCATTCTTTTTGGGGGGGGCTGGGGGGAGGATATGTCGAGGTAGGGTCTCACTCTAGCACTCAGGCTGACCTGGAATTCATTATGTAGTCTCAGGGTGGCCTTGAACTCATGGCGATCCTCCTACCTCTGCCCCCAGAGAGCTCAGATCAGAGGCGTGTGCCACCACGCCTGGCTTCATCTGCATTTTTTTTTTTTATTGAATCCCTCCACGTTCTTGTCTCCTTACCCCAAATCCCTCTTTGGTCTGAAGATTTCATTTAAGCCTAAACTCCAAAGTACCTCTTTGAGATTTACCCACCTTGCTCCCCCAGGTCTCATGCATGCTTATTAATCAGTTTCTGTTCTGTGACGTTAGCCTTGTATTGCAATAATCCATCCCAATCAAGATTGATGGAGGGAAGAGACAAAATGATGTTTCCTTCCTTGCAACCCTTTGGATGGCAATGGGCTATTTAAGAATCCTCTTTTCAAAGCACAATTTTGCTGCTTTGAGACAGCCTGGCAACTTATACTAGTGTCTAATACAGCGCCTCTAGACTCAGGTCCTCTCTTAATGAGTAAAGATCATCTGTAATTAACGTGCAGATTGTTATAGAGCAAATGAATGTAGATTTGTATGTCAAGTTCGTACTCCTAAATAGGTTAAGTATTCCCCACCTGATGTGTCTCATGCTATTAATTTGCTGAGTAAACACTCTTTTTATAGTTGAAAGATCAGTTTCATTTCAGCCTGATTATTCCAGCCATTCCAAATTAGGTTTGTTCAAATTAATGAGACTTTATTAAATTAGAAAGGTGACCTGGATGGGAGATTATAGTCTTGTCACAAATCTCCCTGACACTGGGCCTGTATCTAGCCTTATGAGCCACTCTATGGCTCAGTCCCAATGTCCAATTTCTTCTAAGATTGGAAACCAGAGTTTTACCTGCCCCTTCAGGTTTTGCCTTTCATCATGAACTATGCTTTAGAGTACTGGTCCCCTGTCATACTGTCCTTTCTTCCACTGAATGTCCTGTGAGTCACCAGTGCCCCTCCCTACAAACTGCCCCCTTGGCCAAGTTCTACTCATGACTCCTCAGACCTCTTTCCGAGTTGGGCAAGTTTTGGGAGGAATTGTTATCTCATCTCTTGACCTTCTCCCCCTTCCTGGCTTCTCCATGGTTCTCAGCTAGCAAACAGCTTTTACTTACTCTCATTACTGGGAGACACTGTTCGGCCTCAGGGCTCGACTTTCTCCCAGGGTAGCGGATTCTTTTCCTTCTAGATAATATCAAGTACATGGAATTTTATTAATAATTCTTGCTTTATGTCATACCATCATCTGTGCATAGCAGTCTTTATTCTGCGTCCGTGTATTTGCCCATTGTTATTGTGTGTATGTGAATGCATGTTAGTATATGGGTGCATGGGTGCTCACATGCATGTAGAAGCCAGAGGACTACCTTCCTTCATTGTCATACTTGGGGGACACCATCCACCTTTTGAATGAGACAAAGTCTGACATTGGTCTGGAGCTCACCTGTTAGGCTAGACTGGCTGACCAGGAAGCCCCAGGGATCCTCCTGTCTCTGCCTCCCCAGCACTGGGATCACAAGCATGTGACTGGCATTTTTACATGTATATTGGGAATTGAACTTGGGTTCTAATGCTTTCAAGGCAAGCAGTTTGCTGACTGAGTTATCTCCCTAGTCCTTACTTGACACTTTTTTAAAAAAAATACATAATGAATGAGCCAATCTAAGACTTAGAATATATACCAACTTGTTTTGCTATTTGGGTTTCTTTGGTATAATTCATTATGTCGAATTTTGTGCTTAATACGCCGCTTCATTTAAAACAGGTTTCAGTGAGGGTGAAGCGATGTCTCACTGGTTAAAAGCACTTGTTCCACAGGTCTGCCACCAGATTTTTGGATCCTCAGCATGCCTGTAAAGCCACCTGCACGTCGATACACATATCTTCACTCTCAGGGCACGCATGGCAGTGGGAAGCAGAGCCAGGAGAGTCCTGAAGCCTGCAGGTCAGCTAGTCTGGCCTTCCTAGTGGCAGCCAACAACACGAGACACCCCGCCTCAGACAAGTAGAGAGGGAGGACCAACATCCCAAGGTTGTCCTCTGACCTTAGCATGAGCTAGGGCATGCACATGCCTATACACATTTATACACACTCATACACACACACACACACAAAAAAAATAAAGAATAAAAATATTTTAGCAGACAGACATGTTTGTGTAGCTGAATATAATGATTCTTAGTTTGTACTCTTGTAAATTGTTACAGGAAGAAAAAATTATCCTGAAGGATGTTTCCATGTGTATATATATATATATATATATATATATATATATATATATTTTACTCATCATCACATTTCTAAACATTAATGTCAATACTTGAAACTGCAATTTCTTCATTTTCTGTGCAGTGCAAGGAAAACAACTCTGGGGCTGAAGAGATGGTTCAGTGGTTAAGGCACTTGCCTACAAAGCCTCGCAACCCAGATTCGATTTCCTGGCACACACACAAAGCCAGGTACTGAAAGTATCTGGAGTTCGTTTGGGGAGGCTAGAGCTCCTGGCATGCCAGTTCTCTTTCCCACTCTCTCTTTCTCTCAGTCAGTCTCTCTCTCTCTCTGATTGCAAATAAATCAATTAAGATAAAAACCCTGTTGTCTTAAACCACCGCAGCTCATTCCGTAAAGATGGGCACTCTGTTGCTTTCCATGCTATTGCTTACTTTGACTATTGCTACATGTGGGTGTTACTTTAAACATGTCTACTTATGCCTCTTATGCACACTGAACTAGAGTTCCTCTTGGAATAGAATTGTTGGGGTATTCTATGTACTCACCTTTACCTGTATTAAGAAACGCCAACCTGTTTTCTAAATATTTGTTTCAGTTTAATAGTCCCATGAAGCAAGTGAAAGGCTATGATTATACAACCCAAACATTTAACATTAAAATAGAAGACACAGGGCTGGAGAGATGGCTTAGCGGTTAAGCGCTTGCCTGTGAAGCCCAAGAACCCCGGTTCAAGGCTCAGATTCCCAGGACCCACGTTAGCCAGCTGCACAAGGGGGCACACGTGTCTGGAGTTCGTTTACAGTGGCTGGAGGCCCTGGTGCGCCCATTCTCTCTCTCTATCTGCCACTTTCTCTTTCTGTCACTCTCAAATAAATAAACAAAAATTTTTTTTAAATACACATATCTGTATCAGCATATGGTGTTTGTATGTATATATGTGTGTGTGTGCTATACACACAAATATGCATGCATACATTTCTTTGTCCTTGCTGGTGACAGACTCCAAAGCCTTGCACACATGACCCTAATGTTCTCCCACTGAGCTACTTCTGCAGCCTCAGGCTTGTCTTAACAATTAGGTGGGTTCCCTAGAGTCTTAATTTGAATGCTCACATAGGCGACTTTCCAGCATCAAAATTGTGTGTTTCCTTTATACCAACAAAGTCATCACTCACTTTCAAGCTATGAACGCACAAGAAACAAGCCCATCTTCAGCGTAGCAGCCCAGAAGTTACTAGGATGTGCCCTGAGGACAGAACAGTTGCCCATGTTATAATACAAGGAGAAGAAAAGAGAAAGCCAGACAGTGCCTGGCCCTGGCTCTCTGTCTGGATTCACTTCTGTGACCCCCCCCCCCCTCTGCCCCTCCTTGGAAGCATTTTCCTCGACCCTTAGCTGAGGATGTCCATCACTACGTTCTTGTCACTTGGTAAGTCATAACTGTCATACCCTTTCAGATGTTTACTGGGTCATAGACAAAGGATGGAATCAAGGAGTGTGCATCAGTAGATTTGGGCCGAAGTCTGAGCGATATGACTGAGGAGGCAGCCGACGAGGTTCATCAAGTGCTAATGAGTGTCTGCTTTCCGGCCTGGGAGAGCTTCAGACGCCCAATCACCATCTCAGGCCTGGTTCCTGGCAGCCTGGCACTATTAAGAAGCCTCCATTAACATGCAAATATCCCTGGAGAGGCCTGGAGAACCTTTCAGCTAGTTATCCCCTAAATCTTCCAGGGGATTAATTTACCCGCTCCTTTCCCATCAGACACAGAACCTGGGGGAATGAGCACCTGGTTGGCAGGGAAAACCCTGGCAGGGAGAGGAAGGCGGTGACGAGGAGGCCGGAGTGTGCCCACAAAGCCAACTAGGGCTCCCTTGGGGTTTGGCCAGTTGCCACTACCCACTGGCTCATCTCAACGCAGACTCTTAAAATACAACTTGGCCAAATCCACAGGGTTAGGCCTATATCCTTGGGCGGGGTGGGGAGCCACGTTTTGCTTAACACCTAGAGGAGAAAGTACACAGAGGTCACCAACCTACCATAGACCCTCCTGAACCTGCACTGTCTGGGGCACCTCAGCTTCCTTCCCTTGACAACTGCGTCCCCAGCCCAGTGTAAAAATGTGATCATACTGAGGCGCGGACAGACCCTGCCAGACAGCTTCAGCCGGGGTCATTTGTATAGTGTCATCAGCTTTGTTTGACATCCAAACAAATCTTTGACAAGGGTAGCCCTGGCTCTGCCTCACAAAGGCACGTCAGGAGCGTCATCTAAGACTTTTGAGCTTGCTCTGTCACCCCCACAGACAAAAAGAGGCGACCTTCCCCCGCCCCTGCAGGGCAACTCCCCCAACAACCTCTGCTTTGGCCTCAGCTGACTCCCCAGCCCTTTAACACATCGGAATGTTGGTAAAGCAGCCGGGCTGTCATAGAGCAAGGCTAAATGAAGTCTTTACAACCTGTCCATTGAACGCACTTTGCTCCTGGGCGTCACTTTCTGCCGCCTCTCTCGGGATACAGTTTGTCTGGGTTCGGGGGCGGGGGGCCTTTGTCTTCATTCACTGTCGGGAGGAATTCCCCCACTCATTCATTAATCATCCCTTTGCCTACTCGGGTGGCAAGTATGGAGAACAGACTCACTGTCCGCTTTTGTTCGGGCGGTGTCCTTTGTAAGGACCAAGGCAGAGCTGATTGTTGACTGAGAGAGGATGGCAAAAGTCATAGCCAAGCGCCGAATGCTGTGTCCACTGTGATACAGGGATTTTGTTTGCTTGTTTGTTTTAACCTTTGGGAATTTACAGCCAAGCAACTGGGGTGGCTTTATTTAGGGTTGAGGGGAGCAATCTAGTCCTCTGATAAGTAATAGAGGTGTTCCATGTAGGAACACTTGGGCTGTATCTCTGGACAACCCAGCTGGGGCCTTGTGGACATTACCTTGCACAAGCGGAAGTGGTATCTTCAGAGGTCTGTCCAAGTGGGTTCTTCCACCCTTGAAGTTTATATTTCTCACGGTTTGCAGATTTGTACTGTCGACTTTTAAAAAATATATATTTTATTGATTGATTGATGATTGAGTTGAGAGAGAGAGAAATTATAGGCATGTGTAACAGACAGCTTCAGGTTCGCTGAGATGAACTTCCAGACCAGCCACAGTTATGGAGGAAGGGATTTATTGAAGCTTACAGATCCACAGGAAGTTCCATAATGACAGGAGAAACTGGCCTGTTTTCACAGGACCAAACTCAGAGAGAGAAGCACAGGCCTAAATGTCAAAAGCCAGGCTGCACACAGCACACTTCAGGAACTCCCGAGAACACGTTGCGTATCTTTAGATTGAAATCTGAAACCCACCACCACACCTTAAGATCGGCCCAGTGACACCTCCTCCAGCCAGGAGGCTACATATACAAACTACAAACTAATAAAACACTGAATATATTGGGGGCCATCTATTCAAACTACCACAGCATGCCAGGGCCTCTAGCCACTGAAAACTAACTCCAGATGCATGTGCCAGTTTGTGTATCTGGCTTTATTTGGGTACCTGGCGAATTGATGGCTCAGTGGTTAAAAGTGCTTGTTTGCAAAGCCTGACAGCCCACGTTCAATTCCCCAGTACCACTTGAAGCCAGATGCACAAAGTGGTGCATGCATCTGGAGTTCGTTTACAATGGCAGAAGGATCTGGCACACTCTATTCATACTCTCTCTGTGTCTAAAATAAAAAAAAAAAATTTTTTTTAAAGAGAAAATCAGAGATGTTTATTAACACATGCATGGAGTATTGTTTTGAGACACTCAAAGGAGTAGTTAGAACTTTGGTCCAGTAACATCTCAAAAGACAGCATTAAATATTTTCAACATCGTCAAGACTAAGGAGAAGGACTCTGCATTACTAGGGCGACAAGTTATGTGAAAATAAAGAGTTACAGAACTGTCAGAGGATGACAGCTAGTTCATGACACTTGTTATGTGAGATCCTTTTGAGGCCATATGATGGGTTGGGGGTCTAGAGCTGTCTCCAGTGATTAACCTTCTGTCCTTCCTGGGAGAGAGGGAATAAAGGATACCTTTACAACCTTATATCCTCCTTTTAGGCACACAGAAGGAGAGCAGAGGCCTTTTCTTACATCTTTATTTTTTCCCTCTCATCTGTCTTTAGCTCAAAATAATCAATATACCAAAGTGACATGTTTGAGTGTTCCTATTTTGCTATTTTTCTTGTGAACCGGTGAAAAGATAATTGAGCAAATGGGTGGAAAGACGGTTTTCTTTTCCAGAAAGGGGATCATACAGCCTTTTCTTAACCATAGGCTCATGGTTCATGGCTCCACCATTCTCTTCTAATTTACTTCATTGCATGAGCTTACTGTCTCATTCAGGGACTCATGGGCCACATCCTGTCCCATCACCTGCCATTATTCCAGGGCCTCCATGAAACGTCGCTTGACTTTTGGGTAAGACTCAACATTGTGGCTTTGCTTCTCGAATACCTGCCTCAACCCTTGACATTCCCTGTATCTGTATGTTGTTTTTCCACATGGACAGTTACTTGTTTTGCATGTATTAGATAGATTTTTGCCTTCCTCAACAAGCTGTGGTGCCTTGGTTGTGCAATATGCAGTCTCCATCTTTAAGTGGATCCATTTCTGAGTTCTTGATTCTGTTTCACTAGCCTGTTCTCTCTTCATGAACCACATCATGTGCTTTTGATTAGGAAATACTCAATTGTCATATACAGTAATTCTTAATTATATGTAGTTAAGTGTCAGCATAAATTTTTTGCACTCTATTATCAAGTGTCTTGGCTTTCTCTGGCCCTTTGATCTTTCATGTAAAATTCAGAATCAATTTGTATTTCACAAAAAGTCCAATTAGGGTTTTCACTGGAATTGTGAAAACCATGTAGAAAAAAAACCAGGAAACTGAATCTACATATGCTACTTATCCTTCTTTATTCTTTTAAGGCTACTACTTGATGACTTCAGTATATTTATAATATAAAACTACCACAGTCTGATTTTAGGACATTGTGTCACCCCATGAAGCAACCCTGTATTGTTAGCACTGCTTACTTCTAGCTCCTGTGAGCACTGGACAGCTACTAATTTGCTTTCCCTCCATGGATTTGCCTCTTCTAGACATCTCATATTAACAGAATCATCCAACATGTGGTGTTTTGTGACTGAGTGTTCACTTACCATAGTGTTGTCAGGGTTAGCTCATGTTATGGAAACTATCAGAACCTGGGTGTCAAGCTTCGAACGTACCAGGCCTTCAAAGGACATTCCAGATCCAAACCATAGCAGGGACCATATGTACTTTGAATTGTAGTTTCCTATTGATATATAAGAAAGCAATTGACTTTTGTGTTTTTCTATCATATGTGACATCCTAACTTTATTTTTATTACTAGATAGTACGGGTTTCTTGAGTTGACAGTCATATCATCTACAAGCTAGACATTTGTTTCTTCCTTTAAAATCTTTCGTAATTTTTATTCGTCTCTTATGACATGGTATAGGACCTCCGTTGTAGCATAGATTTGAGTCTGTATGAGTGGGTTTTGTTTTAGAAAATATTTTGAAATCAACCTCACATAACAACACATTTCTTCATTTTAGACTATCTACTTAATTAGTTTTTAGTTACTCACAAATTTGTACACATATCACAACCCAGTTTCGGACTCTCTCTGTCATTCCAATAGAAACTATAACTCTTTGCATCCATTCTCAGTCTTTCTCTTCCTTTGGCTCCTGACTTTAATCTTTAATCTACTTTCTGTCTCTATGGTTTGGCCTATTCTGGACATGTCATGGAAATAGTATCAGATGACATGTGAAGTCTGCCTTCTTTCACTTAGTAAATAGTCTCAGAGTTTATTTTTATTGGGTAGGGCTGGGCAAGAATGAAGGCCCAAGTTCAATACCCCAAGCCCACATTTAAAAGAAAAAAAAAAAAAAAAAGAACAAGCTTCTGTGGAAGCAGAGACTGAGTGGTAGATCCCTAGGGCTCACTCGCCAGCCAGTCTAGCTTAATTAGTGGATGCCAGACTGATGAGAAATGACTAAGTCTATCTCAAAAAAGGTGGACAGTGTTCCTAAAGAGTAACACCTCAGTTGGTCCTATGGGTTCCAAATGCACATGCACTTGTACATGCACACACACACACACACACACACACACATGCGCACGCGCACACCCTCATATATACAATACACACATACATATGGCTTTTTTAACGTAGGTTGTTTTGTATCATGAATCAGAACTTAATTTCTTTTAAAAATATTTCATTATATCTGTACATGCACATATGCATATTTGTGTGAGTGTGTGTATAGGGGGGGCTCACCCTGTGCCATAGTATAGGTGTGGAGGGTGAGACAGAGAGAGAGGGAAAGAGCATGCTTATGCTATGGTGCATGTGACTTATTTTCCATTCTTACTGTGAACTCTGTCATTGAATCTGTCCATTTTTTTTTCTCTTTCATTGCTCACTGTTAGGTGCTCACTTCTGCTAGATACATACTACTTAATACTTACATATCCAGGAACAAAGTTAAAACCCTTGCGAAGTACATTGCTTACTTTCCTCGTTGCTGTGACAAACACTTCACAAAAGCGACTCCAGGAAGGAAGGGTTTCTTGTGATCACCGTTGGAGGATGTATGGTGGGGCTGGTGCGGTAGCAGGAGCTGCAGGCAGCTGGTCGCGTTACATCCATAGTCAGGAAACAGACTTTAGGACCTGGCTTACTTCCCCCTTTGTATTCTGTCTGCGCCTCAAGTCCATGGGATGATGGGATGGTCTGCTGACTTCCAGAGAAGTCTTTCTGGGAAAACACCCCCATAGGCTCAGAGATGTGTTTCCATGGTGATCTCTAAACTCAGTCAAGTTGACCTTAGAGATCCACCTCACCGTGAGTACTACCTTTGACAGTCCTGCTCCTGAGTATTCTGTTCTGTCTTCAGACTTCCTGTCACACTGTGGGTCTCCAAAAGGAATCGGGAACAAGACATGTATTTGAGATTCACAATGGTAACTAGAGTTTGAAGACCAGACAATATCATAGCCAACCTTTGTGTCTCTAGAATGATGGAATGTCTTCCAGCGAGGGAGATGGTCTCTTGTATTGCCCACAAGTTTTACATATTTTATGGAGCAGGTATAATCTTAAGCCACTGGGAGGATATACTCTGGAGTACCAACATTGCCCTTTCTGAAAGCTTGGGCATTGCCTCTGTGATCCCCAAGGCTTTTATCTATATTACAGTTCTTGGCATGTTGAAAGCTTCTGACATATTGGATTAAGTAGGATATCTATTCAGACTGAGCCAAATAGACCTTTGTTCCTCTTTTTTTGCTGTAGTCCAGACAGAAGCAAGAGAGCAAGCTTATTCTAGCTCGATCATGTGCCATGCTTATAGTTTTTGTGGTTAGGAAGGCTTACTCCTCACCTTTGTTTTATGTTAAGGAAAGAGAAAGCATCCTGATTTCCTGTTGAGAAATCACTTCTCTCATTTCATTTGCATGAGTCAGTCACATGGCTGTACCTACGTTCATGTTCCTACCACAAACATAGCAGCGCTTTTACTAACAAGGAATGACCGCATCTTGGGGAATCAGCCGTGGTCTCTGTTGAATAATAAGACCTTTGTTAAGTGAGCGAGTAAAACTAAATCAAAATAAGACACTGTGGAAATTAATTATCTTTAATGAAGATCACCAGGTCCACATCTTTGATGATCTTAAAGGATCATTTTAAACGGCACGAACAGCGATGATATTCCAGAGAATCTTGTATTTGTCTCGCAGGAATATAGCAATGTGGAATAAGCTTGGGTCACTAGCTGTTACCCCAAGCCTGTGGTGCAATAGACACATTTGAATGCTATCGTGTCATGTCAGTAGTCATCAAAGGCGGAACCTGTGCAGTCTAGGAGGAGGGAGTCCATCAAAGAGTGCCTCTTACCTGGAAGCTGGATGTAAATAGCCTGTGTTAGCATGGCCAGCACTGGTCCTTCATCTCCATCTAGTTTTTCTTTCTTTCTGGCTGAGGCTTTGAAAACCCCCATTCTCTAGGTGTGTACCCAGTTTTACCATTTTACCATTATTTACTGAAGAGGCTGTGTTCTTTCCAATAAGTATTTTGACACTTTTATTGAAAATTAGGTGGCTACAGGTTTGTGCATTTTTTTTTCCCCTAGGTCTTATATCCTATTCCATTGGTTGGTGTCTGTATGTTTTGTGCCAGTAGCATGCTGGGATTTTGTTTTGTGTTCACTAGGGCTCTATAGTATAGCTTGAGATCAGTTACTCTGACGCCTCCAGCGTTGCGCCTTCTGCTTAGAATGCTTTAGATATCGGAGGTCTTTTGTGCTGCCACGTGAATGGTGGAATTGTTATTTACAATTCTGTAAAGAATATCACCAGGGCTTTGATGAGGATTACATTGAAACTGTAGATGGTTTATGGTAATATTGATTCTGCCAACATTTGAGCATGAAAGAGCTTTCCTACTGCTCATGTCTTTTTTAAAGCTTATTTCTTTAGTGTTTTAAACTTTTCATTGTAGAGGTCTGTATTGAAGAAGGGCAGTAGGAGTAGGGACCCTGGCCTTGTTCCTGAGTTTTGCTGAAACTTTTCAGTTTTCTTTATTCAGTATACTGTTGGCTATAGATTCATTACAGGTATATGTATGTGCAGATATGTATAATTTTGTTACAGGTTTTTCCACATCTATTGAAATGATTCTATAATTTCTGTCTTTAAGTGCTAAGAGTTTTTAAAATTCCTTCCCGACTCTTCAGTGACCACAACTCATTAGAGAGTGTACTGCTCAGCCTCCAAGTGTTTGTGTAAGAGATTACTACTTTTGTATCTGTTAACACTTGCTGTGTGACTAAAACTGTGGTCTATTTTAGAGATGCTTCCATGATCTACTGAGAAGAATGTATATTACAATTCTGTTGGATGAGATTTTTATGTGTATATCGGGTAAGCCCATTTGTTTGTTGTTGGGAGACTGATCAAAATATTAAAAATAGAGTGTTGACGTTGCCTATTGTTATGATATCGGGACTATCTGATTAGTGTTTTATGAAACTGAGAGCCCCTGCATTCAACATACATATCATATATAAATGTATGTGTGTGTATATATGTGTATTCACATATATATGTGTACACAAACACACACATACACACACACACACATACACACACACACACATGTAATAGTTGTTACAACTTCTTCATGGATTGTTCACCTTATTAGTGTATAATGACCTTCTTTGTTTCATTTTGTTTTGGGTCAAGTTTACTTTATCAGATATATCAGAATGCCTGCTCCTTTTCAGCTTCCATTTGCTTCTTAGATTGACTTCCATCTTTTGATTCAGTCTAGAGGCAACATTACTAGTGAGGTGTATTTCTTGGGGACAATAAATCACTGGGTCTAGGTCTTTTACCCGGTCAGCCAGTCTGCGTCTCTTTATTTGTGAGTTGAGACCATTTGTATACAAGGTTATTGCTGTGAAATATTTACTAACTCCTCTGGTTTTGTTGGTTGTGTGTCCTGGCTGGCCAGGTTGTTGTTTGTTCTCTTCTTTGTCCTCTGTTCCTATTAGGGATTTGCTGATTTACCATGTTGGACATAATAGGTTCCTCTGTAGCAATTTTTGTTCATCTAGTCAACTCTTGCAGTTTCTTTTTTCTCCTGTGCTCTTGTGATTAGACTGGTTTTCTTTCTCCTCTGTGCATAGTATGCCTTTAAGTTTCTTCTGCAAAGCTGGCTTGGTGGTAATGAACTGCCTTAGTTGATGCTTCTTTTGAAATGTTATTTCTCTGTCCATTTTTAAAGATATCAGTGGTGGGTACAGTAGTCTTGATTATCAGTTATTTACTTTCAGGGGTTTGAAATGTATTGTTCTATGTTTTCCTGGCTTTTGGGGTTGCTAATAAAAGATCTGTTGTGATTCTGATATGTTTGCCGTGGGAAGTGAGTTGATGTTTTACCATTATCATTTTTAAAAATATTTTTTTATTTGTGAGGGAGGAAGAGAGAGAGAGAGGGAATGAGAATGAATATTGGCACACTGGGGCCCTTTCCTGCTACAAATGTACTCCAGATGCATGTGCCTCTTTATGCATCTGTTTATGCTTTATGTGTGGAAATGAACCTGGTTGGGCAGGCTGTGCAAAGTGCCTTTAACTGCTGAGCCATCTCCCCAGCCCTCCTTTGCAGTTTTAACAGTATTTCTTCACTTTATATTCTTGACACATTCACTGTAGTATGCTTTGAAGAGACTTTTGTGTGTGTTTATGTGTGGGGGGTCATGACTATTTGGGTTTTAAATGCCTCTTGTATATGGAAGTCCATTTCTTTCTCTAGATTTGGGGAATTTTCTCCCATAATTTCTTAGAGTAGAATCTGTGTGCCTTCAATTTTTACCTCAGCCCCTTCTATCCTGTGGAGTCTTAGATTTGGTCTTTGAACCATATCATAAGGTTCTTGGACTTGCTGGTTATGGTCACTTATTTCTTTTCCCTTGTGAAATTTCAATGTAATATTTCCTTAACCTTGGCCTTCCTTCCTGCTATTCTTTCTTTGTGTTTGGTTAAATCTGTTGGTGATGTTTCCACCATGTATTTCATTTGTTTCATGAATTTTTAATTTCCAACATTTCTATTTGTTTTTATTCAAAAAAAATCTTAATTTTCTTAGTGAATTTTTCTTTTATATTACTGACTTTTCCCTCTGAATCCTAGTTGAATAATGTCGCTATTGCACCCTCTTTGAAGGCATTGCTCCTTTTTGTTAGCAGACTTGTGAAATCTTCATTTGATATCTTACCTGTTTCACTGTCTTTGAATTTACTGGTTGAAGAGTTATCGTCTTTTAGAAGAGTCATATTCCTTGTTTTTTCATATTTAATGTGTTTCTGTGGTGTGGTTTGTGCATTTGGTGGTTTGGCTCTCTTGTCTAGTTTATTCAGAGATTTTTTTTTTTTCGAGGTAGGGTCTCACTCTAGCTCAGGCTGACGTAGAATTCACTATGTAGTCTCAGAGTGGCCTCGAACTCACAGCGATCCTCCTACCTCTGCCTCCTGAGTGCTGGGATTAAAGGCATGTGCCACTACACCCAGCTACTCAGAGATTTATTAAGCATCCTACTCCTTTACCCAGTACCATCCAGTAAGAAGAAAACAAAATGTCAGAGCAGCAGTGGCATCAAGCCATAGGAGATATAGATCTACACTTGACCCCAATTAGACACTACTAATATATAATCAATGACCATTTAGCCCCAAAATAGGAAATATAATGTGCTCTGTGCTATGAAGTTTTATTATTTATTATATATGTGGAACTAATAAATGAATGAAATAATAGAAGGAGGTAAGGAAAGGGGAAAATAGAGGAGAGACAAGATTAAATGAAAAGGAAAGAGAGAAAAAAGATATTATAGAAGGGAAGATAAACAATCAGTAAATTAGAAATGATGAAAACCAAAAAGGGCTCCCAACGTTGAGGAAGTTCAGTAACAACATTTGATATGTAGGGGAATAAAAAGTTAAAAATATGAGTTAAACATAAAACAAAGCTTAGGGCTAGAGAGAGGGCTTAGCGGTTAAGTGCTTGCCTGTGAAGCCTAAGGACCCCAGTTGGAGGCTCAATTCCCTAGTACCCATGTAAGCCAGATGTACAAAGTGGCACATGTGTCTGGAGTTCATTTGTAGTGGTTGGAGGCCCTGGTGTGCCCTTTCTCTCTCTCTCTCTCTATCTCTCTTGCACTGAAATAAATTAAAAAAAATAAGTTTAAAAACATACAGTCAAAATACTATAAAAAGTATAATAGTGAGAAATAAGGAGATGATACAAGGAGATGAAAAATAAAAATGAAGCATAAAAAGAAAAGATGAAAGACTTTCCAGTAATGACAAAAAAAATGTAAAGAAAATAGAGGAAAACATAAAGGAACAATTAAACAAAGTAAAAATAAAGAGATGAAGGGTTGGAGTACCTTCTCTCTGGGTCCCCCCAGGAGACTGCTGGTCTCCTACAGAGTGGAGGGTCACTTGAACTTGTGGGTTCTTCTGTTGCATGGCTTATGCTGATGTTAAACTTATACTGGACAAGGGTCTGATGTCCGCTAGAGCTGTCTTCACTTTAGTAGTTTCCCTTTTTACATGCCAGGGACTTCTGCTGGTCACACTTAGCTTGGCAGTTGAGGCGCTTGCCTGTGAAGCCTAAGGACCAAGGTTCGATTTCCCCAGGACCCACGTAAGCCAGATGCACAAGGTGGTGCATGTGTCTACAATTTGTTTGCAGTGGCTAGAGGCCTTGGTGCACCCAGTTCTCACTCTTTCTCTATCTGCCCCAAATAAATACATGCAAACATAAAAAATAAATAAATGGGGAGAAAGCAAAAATATTCTCTCTTGAAATGATGCCTGACCCTTGCCCTCCAAGCAGCGACAGGATGGATTCTTCTCCTTTGCTGACTGTGTCTGCTGAGGACAATCACTGGCTCACCAACTGGCTTGGGGGCTTGCGTTAAGTGTCGAACTACCAGCGCCTTTGACCAGGGCCACCTGGTCTACCTTGGAGGAGTCTTCTGTTTCCCCTCCACAGAGAGCTGCACGGCTGGGACTGTATCAGGCTAGACTTTTTTTCTGTGTGTCATCCATCTTTTCCTCCATACCTTCAGACAACCTTCCATTCCCTTTATGAATTCTGGCACCTCCTCTTCCATGTCTCTGTTTGGGATGCAGTCTGTTTTTCCTGACTCTGACTGTCTTCCATCATGGGGTTGCACTGAGGTTGCTCACAGTCTGTCATCTTACCTGGGGAAGTCCCCAGCTGAAGATCTTCAAGGGGAGGGGACCATGGTCTACCTCGTTGTGCTTTCCAACAAGTGTGATCCCAGACAGGCAGGTCTTATGGGATATATGAGAAACTTCTGACTTCCATCCCATCCTCTGTGCTCCAGGCTGCTCCTCTGATTGTCCCAGCACAGGGGAGAGCTGTTTTTTTTTTTTTTAATTTAAAAATTCAATTACTAATTCTTATGCAGAGAGAAGAAAGGGAGACAGAGAGAATGGGCATGCCAGGAACTCCCAAATGAACTCCAGACACCCATATCACTTTGTGTAACTAGCTTTATGTAGGTACTGGGGAATCAAACCTGGGTCACTAGACTTTGTAGGCAAGTGCATGAACTGCTTAGCCATCTCTCCAGCCTGAGAGAGTTTTGAAAACAGCACTCAGACCAGCTGCACACCTTCTCAACCAGCCCTCCGTGACCTCTGTCACCTGTCTTTTTTCTATCTTCTAACGCGTGTCTAGACCTAGACCCACCTGGCTGCTTGCTGCCAACTCTCTTAGGTATGACTTTATATTTCTAGGCACGCATTGTTTCTCCAAGTTTAAGGCTAGGGAGTCTATGTTCCTTTCTGATTTATTTTCTGCATGAAGCTCAGAGCCTTACAACATGGAAACTGCTAGTTTTTAAAGGAGATAATGAAGCAGGAGAAAAATTATGAGAAATGCTAAGATCTGTAGCTTTATGTCACCATCATTAAGACGACTAAAGATGTAATCATTGAGGAAAGGTTGAATTTAATGGATTAGAACTATAAGAAACTTGAAAACAAATTTGTTGAATTCTTATCTACTATTGTAGAGGTATACTGGGACAATCAATTTGTGATAAAAATTTTTTTTTCTTCACAATAATCCTGCTATTTCTCACACATAGGCCTATGTCTTAAATAAGCTTCCCCATTCATCACACACCATTTACAGATGCACCTTGCAGCATTGTTTTGTAGTACTGAAGGATGGGAAGTGAAATACAAGCCTAGTAATAGGAAATTAAATAAAACTCAGTCAATCCATGGGAGGGAATTATAGACAGAGGTTAAAATGGGTCAAAAAGAACAGAACTCAGAGTCACATGGTAAATGGAAGACTATGTGACATATACTATTTGTCAAAACTGTCATTTTGTTTCCAGGTAAGCATAACTGTTGCAAGCTTTAAAATTAAGTTGTAGCTGGGCATGGTGGCACATGCCTTTAATCCCAGCATTCAGGAGGCAGAGATAGGAGGATCACTGGGAGTTTGAGGCCAGCCTAAAACTACATAGTGAATTCCAGGTCAGCCTGGGCTAGATCGAGACCCTAACTCAAGAAAAATAAAATATTTGGAAAAATGTATTTAGAAGCAATTATACTAAAAGGAATCAATCATATAACATATGAATATATTTTTATAATATTTTTATTTATTTGAGACAGAGATATGGCAAGAGAGAAAGAGGCAAAGATAATGAGGATGGGTGTGACAGAACGTCCCACCTCCGCGACTCCAAATTCCAAGTCCAGGCACATGAGCTACTTTGTGCATCCAGCTGCATATAGGTACTAGAGAATTGAACCCGGGCCATCAGGCTTTACAAGCAGTACCTTTAACTGATGAGCCATCTCTCCAGCCCTGAATATATTTTCAAATGTGGAATCTTACAGCAAAATATTTTTTTTGATATTTATCAATATTCATAGCTTGGCCTACCTGGTGAGTTCTAGAAAAAGCAAGCTTATAAACAAGGAGACCCTATCTCAAAAACAAATAAATTAGGAGCAGAAGAGTCATGATCTTGAATGCTGTGGCCATTGGCAACTTACCCATGCTATGGTAAATAGTTCCCCACCCATTCTTATGCAAGCAACCCTATTTTATATTTATATATATATATATATATATACACACACACACACACACATATATATATATATGTATGTATATGTGTAACATATATAGAGAGACATGTAATGTGTGTGTGTGTATGTAGAGAGAGAGAGTGTGTGAGTGAGTGTAGTTGGGAAGAATGAGTTTGGGGGTAAGGAAATGGTAATGGGGGAGTGAATATGATCAAAAGAGTGTGGGGGTATATGTGTAAGAGCTTGGTACTTTACTGATCATGTTTGAAATTTGTTTTTGCACATATGAATGCATTTGTGGGTATATATGTATACTTTGCAAGCCCCACACCCTATGCAGATTAACTTTACAGAACATTATTGCACACTCATTAGGATGGCCCCAGTCCAGAACATTGACAACACTAAATGACGGCAAGGATGTGGGACAGCAGACTGCCATTCACTGCTAATGAGAAAGCCAAATGGAAGAAAGCGTTGGAAGACAGTTGGGTGGATTCTTGGAAAACGAAACACTAGTCTTATCTTGACACTTGTTCCCATTTAAACACTGCTTGCTATTCACCCACATGGGTTAAAAGCATGTGTACATACAGAATTTGTGCTTACGGCACCTATGATTTTAACCACACGAACTCGGAAGTTAGCAGAGCGTCCCATCAGTGTGTGAATATTACTCGGCACTGCAAAGAAATGAGCTGTGAAACCATGGAAAGTCTGGAAGCACGTCGGTAGGTGAAAGAGTCTGATATGAAAACGTTGTGATCCCAACTACATGTCACTCTAGAAAAGATGAAACCCGACTGTGAGAAGATCCGTGGCTGCCAAGAGCCAAGGGAGCAGAAGGACCCAGTAGACAGACAGTAGATACAACATGCAGGGCCTTCAACGTGGTGAGACTGTCTCTGATCCTGTCATGATTAGCGCACATATACTTGTCCAAAACCATAGCACATATGTAGCATTCAAAAGGGAAACGCTGGTGTGAATTGTATTTCGGGTAATAATTTATTAATTGTAGCAAATGTTGTACTTTTCTGGGGCGTACTGATCATCTGGAAGGCAACATGTGCGTAGGGGACAAGGGACGCATGGGGACGCCTTGGTCCACTTGATTTTGCTGCGAGATCAGAAGTGTTCTAAAACGAGGAATCTGGGGATGGGACGTAGCTCAGCTGGCAGAGTACAAGAGGTTGTGTGTTGGATCCCAGCACTGCATAAGTCATGTGTGTGCGGCATGTGTCTGTAATCAATCCCAGCACTAGGGAGGTGGCAGTAAGAGGAGCAGGAGTTCAAGGCCAGCCTGGGCTAGAGACTCTGTCTCAATAAGATGAAATAAAAAATAGAAGGTGAATCTGTAGCAGATACTAGAAAAATACTCAAAAATGTTACGGTGATGGATTTTTGTGAGTTACTCTATTGTAAATATTTGCTAGACTTTAAATATTTCATAATTGAGAGCAAATGGCCCAGTTTTAATGAGATGATCATGGAAAAATGAACACTCAGTATTTGATATCAGGAATTCTAAGTGTTTTAGGCATATGTGAAGAAGGTATTGGTCATTATATTTTTAAAATACAGAATTCCTTATGTCTTAGAAATAGTAGGTACGTGCCGGGCGTGGTGGCGCACGCCTTTAATCCCAGCACTCGGGAGGCAGAGGTAGGAGGATCGCCTTGAGTTCGAGGCCACCCTGAAACTCCATAGTGAATTCCAGGTCAGCCTGGGCTGGAGTGAGACCCCACCTCGAAAAACCAAAAAAAACAAAACAGAAATAGTAGGTACATGTATGGCAAAAATTACATGATATTTGGGATTAGCTAAACAAAAATATCTAATTTGGGAGCTATAGAGATGGCTTAGCACTTAAGACCCTTATCTGTAAAGCCAAAGGACCCAGAGAGAAGGAGGGAGGGAGGGAGGGAGGGAGGGAGGGAGGGAGAGAGAGAGAGAGAGAGAGAGAGAGAGAATGTGCGCACCAGAGCTTCCAGCCTCTATAAACAAACTCCAGATGCGTGCACCCCCTTGTGCATCTGGCTAACGTGGGTCCTGGGGAATTGAGCCTCGAACCGGGGTCCTTAGGCTTCACAGGCAAGTGCTTAACCACTAAGCCATCTCTTCAGCCCAAGACCCAGTTTTGATTCCCCAGTACCCATGCAAAGCCAGATGCAGAAGATAGCACATGCTTCTGGAGTTTATTTGCAGTGGCTGAAGGCCCTAGTGTATCCATTCTGTCTCTTCCTCTCTCTCTCTCATATAAGTAAATAAAATATTTTTAAAATATCTGCTTTGGGAAAACAGTGGCATGGATAAAAGTAAATATACCAGAAGTATATTAACTGTGTGTTGATTTGTAGATATGTGCAGACTCATTACATCGCTGTCTCTAATTATAAATATGAATACTTTGAAATGCCCTCCCACATATACATTTGAAAAGTGATACAAACAGCTCCTGAGACAGTGCTCTTTGCCCAGTGCTCTTCACAGCCTAGCACACGTAGACCATGATCAACAGGACTCCCTGCCCTGCTCAAGAGTAAGCAAGGGTACAGGGAAAGTGTGCACAGTGATTTGTAGGTGTAACAAGTCATCCACACTTGAGACATCAGCTCAAATGGAGGTATATTGAGAATTTCTTTTTTTCTCAGACATGCCAGGGCTATGTGATTGAAAGCCTGGAGCCCAAAAAATTCATAAGCAACACAGGGTGGAGGTGACGCATTCCAATTTTATGATGTCCTAAGAAACTGTGCTGATAAGAGCGAAAACTAAAAAAAAAAAATAAAATAAAATAAATGAGAGATAACTGAGATAATGGGAAAAGCAGAGGAGAATGAGACAACACTCTCAACTCCTTGGCTGAGAAATTTATTATGCCAAGGGAGATAAATTGGCAAAACATGAAAAGGGAAAGAGATCTTGTCTCTGACTCATGTATTTCTCTTTAAGTGAATGAGCAATAACACGGAAATAAACGAGTTCAAAACAGAGCTGAGTGCTCAGCCAAAATCACACTTCCTAATAATTTCCAACTTTGGCACACATACTTGAGCAGTTTTCTTGATCTTGAATTATACATGTAATTTGTCCTGATCAGAATGTGTCTGGGGATCCAGGAGCCATTTGCTAGTTAGAAATTGGAAGAGTGTGGCCTTGTACCGAAGGCAGACTTCTCAGAAACAAACACGCTTGTGAAATCTAGTGTTTGGAGCCATCTTGGCAAATAACTTGTCATCTGACGTCTTTTCCTTTCATACAAGGTTCTTCTGGGTTGAAAACGCACTGTGGTAGTCAAATGAAAGGGCATGAAATGGGGAAGGGGAGATGGTTCAATGGTTAAAGGCAGTTTCTTAGAGAACCCTTCCAGCCTGGGTTTCATTCCCCATCACCCACATAAAGCCACATGCACAAAGTGACGCATGCATGTGGAGCACATTTGTAGTGGCAAGGGTGCCTGCTGTGCCCATATACGTACTTTCCCTCTCCCTCCCTCACCCCTCTGTATCTCTGTCTCTTTGTCTCCCTTCCTCTCTGTCTCTAGAATAAATAAAAATATTTTGAAATTTTTAAAAGAATGCGTAAAACAAATGGTGAAGGAAGGGGGTCTGGATTAGAGGAAAGATCTATAAATGTCCAGCTGGCTTCCTGGGCTGTCCTGTCCTTTACAGGGTGGAGGATGGAGAGAAAGGAGATAGGACTGGATATAGTGCCTGAGAAGATGTAACTGAGAGAAAAGTCACTTCTGGTGCTACCCCGTACACGCAACGGGAGGGAAATCATATTCTAAGCATGCTCTGTTTTTACTAGTGGTTGGGTTCTATTTAGCTCAAGTTTAGTGAGGTAACTCTTTCTGGGTGCAAAAGACTCTGTACCAACTGACTGTCCCATCCTTGCTCTCAGCTCCTGAGACTTCTTCAGCTGACAGGACAGGGCATTCTGTCAATGACACGTCGTATTACTTGTGTGCAAGGTGATGACTCAAGTACCAGTCCCCCCTGCACGTGGCCATTCTCCTGGCCTTAGGTCTTCTGAGGATACTGGGTGCTGTGGCGATTATGTCAGGGGAGAATTAAACCTTGGTAGGACACTGCCTTCAAGACACTGCATCTTATGGGAACAGAGGATTTATTTGTTTAGGAAGGTAGCTGGGAGATGGAGGGAAGGAGAAAATGGGGGGGGGGGGCATGATCACCACAGAACCAGAAAAACCAATAGTTTCCAATCCTGAATCTACTATTTACTAGCATTGTGAATTTGAGGAGTTTTTAGAACAGGTCTCTTTGACCCTCAGGTTTTTATATAGAAAGTGGAAATAATCATACTCGTGTTGCTGGATTGAGAGAGCTATAGCATGATGGCATGCTTTTGAAAAATAAGTGGGCAGAAGGGGAAGGTATATACTTTAGAAAGCAGGTATCCCTCCTCCCATGCCCCGGCTAAGCACATTGTGTTCATAGCCCTGGTGCCGTGATTCCAGGCGTTAGTTTTATAAGGAGTCCAGAAAAGAACCAAATACAGATCTCTGACCTCAAATACATGCATGAGAAATGATGTGCATATCATTAGAGGGGTGCGCTTCCCGTGACGATAGTGACATTATTGGAACATAACTGGTGGCTCAGTCAGAGCGTCCTTTGTGCCTATATCAGACCGAGACAGTTGTAGCTTTGTGCTCAGTGAGACCCGCTCGGGGCTTGGCCTCTTGTTGATGGATATTATCATTTTTAATGTCGGTAAATAATGCAATGTCAGATAAATGACCTGTTTCCTTTCTGGGGTAGAGAGCTCATTTATCAAAAGGGAGCTTCAGTGGTGGGGAAGTCTCAGCAGGAGCAAGTGTTTCTGACTACGCAGGATGGGAGATATTTTATTAATCCTACTTAATGGGAGTCCCAGGCACTTGGGTTCAATTCTGAATGCACTTCTGGCAAATCAATGAAACTGTGTGCATTTGCCAATGAGGTGTTCTATGAGTGGAGAGAAACAGAAAACAGTGCATCTATCTAGCTGCAAGTAACTCGTAGAACATATTCTCCTTACATCACTCATAGTGGGCATGGCCCAAATTCTTACTACTACCCTGAGGAAACATAATGGTGGATAATGAGATAACAGAGTGATGTCTTTTAAGATGGGGACATAGCTCAGTGTGTAAAGTGTTTGTCTGAGGACCTAAGTTTGATCCCCAGACCCACATTAAAAAACAAAGTTGGGGCCTACAGAGATGGCTTAGCAGGTAAGGCACTTGCTTGCAAAGTCTAAGGACCCAGGTCAACTCCCCAGAACCCACATAAGCCACATGCACATAGTGGTGCATGTGTCTGGAGTTCATTTGCAGTGGTTGGAGGCCCTGATGTGCAACACTCTCTCTAAAAAATAAATTAAGAATACTTTTTTTTTAAGTTGGACATGGTCATGAACCCTTGTAATCCTGGCTCTGGGAGGCAGACACTGGAGAATCCCTGGGCCTCATTGGCCAGCCAGTATAGCCTACTTGCTGCATTCTGGGACAATAAGAAACCTTGTCTGAAACCAAGAGGTAGACAGACTATAGAGATAACACCCGAGGTTGTCCTCTGAGCTCCACACACACATATGCACTTGCACACACATAAACATGCCCACATGCATACAGTAATTTGCCAAATAAAATAGAGGTGTTTTAACTGATTTTTTTTCCTAATACCTCTGAGGATCATGGAGATTAAAATACAGTAGAATAAAATAAGTTCTAGAGTCAGAATCTTTGATTTCTGGAACAGAGGTTTTGGTTTCTTCCTCAGATAACCTTTCGTTCCTGAGGATGTGTCTCATGAATTCATTGTCTCTTCTCAAGTCACTAGAATGTCACCTTCTGCTTGTGAAATGTAGTCTAGGCAAAATGGGGACAATTTGCTTTTCTAGAAGCCTTCAGGGAAGGTGACAATTACCCAGCTGAATTTTGCATAATATAAGTGAATGTAATTTGGGAACATTTCCTTAAACAGACGTGTGCAATTTCTAGGACCATCCATGGAATGTTGGTGAACTTTGATTGGAAGCTTCTTTAGAGATGATTTAATGCAAATATCCTATTTTTTAAATTGTCAGTGAGAACTCAGAGGTAAAAAAAAAATTATTGACGGTCATAAAGTAAGTTTATCATGTTGGAGAATAAACACAATACTTTGACTAAAAACAAAAAACTTTGTTTACCAAGACATAGTTGTTTTATCACATATCAAAGATGTCCAATGATTAGAACTCTCAAAATTTTGAAGTTATATTCCTCAATTCTATCAAATTACAGATCTAGCAGGGAGAGTAGGGTGAATGTTTATTTTACTCCAGTGACCTATATGCAAGAAGACTGTTCAACCATTTTTCTAGAATAAAATGTGAGAAACTACAGCCCATGAGGCAATTGTGATTAGTGGACTGTTTTGTACATTCGAGCCAGGATGGATTTATGGCTTTTAGTGTTTAAACTGTGTATGTATATATGTATCTACATACACACGTGTGTGATGATGACTTTACAAGGCTTGAAAAGCCTGAAGTATCTGTTTGTCCTTTTATGAAAAAAGTGTTGATCCTCATTCTAGAATATTCAGGTAAAGAGGTTTGAGGACCTTTTGTGTTGACTCCACTATACTTTTGTGTTTTAGTTCATACTTTAAGAATCATAGACTGTAGAAGTTAAAAAAAATCCAAGAACTCTGTTTTAAAAGGTGCTAATTTGGGGACAATATTGGAACAGTTTTTGTTTTCAGGAGTGCCCTACCAGGTTTCTGAACTATATACTGACTGTAAGTCTGACATACCATGGACAGTTATGTCTCTCTGTCTTTCCACAGAACTTTTGCTGCTGATTTCATGCCATAGGATTTTGAATTATATACTCTCTCACCCAAACCACATCTATTCTTGAGTCAGCTCAACAGAGTCTTGAGCTTCAGGAAAGCGTAGTAGTGCAGTTGATACACCACATTACTGGGGACCCATCCGAGTCACACCGTGTTTCTCAAGTTGACTGGGAAGCTGTACTCAGTGGAACCAGGAACGTGCCTTGTGGGTAGGATTATGCCCGTGGCAGTCTTCCTTTGGTTCACTGCTATTGTTCTGAGCAGCTTTCCTCAAATGCAAGCCTCGTACTACAGCTTGGTGAACTTGGTTATAGTTGATAGTTTGTCTGAATCTAGGTTTAAGGATTAGGCACTGTGAGGATGAAGAGGGTATGGAAAAGGAAAGATGAGGGATGGATGAAAACATTGTTTCTACCAATATTCTTTAATGGGAGCACATGTGTATTTTAATTAAGAGTTTTTAAATACCTTTAATTTAGCTAGGATCTCCTTGGATCATGAGTGTCTGAAGAAAGTGAGCTCAAGGTTGTGTCAAGCTCAAGATTCCCAAGAATTTAGAAGTTGATTGAGCAGCATTGTTCCACATTCTGTGTAGTTTTAGTGTAAATACCTTGAATTGGACTAACAATTGAAACAGCAGAAATTTCCTTAGAGTATCACAAACAATTGTTAAGAAGCAAAAATCAATGATCAAATTTAGATATGTCTTATTGTAATCATATCTAACTAAAATAATTCAATATGAAGTTATTAGATCTATGTTCGAAGCTATCTACTACATTATTGTCATAGTCTTAAAATTAAACCTCATCTTATCACAGCCTTGGCATTCTAAAACTTTTTGCATTCCATGAAACTTGCTGTTATTTTTTCAAAGCCAATGAATAAAACAGAACAGTGGCCAACCTAAATAAAAAAGGTATTGATGTTCTGACACTCTTAGTTCTAATGAGGTAAGAAGGGAAAAAGGAGAAAATAGTTTGGGGGGTTAAAAGTTGTTGATCAGCCGGGCGTGGTGGCGCACGCCTTTAATCCCAGTACTTGGGGGGCAGAGGTAGGAGGATCGCTGTGAGTTCGAGGCCGCCCTCAGACTACATAGTGAATCCAGGTCAGCCTGGGCCAGAGTGAGACCCTACCTCAAAACAAACAAACAATAAAAAAGCTGTTGATCATCAGTCTCCCTTTCCTTAAGGTGGCTCCTATCAACCTGCCCCATAGTAATTCTAAAACAATTTTGAGGAAATTTTGCTGCAGGCGCTATGATCGGGTTCTTTCACAAAAAACTGGGTCCTGTTGCTTCAGCTGGCGACTCCTCCCTGTATTTTGTTGCCAGTGTTCCAGAATAATTCAGCTCAAGGAAATTTCTGATGTGCCTATTTGAGTCCATTCCTTGAGGGCAGCTTTTCCTGAACTTGTCCTTCAGCCCTGGTCTCAGAGCCTCTGAAGACAGTTGTCTCATGCAGATGGCCGTGTCTCTCTTCCTGGGGCTGCTCTGATAGGGCCTTCTCGCCTCTAGCCCGCTTGTTGGCGCAGAGGGGAAGGTCGTGCCGGGGTGGGAGGCTAAGAAACCGAGGCCCCGTGTTAGCGTTTTGAAGAAGAAGGATACTAAATGTCTTCTCAAGCTTTTTCTTTGGTGATCTTCTAGGAAGACGTAAGCGGGGCATGATTAGTCTCTCTGGTAGGTCCCCAGTGGAGACCTTGTCCCACTAGACGCTTCTCTTGTCATGGGTCTCTATAGAACGTGAGCTCAAGGTTTTATGAAGATTTCCAAGGGGGTTAGAAGTTGATCAAGTAGCACTGGATCCCACTTTGTTCAGTAGGACTTGTCACACTGGTAGACTCCAGCAGATGGTGTGTGATAAGGGGACTCTTCATTGCCAGTGCGGGACAAGTCTTCCTGTGTGATGTCACCCTATGCATTGTAACAGGTTTGTCCTCACATGCCTGAATACTAACTTTAAGTCATATCCCACAATCACTTAAATAGTGTAAGAAAGTCCCCACGGTTTTTCAGTTGCTTCTCATTGGAAAAAAAAATATATATATATATATATATATATGGTAATACCTCTGGTTGAAAGCTGCTAAATGGTCTTAGCCCTGCATGATGGCCATTTTTCCAAAGAAGTTCGTGTGGTTTGTGCTCTAGGATCTCCAGAGGGCAGGCTGAAGGGTAAAATAATCAGCATATTGTATTATAGACTGAACCACGCAAGTTTCTGGTCTCTGTACAAATCACAGGTTATTTTCTTATTATCCGGTGCTCAGTAGATCTCAGAGCTTCCCAGGTAAAAACACCCTCGCCCTTACCAAGGAGTCCAGGAAAGTATGGACTAGCATCACCAGTGTGGTTTAGACTCAGAATCTGAGGAAAACCAAAACTAGTTCATCTAACTTTCTGCACAGCGTAAGGGTGTCTTTGGCAAACCGGCATATCCTCAACGTACTGCGATGGGCCTGCCTTCAAGTCTGGGCCAGGACTTCTGATCAGTTCCTGCAGATTGTTGTGATGGGGCCCTGGGACTGTTGTCTAGGAGACAGGATAAACATGTTTGCAGTGAACACTAATGGATCTTGAGGCAACTTGATAGAGGGTAGTGCCTCCTGCTTCCACCACCGACCGCCCTTTAGTACTTACCTTCCTTTCTCTGGACTTGCCTCAGTTTCCCGTCTGTGAAAAAGAGATACTGTTACTGCCAGGCTCGCAAGATATTTATGGCATTCGATGAGATAATGCATATCAAGGGCTTAGCAAAGTAACTAGTACATGCTAAATAGTAGCTACTATCGGTGTACCTGCTAATTGTAGGGCTAGACTAGTAGTTTGTTTCATCTCATAGATGGTAATGTGTTTGCTTCAGGTCACACAGAGTGTTTGCTATGTACAAGACCAAACGCAAAGACTTTGTATCTGTATTAATCAGGGCGGGCACCCAAAAAGGAGAGCTGGTTTTAACATCCACATCCCAAAGTTTGTTGTACAACAGGAGAAGCCTGGCTCTCTGGCTGTGCTTGCCTATTTGAAGATGTTGTCTTTGAGGTTTCCTGAAATGTTTCCACCCTCCTGCTTCCTGAGAGTGGCTAAGCAGGGATCAGAGGAAGCCTGCCAAGTTGATGGGTACGGGGCTATGGGCACACCCTTCCCCTGCCCACTGCTCTGACCTTCCTTTTCATACTGGTCAGCAAATAGGAAAAGGGCTGTAGAAGGGCTTTTGCATTGTAGCCATAGACAGGGAGTTTAAGAGCCAGTGAGTGGGGTCACGCTGCAGGAAGTTTCCCTGCACCCCCAGAGCGTGGAGTGAAAGTCTCCTTGGCATACCACAAGAGGCTGGCAGGAGGAATAGTGTTTCAGACCACGACATACTGGTAAAACGTCACTTTATCCTCCTGCCTTACACAGATTAAAAACCAAACAGTATGAAACGGAGACTTTCAAGTGTGAGACAACACACAGGAACAGCAAACAGGCTCATCCCGGGCATTGCACAGGGTGCTGTCGGGAAAGTCCACCAAGGCTTCAGTGAAAGGAGGGCATGCCTCAGCACCGTGGCCCGTCTTGCTGAGTTGAGAAGACAGAGCTGAGAGTTAGAGAAGGCCAAGGTAGATAGGATCCTCAGAGGTGAGTGCCAGGAAGGAGAGAGGGGGTGCTGCATTGAGAGAAAATCCAGATATCCCCATAAAGCGTTCTCTTGTATCCACAACTGAGTACTTAACTGCCCAGAACATGTTGTGAGAACCTTCTGGAAGCTACAGAATCACCTGGAAAAAAAAAAAAAAAGCAAGTGGAGACACCCTGGCAGCTAAAGCCGAGCAGGTTCCACCAGGTAGAGCAGAGAAGTCAGGGTGGACAGAGCTTCTGGTGGAACCCCAGCAAGAGGGCCACATCAAGACTGCTCCAGTCCTGCTCACAAAACCACGAGACAAGCCTCAAAAGGACCAAACTGCTTTACAGGTACCCAACGTCCCAGAAAGAAACCCTCTAACACACTGAAATAAATTTTTAAAAAATCTGTCACCCCCTCCCCCCAGCAAGATCAAATCCACCTTGTCTGGCATCCAAATATATATATATATATACATATATACATATGTGGAGTATCACTCATGAGGAGAAGAGAAAACTTTGATCATAGAACCAGTCACAGATGATAACAATTAGCAGAGATACTGAAATAGTTGCTATATCTATTCCATTTAAACAGTTGTTATATCTAGCCTATGTGCTTAAGAAGATCAAAGAAAGCAAGAGAGGGTTCAGAAGACAGTGCAAGGGAAGCAGTCCCAAAGCAAATGTCTGGAGATGAGAACTGTAATGTCAGGATGAAAAATACGCTCGGTGGAATTAGGCAGATTCCAAAGCAGCAGAAGACTGGTTTGGTGAACCTGAAGACACAGCACCAGAGAGTGTGCGGAATGAATCAGAGGCGAGAATCACTTAAGAAGATGAACAGAGACACTGAGCTATGGGATAACTTCAAGCAGCCGAATATGCTTGTAATTAGAGTCCCAAAGTTATCAGAAGGGGAAAAAAATAATAAAAGTGTACAGACAGACATCAGTGAAATACGAGAGAGGAAAGCAAACAAGAAAAGTCAATGAAAGCAGAAGCTAGTTCTTTGAGAAGATTAATAAAATCAATATACCTCCTGCCAGGCTGATGAGGAAAACTAGGGGGAAGGCAGAGATTGCCAATATCGGGAATGAAAGAGGAACCATCCCAGATGTGAAAGAAAATGTGATTAGACAGTATCGTGAACAACTTATATATACCAATACACTTGAGTGAAAGGGACAGACTCCTTGAGAGACACAAACTATCCAACGGGAAGAAATTCAATAGCGATATGTCACTTTTCAACACGGAATTTATAGTTTAAGAACCTGCCCACAAAGAAACATCCAGGTCCAAGATGGCTTCGCTGGTGAATTCTACCAAATATTTAATGAAGAGCTAATCCCAGCACCTCCCCAGTTTATCTGAAGAGCAGAAGAGGAGTAACTAGATCTCCTTGCTACTGTGAGCCCAGTACCTCTCATGAGCAAAGCTGCAAAAATTCTCTAAAGATTTTTTTTTCTTTGCAAACAAAATCTACTGATATATAGAAAAAATAATATAACCTGACCAAGTAGGGGCACCTCCAGGGATGGGCGGCAGTCTCAACTGTAAGTGCGGTAGAGGCCCTTGGGTTCACCTTTCTATATTAAGCTCATTCTTGCAGAATGCTGCCTTTCCACCTGATGTTCATGAGTAAGGGAGATCTCAGGTCCTGGGGAATCTGCTTAGGATCTGACAGAACCCTCCCGAGGTCACTTAAGACCCCGTGCTTGTCATCCACAGGGCAGCAGCAGTCCAGTGCCCTTCAATGCTCAGCAAGTGTCGGAGGCCAGGGGATTGTGGAAAATAAGGGTCCTGGGCTCACAGAGACCTCGAATCGAATCTAGGCTTCACTATTCGGTAGACAAATGATTTCATACCTCTGAACCTTGGAGATATGATGGGGATTTGGGTTGTCCTGATGCTTAAAGGTAGAGCCAGCGGAGCGTGTGTACGTGTGTGTACGTGTGTGCATGTGTGTACGTGTGTGTGTGTGTGTGTGGTGGGGGAACCCATGTTGATGGAGCTGTGAAGTGAGATGGTTAAGAATTCATGACTATTAACACCAATTCCTTACTTAGCTATCTGAGTTTGTAAAGATTACTTGTTCTACCTATCTGCAAAGGTCCCTTGTGTATGTGTGTGTGTGTGTGTACATGTATGGGCACATGCATGTGAAGGTCAGGAGGCATTATCCACAGGTACTCAGTCTACCTCCTTTGTGACACGGTCTCTCGTGGGTTGACTTTACCAATTAGGCTATACTGGCTAGCTGGTGAGCCCCAGAGATCCTCTTTGTCTCCACCTCCCGAGCATTACAGGTAGACACCACCACACCTGGCATTTTCTTAACAGAGGTTCTGGCCATCGAACTCGGATCCTCATGCTTGCAAGGAAAGCACTATGCTGAGGCCATGCTGCGTCCCCAGCCCCAGAGGTCCCTGTGGGTTGATCCTTGGATAGCTCCTGGAGCAGGGCTTGACACAGTCCCAAGTGCGTGCTCAGGATGCGTTCCCGGCGATGATGAAAGCCATTTACTGTGGCTTCGGTCACTGCTCCCACTATAGTTGTTGACAGGCCAGCCAGGACTCTGATTCTCCAGCAAGGAATAATGCGAGCAAGAAAGATTCACAGACCCGGGGTGGGTGCCGAGGAGCCCTTGGGTTTGTTCAGCCTCCAGGTTTCATTTGGCACCTTTGGGACTGAGCAGGGGAGAGGTGACTAACCACACGTGGGGGAGGCCAAGCCTCGGGGGCAGGGGCGGTGGACGGGCGCGGGCAAGCCCTGACAATAATCTCGGTGGAAGACAGGAGTATTATGCTAGAGACGTGCCTGATGTCACATCTTCCTGCACGGCAGTGTGAGGCAGTGTGAATGGAGACCAAGGCTATAATTGAGAACCATGTGGCCCTGTCACCAGGTGATGGCCCCTGAATGGCAGCGTGACAGGGAGCAGAGACAGGGCCACAGAGATGTGCACTGTGTAGATTTTTCTTTTTTCTTACGCAGCTAGGCCTAAGCTGGGCCTGGAGAGGCCTGCCAGACGGCGGGCGGCATGCTACCGACTTCTTTCAACACGGCCTATTTTACCATTCATAGCCTCTTGCTATGAAGCAGACCGAGCAGCTCATATCCTGTGGACAGATGATAGATATGTCGTATCTCTGAAAAACTATTTGTCTTCCACAGGTGTATGAGCTCCCTTCTAAAGCAGGCAGGTCACGTGACACTTTTCAACACTCTCTTCTGTCCCAGCTTGGCATCCAGCGTCTATCAAAAGGGAAATCTTTCACATGCAATTATGGCAGAAAATAAAGGTGATGAAGTGCTGAGTACCAAGAAGGGAGGGGATCAAAGGTGGCAATGAAAGCTGATGACTCTGGAAGGGCAGCTTCGGCTGCAGAGGTTGTGTGGGACTGTGGAGGGCCTGCCAGTGCTTGGAGACAGATTGGCGGGCACACCCCAGGGTACGCGCAGAAGGAATGGCTACAGGTCCCTCACAGGCAGGGCTCTCTTGAACTAATCAGTCGCTGGAGTTATCTGCAGCCCAAGACGTGTTGTAGGTAGTAAACAATCAGAGCTAAATAATGCTAAGAAAAAAAAAAAAACACCTCTTTCCTGGTACTTCACACAGTATTTCTTCCACTATCGTGTAACTAGTGGCGTTGTTTCGGTCCCCCCAAGAGTCCAGGTTTCACCCAGTGACTCTTAGAAGATCTTCCACAGTAGAAAGCCTGGACACCCAAAGACTTACTAATTTATTCTGTTCTTAAACTGCTGGAAGTCGAGAGACAAAGCTGGGCTTGTTCAGGATCACAGCCGAGGCCACTTACCATCCAAACCCTCACAGAAAAACAGTGTGCCCATCTCGGCAAGCACCCTTCCTCTCCCTGCTAACTGCATTTACCAGCAACATCTATCATCTTGACAGTATACGTCATGCCAACACTGCCAGCCTCAGAAAATGACTTCCCTGGGTCGGCTGACCAGAGAATTGAGCTGTTTTTTTTTTTTTTTTTTTTTTAATCTAATCATTTGCTTTGGAATACTATAGTAAAGCAACAATTTTCAACTCATTGTGAGCAAACCCTATCTGACTTGGTCAAAACAAAGCACAAAAGAAGTAAACAGCTCTTAATTATAGATTACTTGTAAGGAAATTTGAATAATTGTGCTCATTTCAAGCAACGTTGTCTGTGGTAATTCAAAGGAAGCTAAGACTTGCCATATGCATCCTTTAGTTTCTTGGTTTAATGGGAAATTAATATAGTTTATCAAGTAGAAGAAAGAAGGTCTCCTCAGTTATTTGAAAGCGCCTATGTTTTCTAAGTTGGTTGAAGGTTCTTGGTGTTTTCTCACTTTCAGTTTGGAGTAGATTGATGACTGTGTTAGTCACCTTTCCTGTGACGGTGACCTAATACCAGAGAGAAGCATCTTAAAGGAAGAAGTATTTTTTTTTTTTTTTGACTCAGATATACAGAGGCGTCAGTCCATTGTGGCAGGGAGGGCATGGCGTGGTGGACTGTCTCACATCATCACAGCCAGGAAGCAGCTACTGAGAGAGGGCAACAAGAATCCAGGGTAAGATAAAGACCCCAAGGATGTGACCTCAGTGGCTTCCTTCCTCCAGTTGGCCCCATCTCTCCTACCTTTCACCACCCAACGTCGCTGTCCTGTTACAGATCCATGAAGGTATTAGTGCGCTTGCCAAGTCTGAGCCCTCAAGACCTAATCTCTAGAGATGCCATCGCATAAACCCCCAGCAATTTATGCTTTACTCCCCTCCTAGGTGTTTCTTAATCTAAGCAGAATGAACGATCACGGTAACTTTTTGACTCGTTGTGAGTCTAAAGGCAAATGGCAATGGCTGAACTTGACAAGTATTAAGGACTGCATCAGTGAAACCCCGTGGACAGAGAAAAGGATCCAGCCACCTGTCTATTACCTGTCTATTGTCTTGTGTGACTTCATCCTCGCCAACGCCGCACTAGTTGATACCGTGATTTTCCCGAGGAGGAATCTGAAATAGCCGAGTGGACGTGCCGCCCAGGATAGAGCAGGCGTTGCGTTCCTGTCTTCCCTCGTCCCAAAGTCAGCACCGTGCCTCCGTCATCCCCCGACACTGCTTCTCTCCTGTGGCCTGTTTGACATAGGCTGTCTCACTTGAACCAGAGGCTGCTGGTCTTGTACGCGCAGATGCCAGTGCATCTGTCTCCGGTGAGCAAGACTGATTGAGATTACTGGAGGAAATGTCAGTCGGACCCTAGAGAAATGGAATCCCAAAGCAAAGGGTCCTTGCAGCCCCACGTGTTCACAGCTCTCAGGGCCCCAAGTCGGCCATGGAAGCAGCCATTAACTAAAGAGTACTCAATATTTCTTCCTCGAAATTGCTTTTCTCTGGTATTCTCACAACCCAGCAAAACCAGGGTAACTGGTACAGTCACCTAAATATTTAACCTATTCAAAACGGAAATGGAGAAAATACCAAAAATTTTTAACCAGCTTAGTGGATCTGAGCGAGAAATATATCTCAGAGAAGACTTTACCTTGGGCCAGAAACAGCATGTTAAGGACTGCCTGGCCAGCAGCTCTGCGTGGGCTGGGATTTGAAGGACTCCCAAAGGCTTCTAGGTATAGATTGTCCCTGTCATTGCTTGCTATGGACGTTTAAGTTCCCATCAACATCCCCATTGTGTCTTTAAAAATATATATTTATTGATTGATTTAATTTTAAGGAGGGAGAGAGAGAATGAACATGGATGTGCCAGGCCCTCTGGCCACTGCAAATGAACTCCAGGTGTATATGCCACTTTGTGTATCTGCCTTTACATGGGTCCTGGGGATGCAGGCAAGTACCTCAACCTCTGAGCCATCTCTCCATTCCCCTTATTGCGTCTTTGCAAGTACAATACATGACTATTAATGAATGAATAAACTCTGGGTCACTCTCGGGTCTTTAGGCATGAGGTGAATCACTTGAGCAGAGCACTCTTTGGAGTAAAACAGGCTCAGAGAAGGAAAACAGCAGTGGGCAACCCAACAGGAGTTCCAGAAGGTGCCAGGTAGTGGTGGGCAAAGAGTTCCTATGAACTCGTTTGTACTGTGGGGTAAACGGGGGACTGTGGGGAAACTTCCCTCGCTTGACAGGTTTGCCTCAGGCCGGTTCTACTCTGTAAAAAAAAAAGCTCATGGGATCAGCTTGCTCACTTCAAAGGATGGAGTCCACCAGAAGAACAAAACCAATTCTCCCTCTGTGGCAACTCGGCGTTGAAGCTGTCATCACCATTCTTTCCAGAAAAGCAGCTTATTCAAGTGGTAACTTGTTCCTTCAGGCTCATCTCGTCTTCAAGAAATGCCCGGTGACACTTCCCTAGGAAATCCCTCATTCCAGCTCTGTGTTTTTTTTTTTTTTCTTTCTTTCTTTTCTGCAGGTAGCAAGCACATTAGGAACCCCTTCCCAGGCATAATGAGCCCTTGGATGGTGGTCACGGGATCTGTTCACAGGAGAACCCAGCTAGGGTTTTGCCAGACACCAGGCAGAACTTCCTGTGCACAGCGGCTGGGGGCCCTGAGGAATTTCTTGTTGTTGTATTAGACTTTTAAGAGCTGTTGATTGAAGGCTTCATTGAAACCAGTCTGTGGGTTCCCACCCTCTCCATTTCCTTTTCCATTTAACCCTGAAAGGCTGACGCTTACTGTCATAGGATTGAGTCGATGACTGATGTAAAACAATGTGTCTGCAACCTCGGGTTGCTCAAGGAGAATAAAGGGGCCATCAAGGGAGGGGAAGAAATGGGGACGTATAGAACATGTCCCTCTTCTCTCTGCTCTCTAAACAGACTTATAAACTCTGAGAGCAGATGTGCTCAAGCAAGTTCTGAGATGGAGATGAGGAGACTGACTTAGGGAGAGGGGATGTGGTTTGCCTCAGGTCCCATAGCTGCCTAGTGAGTATTTCCATAGTTGGGATGTTTGGTTCAGGTCTGTAGAAGATATGTCCAAGATGGTATCAGCCCAGGGAGTCTAAGGGGGTCCTAGGAATGATGCCCTCAAAAGTCCTCAGCATACCCGTCAGGCAGAGAGGTAAGTGGCATGAGTGTGAATCTTGAAGACACCAGCTTCGGAGAGCACGTCAGCTCAGCAGTGGTTCGTGCGGCTCAGCTGAGGGCCTTGAGAGCCCAGTCCATATAACCAAGAGCTTAGGAGGGAGAGGCTCCTGCTCCGTGCATTCATCTTAAGGTGAAAGCACCTTTTGCTCCAGAGTGAACCCAGTGACAGGGACACTTCAGAATGTGATGGTGACTGGTGATGTGATTGTGTCCAGACCTCCTGTTGATTCTTTTTCTGGAGGTTGTAATGCACCTCCAGGATCCAAAGACTCTTGAGTTCAGTGGAAACCAGGCCTGGTGTCGAAACTCTCAAGGAGCCTTTGCAGGTGACTTCGGGTTTAAGGACCACTCTGACGAGAACCCAGGGCACCAGAAGGCTTAATCCCCCAGACCGGATTGCTGAGCTAGGTCCTTGGCTCAGGTCTTCCCTCCCCTTCTATTCCTCTCTCTAGCATGTCCTTTGTGCCTGTCTCCTGGCCACCCGAACCTGGCTGTACTTTACGATCCAGACCTTTGACTCGAACTTGATGCGTCTCATTTGGACTCTCTGGGGCTTTGAATTGCTTCTTCTAAGAAAATTCCTCTAGTGTCATCATCCTACCCTGGAGTCTCTTGTTTCTGAGTTCAGGGGTGGGAGACCGGACATGGCCATCTGGCCATCAGGAGTGTTCAGGGATCACCTGGTCACATTGGGCCAGTGCTTGTGCTGGGCCCTCGTGACTTTCAAGAGTTGGCCACAAGCATGCCACTGTTAGTCCCCATGAAGTGACTTCCCCTCGGATCCTTCTCTGTCCCTGTTACACCTTCTTCTAACATGGAACCATGGCCCCAGGCCACGGGAGGAAGTCAATCACAGCCTCCAAGGCCTGCGTCTTCCTTTTTTTTTTTTTTTTTTTTTTCCCCTTTTGTTGCATTTTGTTAACACACATTTCTCAAGGACTTCCTCACATCTCCCAGGCTGGTGAGACCCAAGCCTTGGGTTTGTCCTCGCTGAGTCGTTCGGACCATGGTCTCAGGGGACTGACTCTGTTGCTTGCTGTGCTTGTGATTTGTCCCAGGATCTCAGTAGGCTTTGAGGTGTTTGACTCACCCTCAACACTGTCCAAGTCTTCTCCTGCGGGCACTGACCGTGTTTGCCAGCTATCAAACGGCCCATTGGAATCGCTTATGAGAATGAGAAACCGTGACATATTCCCCCCCCCCCTTGGGTGTTATCTGTTGCCATGGAGATCTGAGTAGGAAGCATAAATGTATAGGAAGAAGTTCTTAAATGCTTTGTCTTTAAGAATGTTTACGTTGTGGGTGGGTGAGAGTCTTTGCGCCCATAGTACCAGAATCCAGGACCTCAAATCAAGCCAGATGCCAGAAATAAGGACCTCTTTCTTTTTAAAAAAATTTTTTTAATGGGCATGACAGGGCCTCTAACCACTGCAAACAAACTCCAGATGCATGTGCCACCTTGCGCATCTGGCTTACATGGGTACTGGGGAATCGAACTGGGGCTGGTAGGCTTTTCAGGCAAGCACCTTATCCACTAAGCCATCTCTCCAGCCTCCCTGCTTTATTGTTCAAAAGCTATGGATGCTAGCACACAGGACACTTCACTGAGGGGAGGCAACATGTATCACTAACAGACTATCTCCTGAGCTGGAGTGAGCACCTTTCCCAGCTAAGTATGAAGGATTCCTCTTGGGCCCCAGGAGGAGGGATTCCCTTCTATTGATACAAGTAATCATCTTGGTACAAACTTCTTGTAAGGACCTCTTTCTAATCTTTGCTATAAGTGGGCGTAGTCAATATGTCAGGCTGAGTTACCCAGTGTGTCGACCTCATTTAAAAGACAGAAGAGTGGTGGTTGTGGGGTGGGGGGGTTGTGGGAATGGACAAAGCCTTTGGGACTGAAAACCTAACCAGCTTCTTGTCTTGGGTCAATGTCCTTTGTGAAGATCACTCAGCACACCAGATATCTCTAGGTGTGAAGAACTACCTCAGTGGTCTCCTGCTTGCGGGTGGAAAGAACTTTGTCATGTTAGATGGAGCTGTAGCTTAGGTGGCAGAAATAAAATCTTAACCTTCTAGATGGAATCATGTGTGCACTTTGTAGATTACAGGAAAAGAAATTTTGAGCCTCTTATCCCACTTGTCAAATGGGTCAGTCAATCCCTACCTCCTGCTTTTGTTTTGAGAAGGAAAGGAAACCCTGTAGGTCAAGTGCCTAGTACTGGTGCTTGGAACTCTGAAGTCACCACGGAATGACAGACAGCTAAAGCTGCAGCTGGCCTATTGTCACTAGCACGCCTGACTGCCAGTCACACACATGCATGTGCACACACACACACACACACACACACACACACACACTGGGAACAGCAGAAGCACACACACATGTTCACAAACATGTTTATGCTGTGCTCTGTCTTGTCCCATGGAAAATCCCCACTTCCAATTCTCTTGTCTCTGCCAGGTGTTGCAGGATTAAGCGGGCACATTGTAGACCAAGTACTTGGGGAAGTGTCTGATATGCCAGGAGGGAAAAGAGATCATCTCCATTAAGTGAGACACGTCAGATTTGTCATGACTAAAGCAACAAAGGGCAGTTAAAAAAAAAAAAAAAAAAAAAAAAAACAAAGCCAAGTGTTCAAATGCAGTGTGCTTTCTCAAGCACAAAGAGTGGCCGAGAGAGACTGACAGAAGGGGAGTGGAAAGACAGGGTAGTTCCGAAGACAGTGGTAGCCAGCATCATGTACAGTCACCGTAGAACTTGAAAAAGGCCCAACCGAGAGCTAAGTTGGTGAGGACAGTGAGGTTCTACCTTCCCCTGGTTGGACATCAGAATTGACTTTGACCTAGGTGGTCATAGTTACTTTCTCCTTGCTGGCACAAAGCACCCAGCCAAAAGCAGCTGATGGGAGGAAAAGGGTCCATTTTGGCTGTCAGACTCAAGGGGAAGCTCCGGGATGGCAGGGCAAGGGTGGCATGAACAGAGGCTGGACATCACATGTGCCACAGCAGGTGGAAAACAGCAGCAGGAGAGTGAGCTGAACTCTTAAAAAGGGGGAGCTAGCTATAACACCCCTAAGCTCACCCCCACCAACACACCTCCTCCAGCAAGGCTCCACCTCCCAAATTGTCATTAGCTGGGGACCAAGCATTCAGAGCATATGAGTTTATGAGAGATGTCTGATTTTAACCACTAAAATTCTGCATACATTTAAAGGGAGCAGATGACATCTTGGACCCCACCCCCCCCCAAAAAAAAAATCTTCCCACTTCTAGACAGAAATCCTCTCCCCTTTCCTTATAGACTCTATCTTTAGAAATAGCCAGCTGCTTCCTTTCTAAGGCAATCTTACCTTCATTTCAATTGTGTTTTATACTTCTTCTTCTCAAATTGCAAGAATTTTTTAAGCATACAGGACTTGGCATTGTTGTAGCAATTTGTTCCTGAGGAACAAAGGCCACCACAGGCTGGTATTATCTTAATTTTTTCCATAGCCCTTTCATTAGTGGTAGTAATAAATGATAACATCTCAAATGGATTGCAGTGCAATTAATGAGATGCTTGCAATGCAGATGCTCAGAAGTGGGAAGGCCCAGATTTTTAAGCCAGTTGACTAGCTGGATTAACTAACCTGGTGAACTTTGACCCATCTTTTGAGAGGAAAAAAGACCTCTAGATTTCAAGAAACAAGCACCATTGATTTGCATCCAGATGGTACATTTCAACTCTGAGAGCTGCTGCAAGCCACCAGCATGGGGCCCAGATCACTGGGGAGAGCTAGGGCAGATGTGTAAAGGCCCGGGGTGCATTGGGGGAAACAGATGTATATGGAGGCTCAAGTTCTGAACATGCTCCACTTGCAAAAGTTTTATTTCTTGTATGTGTGCATTCGTGGGGGAGCATGCACACATGTATGTGGAAGGAGGTCAGAGGTTGATGTAGAGTGTCTTCCTCAATTACTACTTGCTCTCTACCTTCTTTCTTTCTTTTTTTTTTTCTTTCTTTTTTTTGAGGTAGGGTCTTGCTGTAGCCTAGGCTGACCTGGAATTCATTATGTCGTCTTAGGCTGGCCTCTGCCTCTCAAGTGCTGGGGTTAAAGGCATGTACCACTGTGCCTGGCTCTACCTTTTCTCTTCTTTCTTTTTTTTTTTTTTTTTTTTTTTTTTTGACATAGGGTTTCTTGCTAAACTTGGAGCTCACAAATAAGGCAAGACTAGCTAGCCAGTGAGCCTCACGAATTGCCTACCTCTACTTCCCTAGCAGTAGGATTATAGGTGCATGCCACCATACCTGGCATTTTACAACGGTGCTGGGGACATGAATTTAAGTTTTCATACTTGCATGGCTATCTCTCCATCCCCTAAAAGTTCATTTTTGGAAGCATCAAATTACATCATTCTGATACGGTATCAATTGTCTTTTGGATGTAAATAGTAGGTCTTGCTGTCCTTGTGCATTGATTAGATCTTACAAGAAAAGATGAGCATCTCCATTCAACAAAAGGGAAAAAAACCTACCAGACCTCAAAGTTGTTCTGTTAACATGTCTTTTTGTGTCTTGATGTATAGCTTTCATGAAAGTGCAGTATTTGGAAACACTGGGTAAATGGGAAAGAAATTTAAAAAGGTGCAAGGACTGAAGAAATTGTTCAGTGGTTAAAGGCACTTGTTTGCAAAGTCTGAATGCCTGGGTTGGATTCCGCAGTACCCAGGTAAAGCCAGATGCACTAGGCGGTACATGCATCTGGAGTTAGTTTGCAGTGGCAGGAGGCCTTGGTGTGCCTATACTCACTCTCTTTCTTTCTTCCTCTCTCTCTCTCTCTCTCTCTCTTAAATAAATAAAAATGTGTTTTCTAAAACAAAAAAAATATTCTGCATGTAGAATGGTGCTTTCCAGCTTTCTGTCAGCTGGTCTACATGGAGGAGGTTATCAGCTCAGTTCCAGCAGGGTTTCTCAGCAGGCTTGTGAAGGGAGAATCAGAAGAGTAGCACTGTGGACCTAAGTATAAACCTTCATGTCCTCAAGTGCATGTATGCATCAGAGTTTCTAAAACTATGAATTTACCCGCCCCCCACCCACACAAACCTCTTAGCCTTCCCGTGGATGGCCTTCTTGCTTATCTCCTAATATGGATATAAATGACCCAGACCAGAAGGACTTTAAGATAGATATGCTTATTGGCCTAAATTGAGTGATGTGCATTTTCTGAATCCCCTTAATTCTTGGGACTAATCTACATATTGGCAACTTGTCATAAGAGATGGCTTGCAAATGCTGAATCAAAACTTTCTGGGCTTGGCAGCCTTACAATGGCTGTGGGTTAAATGCTCTCTGAGGATACTGGAGAGGACCCTTCGTGGACAAGCAATGCAGTCATTGTAAGAAAATAGATTAAATCGCCTTCTTAGAATATTGGCTTTGTATATCCTTATTTTAAAAATAGCCATTCTAGGGCTGGAGAGATGGCTTTAACAGTTAAACACTTGCCTGTGAAGCCCAGGGACCCTGGTTTGAGGTTCGATTCCCCAACACCCACATAAGCCAGATGCACAAGGTGGCGCATGCCTCTGAATTTCATTTGCAGCGGCTGGAGGCCCTGGTGCACCCATTCTTAGTCTCTCTCTCTCTCTCTCTCTCTGTGTTGTTTTCAAATAAATAAAAAATAGTCTTTCTGATTTCAGCATGACTCTTTCAGCACACACACTGTGGACAGTGTCATTAGTGATGTGTTAGTATGAAGGGGACCTTGCAACATATTCTATACCTGTAGATTGCACAATGTTCAGATGACTTCATGGCTAACCTTCCCAGTCGGGTTAGCCCTAGACTTTTTCCTCTTAGAAAACCACAGTGACTTGGAACTAGCAAAGCTGGGGGAACTATATTTCCCATGTTCTGGTTGGGAGAGGCTGGGAAAGCCACTGACCTTTGCCCTAAAAAATGTAGACCATAGTCCTGTGTCCCAAAGTCCCAAAGAAGTCTGAGGACCCCAAGCATTAGTGACATGAAAATATTACATTGAATGCAAATCCTTGAACAAATATTTTTGTTATGACTGTGAGAATCTCCCTGATCTACATGAAAACATCTTCCCAGGTCTTCCTGGCCTCTCTCAGCCATGGCGAATCCCTGTCAATCCTCAACATATTATACTAGAGACAGGAAAATCCCAGTGCCCTCTTCCCCTCTGTTAGGGATCTAGACAGGATGCTGGGCACATTCTTATACAGGCGTCCTTCAGATGTTCTGAAATGTGTCTGGTATAAATTGAAGCCATGTTTCCAATTAATTTCCTAAGTATACAATTTGCTCAAAGTACATTTGTTTTTTTTTTTTAAAAAAAAAAAAGAAAGAAAGAATTCAACAATAAAGTGTGTCTCGCTGCAATTCAGCTGCCAGAAGTTAGGGATCTCTCTGGGTTTCACTAATATCAAAGGCTTCTGTTTAATAAGACTTTGTATTAACGTGGGCCTCACTGTCAACTCTCCAGAACCCCTTGTTTAATCTCAAGGTTTATGGACTTTTTATTAATCCAATGTGCCTCTCTTAAAAATGACTCTAGATAGCAAAGCGTTTGCTTACGTGGAGCTTCTTAATACAGCCATTAGCTGGTGAGCCTCTCCCTCCCCATTTGTGCATTCCATGCTGGGTCTGATAAGATGGCACGAACGTTTAGCCGGAGGTGTGGAATGTTAATAGTGGGACTTTGGACACTTTGTTTGTTTTTTATAATATATTATTATTTTTTATATATTTATATATTATTTATTTATCTAGCCCTATGCTAGGTGGGGGTCCTGGAAGGAAGGAAGAAATTATTTTTCTGGTTAGACTTAGAGCGCCAAGCAAGTGGCAGATTAGTCCACAGCTCACGGGCATCCTTAGAAAAGTGCCTGATTAGAAACAAACAAACAGCAGAGGAGTCTCATGAAGTTAGAGCCTCAGTATATTTTTGTCATTTAGTCAAAAGCATATGCAAGTAACATGCAGGAAATATCCACAGTGAAACCTTGTCTACCATTTTATATTCCAACTGCGGGGAAGGAAGGCTGGGGAAGTGTCCTGGCCCTGCTGGGTGCTGTGAGCCCTGGCTGTCCTGGGGACACTGGTTGTCTGTCCAGAAGTCATGGAGTTTTTGAGGGTCAAAACTCACCAGTGCTTGGTGCAATGTCACATGGAATATCAGCTGGTATACAACAAAGTCTCAATGCTTTTTCCCAGAATGCAGTTTGGGGGCCTCTGTTCTTAGCAGAGTGTCGAACCCTGGGATAAGACAGTGAGCTGGCTGGATTTCATCCCTGTGCATACAGAGTGCTAGCTAATACCTAACGGTGTATTAAGGGTGCTGCACACCCGTCCGTCTGATGGCTGCTGGGATTGGGATTGTGCTCAACTGAGTTACAGGCCACCGCACGGGGCCTGCGCGCCCTCTTGACCATCATTTGCCCTCCACAGCCGTCCTTGTAATCATATGCTGAATGCGTAGCTATCGGATTTACAACAAGATAAGGACTTGGGCTCAAGTTAATTCAGTACTTACTGATTGTCTATCATTCGCAAAATTATGAACTTCTGCTGCTTCTCTACACTTGGTGGGCATGAAGTACTCCATTTTCTCTTGTCTCTCCTGTCCTGGAAGGCTGTCAGAAAAGGTGGGACTGGTTCTGTGCCCTGTGACGGTGCCACCACTGAACGGGTGCTTAAATTAGTTCATCTTGCATCGTTATAATGAAATGCCTGAGGCAGTCACGAGATTAGTGTCGTTCATAGTTTGGGAGGCTTATATATATCTATATGGCATCATATTCTTACCAGGAGAGTACTGAGGTGTCATTGGACATCATGGCAAGAGACATGGAATACATGACTCTGTGTGTGTGTGTGTGAGAGAGAGAGAGAGAGAGAGAGACAGGCTTCTCAATTCTAAATCCGCCAGTGCTCAGTCTAGGGTGTTATATCCTGATGACACTACCTAACCCTAATCATCACCTAAGAGCCCCACCTCTAAATGCCAGGGGTAATTAAATTCCCTCCCTTTTAATACCTCACAATGAGGATTAAATCTAAACACAGGAAGCCTTGGGGGATAGACTCAAACCATATACAAGTCATAGAAGACACTCCTTGTGACAGAAAATGTAGATTTTTATATTGATAATGATGTTTTTTTCTGGCAGATAACATTGTTTTGTTCAAATAGAATCATTGTATATAACATATCCATTAAGAAATTTCCCCTATATACCTAATGAACCTTGAGTCAGAGACACCTTCTTGAAAGCATGGCAGTACCTGCCTCTAATTCCAGCACTTGAGAGACAGAGGCAGGAGGATCTTTGCAACTTTGGCTTACATCGTGAGTTCCAGGCCAGCTGGGGCTATATAGAGAGAAATGAGAGAGAAAGAGAAACAACTTCCTCCTTTACTTTTATAGTACTGGAGTTGAACTCAAACTCAGGCCTGGTTCATGTTTGGCAAGCACTCTCCTACTGAATTACATCTTCAGCCCCTTTTAATTCTCAAAAAAAAAAAAAAAAAAAAAAAAAAAAAAAAAGCAGGAGCCATGGACGAGGCTTAGTGATTAAGGCACTTGCCCACAAAACCAAAGGACCCAGGTTCAGTTCCCCAGGACCCACGTAAGCCAGATGCACAACGTGGCACACGTGTCTAGAGTTTATTTGCAGTGGCTGGAAGCCCTGGCGTGCCCATTTTCATTCTCTCTCTGTCTCTTTCTCTTTCTCTCTCCCCTCCCTCTTCCCCCCTCACTCTCAATTAAGTAAATAAAATATTTTTTAAAAAACAGCAACAGGTTATGAGTGGGCTCATTGCCCTGGCCTTTGTCAGCCAAGGACCAGAACTGTTCCTTCACACATTAAAGCAACGGAAGGGAAACCTCTGAGGGGAAAAGGATTTCAGTTGTAACTGTACAAGTCAGCCAGCTGTGTAGCTCCCACACTCGCCCCAGGACCACTTTGGGCCTCAATTTCCTCATCAGTAAAATGGGGATTGCCCCCACAGCTCATGGGGTTAAGAAGATCACATAAAGCAATTCTGGGACGCTGCCTTGTTCCACACGCTTGGCTCAGCAAATGTTATTTCAGTCTGGTCGCTTGTGCGGGGACAGAAGTATGGCCTGCCAAGAGACCCGATGGAAGGCAGACCTTGCTTCTGTGTCCTCGGAGTGACGGTGGGGTGAGGTCAAGGAACCCTTTTTTTGCCCTAGGAAAGATCATCACCAAAAATGTGAAAACTGCCTTCATTTTTAGCGGCTCAGAGAAAGGCATTCAATTTTCCTTATTTTCATCCTGGGGATTGCGATCTGCATTTGTGAGAAAATGAGGGTGTCATTTTCCTACTTCCCCGGCACCTCGGCTGATTGATGGCAGCATTACAACTGGTTAATGGCGATTAAAGTAGCGGCAGTTTTTTTGGCGGCAAGCAAGACCCCACCGGGACCCTGGGTAACTCCCAGGTGTTATTGCAACCTGTCTGGCCTGCTATGAGCTCACTGGTTTTTCCATCGAGCTATCTGCCACACTCTACTTTTCATTTCCTGGGCAGAGATTCCAAGGTCACCGGAAACCCCTTTGCATGGCTGGCTGGAGAGGGGTTTGATGCGTCCTCTGGTTCTTGTATTCGGTTCTGGCCACAGGTTGGAATGAAATTGCTTCCTGTTTCGCCTTGGGTTAGGATAGCACTCTGAAGTGGAAGAACCATTTCATGGGCTTTGTATTTTGTTTCTTGCAAGGCCTGGTGATTTGTTTCTGTCCTGTCCTCAAAGAGGCTCAGTTCAGCACTGGCCGGGGTCCAGGCGTAATGAGGTGTTGGTGAGAAAAACACCACTCAGAGAAATGGATCCTTATTGGCCCCTTCCTGAGGCGGCGGGGGCCCAGTATTTCAGCACATGCGTGAGGTGAGGGGGTCTTGATTTCCGTTCGGCTTTACTGGGCTTGGCCTGGTGGTGGCCGCTTCTCTCTTGCCGGGGCCTCTGCATCCCAGATGGCCGAAGGTGTCTAACTTGGGCAACCTGCGTGCGCCGGATGGAATAACGCATCCAGAGAGTACACATAACTGAGAAGGTGAGGGGTGTTTAACACACAGTGTTGGGCTGTGGTGTAGGTCTGTGTTTTCATTTTCAAGTTGTCTTCGCATTTCTCCAGGGAGGATGTGTGGATGGAAGCGAATGCTTTATCTCTAATTATAAGAAGCTCCTTGAAGCCCCCAAGGCCAAAATCCTGCAACTGAAGCTGGTTAGAAGGAAGAAAGAAACACAGAGATGGTTCAAACCCAAGAAGAGATAATAGTGCCCACACTTCCTTCATCCATGGATGGCACCATCTGAGACTCAGTGATGGTTTTACTTGACTTCTGGGAGATATTCTCTCTCTCTCTCTCTCTCGCTCTCGCTCTCTTCCATTTATTAACTGATTAGGTCCAAATAAGCTAATTTATCCTAACAACTTAATATCCACTTGAAAAAAATAACATACCTTGAAAGAAAAAAAATTGGGCTGGAGATATGGCTTAACAGTTAAGTGCTTGCCTGTGAAGCCTAAGGACCCTGGTTCGAGGCTCGATTCCCCAGGACCCATGTTAGCCAGATGCACAAGGGGGCGCACGCGTCTGGAGTTCATTTACAGTGGCTGGAGGCCCTAGCATGCCCTTTCTCTCTCTCTCTCTCTCTCTCTCTCTCTCTCTCTCTGCTGCTGCTGCTGCTCTCAAATAAATCAAAATAAACATTAAAAAAATTAAAAGACTTGTTAATCTAATCATAACCACAATTACTTTCCAATTTGGAAGTGTCAGCTGTTGGGCACTACACAACTTCTCAAACCTTGGAATCAAGATTAGACCCCACTACCCTCATTTCCTGTGCCACGTTGATTGCCATGTGGTCGTTACTTTTCATCACTGCAACTGTTGAAAACTAAGGTTCAAAAACATTTAACAGGGTCTGGGGAGATGGCTTAGTGGTTAAGTCACCTGCCTGTGAAGCCTAAGGATCCAGGTTTAATTCCCCACGACCTACATAATCCATATGCACAAGGTGGCTGGCATGTGTGTTTGGCATTTGTTTGCAGTGGCTGGAGGCCCTGATACACCCATTCTCTCTCTCTCTAGTAAATAAATAAATAAAATATTTTGTAAAAGATATGATGGGATGGGAGATGGCTGTGCAGGTAGGAGCATTTGGCCAATCATGAGAGCCTGAGAAGATGTGACTGAGAGCCACCCCCAACCTGCCAGGCATGGTCACATATTCCCATAACCCCAGTCCTATGCTCCCATCTCCCAGAGGCAAGAGAGTTTCTGGGGCTTACTAGCCAGCCAGTGTGACTGAAAATGGTTGCTCCTGGTCCAGAAGCATGACAAACACCTTCTGTTCTCCTCTAGCCTTGGCATGTATGCATGGAGAGCACACACACCTTTATATATATATATATGCATGCACCATCCACACACATACCTACATGCACACACACACAAAATAAAAAACAGGATATGATGGTCATTACAGAAGAAAGCATGACCTAATCTTGAAACAGAACTATCTTGAGCTCGGCCCCACTGAATATCCTTTATCTCAAATGGTTGGGACAAAGGGTTTCCGATTTCAGAGTCCCGCGGATTTCACAGTACTTACACAGACTTTAATGGCATCCATAATTTGAAAATAGAGTTCCAAAACTGTTTTAAAATCTGAGTTTTGCATTTGTAGTTTTGGATTAGAGGTACTCAGACTGCAGTGTGTAAGATATAGGACAGATTTTGCATATTGCTATTTTCTTTGAAAATATAAGATACTTGAACATTAAAAGTGACATTTAAAACCACTTTAACTTAAATACCCCATCTGTTTCTGTGAGCTTCCTGTAGTGGCCCAGGGTCTCCAGCATACAGTTTGACAACCCGGGTCCTAGGCCCAAGATGCTCTCAGATGACCCAGCCAGGAAGCAGGGAACTAGCGTTCCCATCTGCTCTCCTACTTCCCTCCTCCCCTCCGAGCCATGGTCAAGGGGAACTACCGTCTTCTACACAGCCCACTCGGTCTGTTAGGCTCGGCTCCCAGCACTGCCTCACACGGTTGCCACCTCAAACACAGGTATTCTTGTGATAACGTAGCTCGTCCCTCAAGGAGAGTGTGGAGTTGTTGAGACTCTCATGAGCCCAAGGTGAACATCAAGTTGAGATCCAAACGTTCACAATTCCACTGGGACTTCTTGTTCCTTGGCACAAGTGTTAGAAATTAAGCCGAATTAAATAATTAAATCATGATGAAAGGTAATTAAATAATTGGATCCTTCTATCAGTCTTCATTTGGATATTTTCTTATTTTACAAAATCATTAGCCGGCCATGGTGGTGCACGCCTTTAATCCCAGCACCCTGGAGGCAGAGGTAGGAGGATCGCCATGAGTTCGAGGCCACCCTGAGAGTACAGAGTGAATTTCAGGTCAGCCTGGGTAGAGTGAAACACTACCTTGAAAAAAAACCAAAAAGTTTTTTTTTATTTATTTATTTGTGTGTGGGGGGGTGGATGGGTGGGTGCGTGTGCGTGTGCGTGTGTGTGTGTGTGTGTGTGTGTGCGTGCGTGCACATGCACGCAAGTCAGGGAGTTTTACCTCTGCAGACTAACACCAGATGCTTGCGTCACTTTTTCCTTCCTGATTACATGGATGCCTTAGGAACTAGACCCCAGACCAGCAGGTTTTGCCAGCAAGCACCTTGAAGTGCTGAGTGTTTTCCCCATTGCAGTGTTTTCTGATGTGGCACTATTTTAAATCTGAGCAAGAACACATAGTGCAAGTGTAGAGAAGACCTTCTGCGTGAATTAGCAACGAAATCTCTTAGTGAAAGTATTTTTTTGTTTTTTGGTTTTGGTTTTTTTTTTTTTTTTTTTTTTTTTTTGCTCAGGCACTGTAGTGACTAAATGGGAATAATTTAACTGGGAAAAGCCTCTTTGCATCCAGTGGGCTGAACTGTCCTCTTTGAAGACTTCCATTTCCGGCAGTGTCGGACAACACCCGCTCTCCTATTCAGCTGCCCTGTGACTGGACACCTTCCCGCGGAGGCCTAAAGCCCGAGCCCATTCTGTCAAGTTTAAAGGAAGGGATGCTTTCAGCCCCCAATGGGTGGGTGGTAGCAGGTGGGAGCTGCCATTGAAGAGTTGGGAGACCCTAAGTCTCCTTTCATCGGCCCTGAACGTTGGTGGCAATGTAGAAATGCATTGAAGCGGCTCTCACAAAGCTGCCCGCCCTGCCTGGCATTCAAAGGGGGGGGTGGGGTGGGCGGACAAGGGTATTTTGCACCATGACAACAGGTGACCTCTATTTGGAATTGTCAACAAACATTAATAGGCCTTCCAAAACACATAGGCTGTGATGTGGGGGATCGGCCGCCTGAAGGGAGAGCCGGGCTTTCAGCAGCACGGGGCAGGCCTTCCAGGATGTCAGCAGACGTGGTTAATTGGGAATGATTAGGGCTGTCTGCAAGCTGATTCCCTGAATTTGGTGAACACATAATTGTTGTACGTAACCCAAAGCGGCTTAGCTCTTTCATCTATATGAAGAGATCAGAAAAGAGAGATTTACGGCTTAGAATGCCCCAAGCCACACATAGCAGGGCTTAATTTTCCTTTCCAAGGGAATCCAAGGGCTGCTGTTGTGACTAGTTCTCTGTGGCTTCTACGGTATGTTGAGGTCACCTGCGCATTTTTGTTAAGCGATTGATTGACTGAGATTAATTATTCTGTCAGAGCCGTAATGCAGGCAAGATGGAGGATGTGATAAATACCAAAGCTAACGCCATTCTTATAAATGCACTCGTGTCTCGTTCTATTTGAATAAATCAAACAGAATGCAGGGCATTTTGGATGGTGTTGGGTGTCCCCTGCCCATGTTCCTCCATAGCCCCGAGCTGTTTTCTTTTGAAATCTGAAGCTGTGAAATGAGTAGCTATTTATCCCACTTCAGCTGCAGGATACTTGAGTCCTTTGTCCCTTCGTTCCATCTAACCTTTTCCCCAGACACCTCAGCCCAAGACACCATGCTGATTCTGAGGACTGCCTTAGGTCAAATCAGCTGAGCTCAGAGCCTTGTGGTTGAGCTAATGGCTGGCCAGTTTTGCGATCATGGCTGCTGAGCTCTGGCGTGAGTGTGTGAGTGCAAGGCAGACGTTGGCTTCCAAATTGTCAGAATTCTGAGGCGTGGTGACAACCCGGAAAGCCTTTTTAGGAAGGCAGTGAAAGCAACTGTTACCGACAGACTGAGGCTTGGGCTCACCGATCTCATGAAGAGAATCCAGTGGCCAGCTAAGGGAAGGCTGAGGTCACTCCTGATGACCTTCCATAGGGTATGAGACACTGTGTAAGTGACGTCCTACTTACTTACAAATTGGTGGTAACAGAGGCTACCAGTGTCAGTCTCCACCCAGGCCCCAAGCATGACTCAGGTGGTCCCTGGTGCATGAAGAGTAAGAGTCCATGGGAAGGGCGCAAGAGCTTTTGGGAACGTGCCACTATAGCCATGCCCCAAAAGTGTGTCTTTGTGTCTTGTGCCTGTGTAACCAATGCTCAGACCAAGAGATAAAGGGGGGGGAGCCTATAATGTCTCCATTTGACAAAATAACCTTCTCCCTCTGAAAAGCTTACATCCCCGTGCTACTTCTTGGGGTAGATTGATGTTCGTCTTACACCAAAGCTTGCAGCACTTTGTCTTGAGATAGTCCAGTTAACTGAACACACGCCTCCCCCTCCCCCAGTGTACCTCTTAGAAAATAAAATTGCTAAGTGGAAGTCTGCTTCAAGGGAGTCTTGGAAATTTCTCTTTCTTGATGATGGGGAACATTTCACTGGGCGAATATAATTAATGTGATAACACAATATTTACATCGAGTGAAGACATCCTACTGTGGAGAGAAGATTCCAAAATTCCCTTCTTAGCTAGTTCTAAGAAGAATGGGGCTAACATGGGAGTCTTTCTGTTCATCCTTCCTAGGAAATGGTGTCTTCTCTCTAGCTTGTGAGTCTATCATGTACTTAGGTAGTACACACGTTTGCACTGCTCCTGATACAATCTTTTTCCCCTCATTTTTTTTTTTTTGAGGTAGTCTTGCTCTAGCCCAGGCTGACCTGGAATTCATTCTATAATTTCAGGGTACCCTCGAACTCACAGCAATCCTCCTAACTCTGCCTGCCAAGTGCTGGGATTAAAGGCGCGTTGCCACCATGCCGGGCTCTCCCTCTCCTGATATAATCTTTGTGGGATTTAACTGAAGGTCTGAGAATGCATGTCCACGTCTCATCACGTTGGAACCTCTATGACATGTAGTGTTTTGAGAGCAAATCAGAGACTTCATAACGTTTTTTCCCCTTCTAGTTCACTCCTCCTTTTTAAAAACATTTATGGCTCCTACATATGACCTATAAAATATTTTGGAGAGTGGTCATCCTCAAACTCCCAGCTAAAGCTAGTTGCATAAATATTTAGTTAGTGATATGAGTGTGTTTGTTGAACTTGTGCATATGTCAGAGTTTCCTTCGCTGCTCCTGCAAAGTCAGGCCCTATTAGCAGGGCGCCGGGAGATAAGAGAAGCAACGAGCGGAGATAGGCACGCACGCACGCCATGGTAGGAGATAGTGCTGCCCTAAATTATCGTTGTTTTCTCTCAGTTCCTAACAAAAGTAAACAGGTCCGTGATTGGCGATTGCTCGGAGTTATCACTTTAAATAACAATTAGAAGCTGTTTCAGAAGAGACTGGCATGGCTTTCAAGGTTGTTTCTGAAGTCCATGGCTTGCAGGGTGCAGGGTGTGAAGGAGGGGTCTGTAGAGGCTGACAGCTGCCTCCTTTCCTGTAGACAGGAAGAATGGTCCCTGAAACACGGTGGTGGGACGCTTCAGCTTTTCTCGTGACATTGGGTTTTGGTGCCGCGTTGACGTTGTGCCACCCAGATGTTTCCGTGACTGCGGATCACGTCTGGGAAGCCATGAACCCGACACAGACAGGGATATATGCAATGACTTGCAGACAAACGCGTGGAGAGCCACGGTGTGCTGGGCACCACGCTAGGCTCTGAGTTCAGGAACCGAGTAAAACGTAGGGCATTGAGGCTTCTAAGGAGGTGATCCCAGTGAACTGTGAGGAGTACAGAAGCAGAGGCTGAGTAAATCACTTGGCCTTTTAGGAGAATTGGTGACTCTTCAGTGAGGGCGAAGAGCTAATCCAGCCCTTGTGAACTGAATCAGCTAACAGTTGGTATTCTGAGGTAGACACTTGGGGACACTTGCACGGGAAGAGGGTTGAGCCAACTCAAAGACCCGGCAACTTGAAGAAGCGCATAGGAAAAGGGGAGATGGGCGGGACTGCAGGAGGAGCGTGGGCTTCCCACTGGGCCCAGAGAAGAGCAAGAAGGATCTGGTGTCAGTTGCAGAGCAGTTTCCATTTCATCTCATTGGTGGCGAGAGCACCGCTGAGTATTTTAAGCCGAACACTGGCAGGATCAGACTTGTGGCTCAGGGAGAAGTCTTTGAAGTCACTAATATTTCCCTTTCATCCCAAATCACTGAACATGGAAGGGTCTCTGTTGCTCCCTTCTAGTTCTTTCTTGCCATGCAGTTCCACTAAATTGTTATCGTATCATGGAGTGGTCAGAGAGGCCTGGGCTCTGACATCATGTGCATATCTGTAAGGTAGGCTAGAGAAGGAAAGGAAGGAGGAAAGGAAAACTTGAGTCACTCATCGGAATAGGACCCTGACTTTCACATAAGCACACATGTCCAGGCATTACCATGCCTGGTCAAGAGTTTGGTAATGATGGGGCTAGAGAGATGGCTTAGCAGTTAAGGTGCTTGTCTGAGAGGCCTAAGGACCCAGGTTTGACTCCCCAGAACCCACATAAGCCAGATGCACATGGTGGCGCATATGTCTGGAGTTCATTTGCAGTGGCTGGAGGCCCTGGCATACCCATATTCTCTCTCTTTAACAAATAAAATAAAATTTGTTTAAAAAAAAAAGTTTGGTAATGATGTGACATACGTGATCTGGAAAGATGCACTTTGACAGTGGCTGTCTAAGGTGCTACTTCCTAGCTCATGAGACAGTGGGAAAACTCGATGCTGCACTGAGCTTGTTACTCACTGGTGAGGAGCTGGCTTCCCTGTCAGCCTGCCTGCAGATCAGAAGTGGGGCAAAGCTTTGGAGGAGAAGCCTAACCCATGCTGCACGATCCAGGAAGTTTGACTCTCTGTCCTCCATGGCTGTTACATGAGAGAAAAGATCATTTGCCAAAGAGCCTGTTGCTCTCCATTTAAACAAGATCAACTGGACTTCCTTTCTTTTGACTTCCCCAAGTCTTCCATGTCCAAGTAGAGTGTGATGACCACCAGTATGGTGGTCATTTATGTCTTCATTTCTTAAAATTGTCAGTGAAACTAGAGTTATCTGAAATGTTGTTTGGGCAAAACCACTCATAAGGTCCCTTCTTGCAGACCTCTTAATTGTACACTGAATGGGATTTCTGTCAAGCGTTGGATGACTCAGTCCCTGAATTTCTGGTGTGGATGAATTGAAAAGGAGTACATTCAGCAAGAGCCAAGTGATCCCCGGCTCATGACTTGGCATCGTATTGGTGAAGCAGAGCCTTGTACTCCTGGCAACACGCTGGTCACGTCTGTAGAGACTCAGCCTCAGGTTCCGACGGGCAGTATAAGGGCACCTGGGAAGGTTCCAGCAAAAGGAAACTCTACTTGACCTTGTACCTTTTTTTTTTTTTTTAAAGTCACAGAGCTATTAAAGTGGAGACCATGGCATTCAGAAGAGCTGTGACTAGGCATAATGCGCCTTTTGAGGGTGACCATTCATTTGTCCATCTAATTAGCACTCGATGCCTTTGATTGCCCTATACATCTTTAAAATAAAAAGAGAGGTGAGGCATGTTGGGTTTCACTGCTTAGATGGCAGAGCTCAGATGAGAACTGAGGCCCAGCCTTGTATTTATGGGGGTTTCTTATTTCCGGTACGTCGTGCCTATTTCCTCAGCCCTGTTCTCAGTAATGCCTGCCACAAAGAACCCCATAAATTTAGCATTTGCAGCTATAAGTTTGTCATTCTTTTCTTGAAATAAGATCGGGGCACTGTTATAAAACAGCACAAGGCTGCATAGGAGTGCAAGCAACGTATTGTTGACTGATTCATCCAGGGCATTTAGTCCTTCAAAACGGAAAAGCAAAATGGGGTCCAAAGAGCCAACTCAGTAAATTAAAGGGATGTTATTTTATGCATAGAACAGCTGTTTTAATACTTGCTTGGTCAGGGTCATGTGACTGACCCACTTCCTCGTGGATAAAATATGTCTTCCTTTAAGGTTATTATTAAAGACACATGGAGACATTTGCTTTGGTCACCTTGTCAGCATTGTGCCACATTTAAAAATAATAAGTAATAACGATAACAAAAAAGCCACCAGTTGAATTTGGTCTAAGTCCATGATTTGCACGGGGTTGGTAGGGAGTCCTGTCCGGCTTGTACTGGCGGTTGCTCTTTTCCTTTAAGTAAGTGCGTAGCTGTTTTGCCAAGCAGAAAAGTGAGTTAACTGGCAGTGAAAGATTCAGTATGCGCGTGAGCTAGAACACAGATCGCCGCCGCATCGCCCTCTGTGCTGCGCACGCTCACGGTCTCATCCCGCCAGCCGGGGCCGAAGACGGTAGCAATACAAGCTGGCATGTGTGTGACAGCATTGGCAGCTCTCAGAGGCCCAGGGTCCCCCCAGGAACTTCACTGCAGCCTGTAAGCTTTGGTTTTAACTCGAGGCTAGGAAAGGACACTTCACGAGAGGCGTGGCTGCACTTTCAGACCAGGGAAGTGGAGGGACAGGAGTCCATATCTGCTCTTTCTTCCTAGGCCACCTGCTCACTTGATTGCCTTGTATCACCCCGCTCACCAAGACTGGTTAAGATGGAGGGAAATGCTTGCCACGGGCCTATTTTGTACCTCTCTACTGTGGTCTGGTCATTGGGAGCTCTCGGCCTACTGAGTGTTCAAGACAAACTCTACTTCCTCTTAAACACAATGCATGGCCCACAATCCCCAGCGAGGAGGGTCCCTGCGGAGGGGGGAGGTCAGGGAGGAGGCTAACGATGGTACGAACATGGCTGTTTATACACTGTGTACATCACTAATAAAGAAAAAAAAAACATGTAGTTCTATACCACGGTGCATGCGAGTGATTCTGTTACGTCGAAGGCCTGCTGAATGCATGCATGACAGAATGCATGCTTGCGTGATGGAAGTAGGCACTTGCAGCACAGGGTCCACTCCGTACCTCTTGGCAAGCTACATCGTGCATGGTCCCTTGGGAATGGGGCCTGCTTAACCTGTAGCATAACAGGAATGTCTTGAGGTGCTCTGACCTTACCATGATACTTCTCCTCCTCCTCTGCTTAGGTTTGTATGTTTATATGTGTGCGTGTGTTCATGTGTGTGAGGGCAGCTACACATGGGCCATGATGTGCATGTGAAGGTCAGAGAGGCTAACTTCCCGTGGCGGCCCTCCCCTTCCACCCTGTTTGAGATAGGTGTCTGCTTCGCCACTGCCTTCCCCACGCGAGCTGGCCCATGGGCTTCTGGGAGATTCTCCGTTTCTCTTCTCACTGTGCTGCAGTGTCAGACGCCCAGTCCAGCATCCGGCTTATGTGAGTTCTCTTGATCCAAAGTCAGCAACTTCCACTTAGTAAGCAAGTGCTTTCTGCAAGAAGCCATCTCCCTAGCCTGGTATGTCCGGTCATTATGATATCCCAGGGTATCCCCGCTGAACCCACATAACAATTTGGTCTCATCTGTATTTCACATGGTCCCCCAGATATCAGAGGACATCTAGCATGCACTATCTCCAGATTTACCGTATCAATTTCCTCTGTAATGTGACCTCACGTGGCACAATTTCATCTTGGGTTCTATTGCATCAACATCCTTGATCCAACCAGCGTCTTGATGTTGTTTCGTCTTCATAAGTGCAACGTCAGAAACTAGTCACAGGAAGTGGCCACAGGAAGGAGGAGTGACCAGGGTAGATCAGAGTCAAAACAGTCCTTTGTGCATCTGAACTTCTCCTTCCTTTGTGACTGAAGATGATGCTGTTGTCTCGTGTTTTCCTTTTATATGTTCAGCACCAGTGCCACTGAACTGACTCATTGGAATTACTGGTTATCTCAACCAGAACTTCTCAGGCTGGGTAAATGTATCTCCCTGGAGACAGCTGGTAACATCTAGAGATGCTGAGTTTCACTATTGGGATGGATGGTGCTACTAACATCTTATGGTTAGAAACTATATGGGCACTGTTAAACACCTTACAATGCAGAGGACAGACCCTCTCCTAAGGTCTGTCTCCATTTGCAAATGTCAGACATGCTACTATTGACAAACTGGCCTATATCACCCCATGTTGCATCCAGGTGCCCATGAAACCAACCTTGACCTGCTGCTACATGAGGTCTTGAAAGCCTTTGAAGGTGATTCACTCACTGTTTCTAAGGAGAGCTTTTCCAGGCCCTCTCTGCACCATTTCTCCCCCCGACACCCAGGGTCTTGCCCTGCTCAGCATCCGCCCTCTTCCAGGTGTCCCATTGCTCCCAGGAGTGGACAGTACTCTGCTTGTGGCCTCTGAAGCCCGGGCAGTGCTTCCCAGACTTTGCTCTGCACAGAAATCACCTGAAGGTTTTAGTCTATGAGAAACTGCTTCACTGAGGCTGGGGTGGGGGTCGTTTCTAACAAGTTAGCAGCTTGCACAGATAAAGAGGGCCAGTGGGGGCTGGAGAGATGTCTTATCAGTTAAGGCGCTTGCAAAGCCTAAGGACTCAGGCTCGATTCCCCAATACTCACGTCAGCCTGTCGCACAAGGTGGCGCATGTATCTGGAGTTCGTTCGCAGTGGCTAGAAGCCCTGAGCACCCATTCTCTCTCTCTCTCTCTCTCAAAGAAAGAGAGAAAGAAAAAAAAATATATATATATATATATATTTTAAAGAGGAGGGTCAGAGACCATGCTGTGAGAAGAAGCAAGATTCTCTTCAAAGCACATTTCCTGTTGGCATGTTTTAGACCAGGGCTGCTGCTTTGTACAATTCTCAAAAAAACTAGCAGCCTTTGGCTGTTCCACTGAGCCCTGGCCATGTGGAAGGATACAGTCGGTTGAGCACCAAGATGCTATGATGCAGAGGACCAATGGTGTGCATCATTACTGAGCAGAACTTCCAACCCACGGGTCTTTGCTGCACACTGTTCTAGGTTGAGGTAGAAAAACAGAGCAATATCACTTTCCCCAATGAAAGCTGGAGGTGAGCTGGGCATGGTGGCACACACCTTTAATCTCAGCACTCAGGAGGCAGAGGTAGGAGGATTGCTGTGAGTTCGAGTCTATCCTGAGGCTACATAGTGAATTCCAGGTCAGCCTGGCCAGAGTGAGACCCTACCTCGGGGAAAAAAAAAAAAAAAAAGACAGCTAGAGGAGAAAGCGAGGGGGGCAGCCACCTCTAATCATAGATTGGGAGGAATGAATGAAAGACCCAATTGTCAGTTGCGTTCCGCAGATTCTGCATATGTTTATAAATTATCTCAGGTGTTCCTTTTCCTCATTCCCTTTATTGTGGAGTGTATTTCTTTAAAGTGACAGGTTTAATTTTTTTTCCCCACTCGGTGCAGATTTCATGGATGGTGTACCTTAATAAATCAAGCTGATTTCCACCATTGTATCAAGACTCTTTAATCAGTTCTTTGAATTAATGCAATCAAATGGTTGAATTCTTACATTCATCTCTATATTTACGGCTCTGTTGTGCTTTTTTATTGAATTGGAAGAGCAATATCTTCATTTGCAGCCAAAATAACATAAATCTAGTCAGGTTATCTAGTAAGCTGACTAGGACCCAGGGTGCGTGCTATGTCTATATGTGCCTACGTGCACATATGAGCCAAATACAAATGCCATCTGAGTGCTTCTCACATTAAATGTTGCTCTGGGACTTTAGATTGAGGAAGCTAGCATTCTACCAAGTTCTATGATAATGGTCCTATTTTTACCAAGTCATTAACTCTTGGATTCTCAAACATGTTTCTGGAGCACTTAGATATCAGACAGTCCCTTGAGGAATCCCCTGGATATGTCCCCTGGATAAGAACATGGGTCTAGAATCAGCTGTGATCCCAGAAAGTCCTAGTTCTTCCGTGGACTGGCTGTGTGATTTTTGTGGATTACTGAACCTCTCTGTGCCTCTGTTCCTTCATCCTTGAGGAGCATCTCTCTCGTAGAGCTGTGTGTGTTCTTATGGAAACAGCCTAGTATAAATTTTTTTTTCCCCTGATTGTGGGTCAGTAGCAACAGTCCTACTACTAATCAACTTTGTCATAAAAATAAACTTGATATTGTATAGCATCTACTTATTAGAAAGCATATATGTTCTTCATCAATTCCTTGTAAGACTTGTAAGGACTCTTAGAGGCCCTGCTGTTATGACTTACAAAGCAGTGACAGTGGCAGCAATGACTTGTCCAGAACCCTGTGACTTGTAAGTGTCAGAGATAGCTTCAAAGCAAGTTTCTTCTTTTCTTCTTTTTTTTATTAGAAGGAGACGTAGAGAATTGGCACGCCAGGACCTTAGCCACTGCAATTGAACTCCAGATGCTTTTGCCACCTAGTGGACATGTGCGACCTTGTGCTTGCCTCACCTTTGTGTGTCTGGCTAACATAGGATCTGGAGAGTGGAACATGGGTCCTTAGGCTTCGCAGGCAGGTGCCTTAACCACTAAGCCATCTCTCCAGCCTAGCAAGTTCTACTTCTTCCCCAAACCCAGTGTTCAACTTAATGAACTGTCGAAATCCGTGCTATTCCCAATGCTAACTGACCCATGTATTCCTGAAGCTGCTACTGTTTCCATATCTAATAACCTCTCTTCCATGACATGCTGAGGACACTGTGGGCTTGGCTATATATATTTTTTTAATTTGACCATTTTATCTATGTGCGTGTGTGTACACACAGGGGCATATGCACATAGTGGAGATCAGAGAATAACCTTGGGTGTCATTATCAGGAATACCATCAACTCTTTTTCTTTGGGGGCGGGGGACAGGGTCTTTCATTGGATTTGGCATTCATCCATTAGAATAAACTAGGAGGCTAGTGGGCCCCAGGGATCAACCTATCTCTACCTTCCCGGCGCTGGGATTATAGGTGCATACCACCATGCTGAGAATTTTTATATGGATTCTGGGGATTGAACTCAGATCTTCATGCTATGAGGCAAGGTGTTTACTGACTGATCTACCTCCCCAGCCCCCCCAAATACCTTTTGAGCTCCAAAGCCTCTTAAACCTTAGGAATTGACCAATGACCCACGTAAGGCCGATGGATTTCTTCTGGTTGAGAGCTTTGAGAGCTTCAGAACTGCTGTGCCAATTAGCTTTAGCTGGATATCAACCCTTTACCCCCAAGTCAGTGAATATTGATTTAGCTTTTAGTTGTACTGGTTGACACTTTGGGCTGGACTTAACCCCTCAAGCCCATTGGAGACACAGTCATCTCATCTCTTCTTGGCTGGTCTCCCTCAAAGTCTTTGGTCTCATTTGGGGACCCTGGAATGTCATGTCTGACCAGAACCTCTCTTCACGTCTCTAACCTTTCAGCAGGCTGGTCTGAATCGAGTTCACATGGCAAGTGCAAGGTTCCCAGGGCAGCAAAGATCAGGCCCCAGTGATGTTTTCCAAGATTATTCTAGTGACCCTTGCTTTTGTCTTGGTGGTCAAGAGCAGTCACATGCCTAAGTTTAGAATCTGTGTGGAAAGAGGTTAGAGGAGGACCCAGACACAGTAAAATTAGAACACTGCCACGCCTTCAGAACCCAGAAAGCACATCTTCTCCAGAGAGACCCTTCCTTATAGTTGCACCCACAAAACTCTGTAGGCTCAGGAAATGGGGGCCTTGACAAAGCCCTGGCTTCGCTCAGCATTGCAGTCCTGTCTCCCTCCCAGAGGACTGCTTGGCATTAATGAATTGAAAAATCATCTTTAGTCAGGGCTTTTCTGACTTTTTCTTAATGGTGTGCCTATAAGTTCTCCCTGTCAGCTTCCCCTTTAGAAATGCATGCATTTCTTAGGAATCCAGACGTGAGTTGTTTTTTTTTTTCTTTTTTCTGTTTGGGAATGAATTTTAATGAAGCTTGCTTCAGGTATACTACCCAAATGAAGAGGGTCTTCTGTGCCCTGAAAAAGGTACCTGGCTAGTAAGGAACTCCTTAGGAAAAGGACTGCAGAGGGAAGGAAAGCCAAAGCCTTCTTTTTCATGCTTTCTGTCTTTTTCAAACATATTACTGTGCATGAAAGTTCCCGTCAAGGAGTTTAGCTCGCGGAAGGGGAGCTTAACGATGTGGGAGCTAGAGGAAAGCGCGGACACGGGATGGTAATTCCCCAACAGATGAAAGCCCATCCTTCACCTTGCTGAGACACATGTGACTTCTTTAGATGCAAATAACAGAAAAGGATGGTGACAGTTATACCAGTTTCCTGCTTTGGGGAGAAATCACCAGCTTCGCAACAATAAATGGCGAGGCATTCATGGCTGACTTACTTTCCTTGACTAATTGCAAACACATCTCTGAATTTCCCCTTTGCTGGGAACGAGCGAACTCATTGGTAAATGCTATTCAGTGGCTTAACTTTTCTAAACGCTCAACTCGGCACCGGGGCTCCTGATCAGGAACAATGGTAATGCTTTCTAAAACCAGCGAGCCTGGGGACGTCAGGAAGTGACAGGTGAACCTGAAGCCCCATCTCACTAGCTGTATGCCTTGAGAGCTTAGCAGCTTGAGCCAACCCCTGGCCCTTTCTGGCCTCGGTGATAGCATGGAAATGATTCTAAAGGTTTCCTGTCAGGAAGGCCTGTAATTTGGAAAGATAGATGTTTACATTTTTGGTTACACACTTAAGAGTTTAGTGAATCAGAGATAGAAGTGTTACTGACTTAATGGATTTATGACAGGAGAGACAATTTGTAATTCAAAATTATGCAAATCCCTGCCCTGATAAAGACTGTGCTATGCCCATGTTTCTGTCCACCCATCCACCCATGTACCTATCCATCTATCGTTGGTGAATCTATCTGCCTGTCTACCTTCTACACTACTAATGCATGACCCCAGTCACCTGTATATCCAGGCACATTTGGTCTACTTATCCAGGAACCTATCCACACATCTCTCCATGCATCTATCTCTCCATCTCACCTTTTCATTCGCCCATCTCTCCATCATCTCATTTCTCTATGTATCCATCTGTCTGTCTATATATATATATATATATATATATATACACACATCTCCATCAATACATCTGCCCATGTACTATCTGCCTTCTTAGCCATAAACCTATCCACTGAGCTATCCAAATATTCATCCCCCATATATCTACTACTCTCTTCATTTGTTTCAGACATTCATGTGAAAACTCATCTTCTTCAGCCTTCTCAACTATAGTCAGCAAAAAATCACAGTTTTGGTAGGAGGATCACGGTGAGTTCGAGGCCACTCTGAGACTCCATAGTGAATTCCAGGTCAGCCTGGGCTAGAGTGAGACCCTACCTCGAAAAACCAAAAAAAAAAAAAAAATCACAGTTTTTAAATAACAGATGAGGAAAAGTCAGGTCCCAAAGGTTATGTCACTGGTAGTAGAGGGCAAAAATAGGACTAATCCCCAACATCTAAAATGTCCCAGAAAACCTAAAGCCTGGCATCTGTTTCCTTAGATTGGAACAGACCATGGTGCAGTCTAGAGCTTACTTTTCTAATGAGAAAAAAATATATATCCTCCAGAAAAATCTTATTTGAGCTGTGATCCTTCAAGGTAGAGACATTTGAGAGCTCTGTAACGGGAACAGTGATGAATATTGTGGGCAAAACGTCTGTCGCAGTCTCATGTGGTTGGGATGAACTTCCAAACCAGGCGCAATTGTGGGAGGAAGGGATTTATTGAAGCTGTCAGAGTCAGGGGACATTCCATGATGCAGAAGAAGCTGGACCACTCTCACAGGTCCAAGCAGAGAGAGAGAGAGAGAGAGAGAGAGAGAGAGAGAGAGAAAGCAACCAGCACAAGCAAGCACACTTCAGGCACACGAGGCAGAATGCAAGCAAGTTTGCATATTTTAGGTTGGACTTCAGATCCCCCAGCTCTGTAGTAAACACCTAAGGGCGGGACCCCAGGATCCACATGGTAACGCTTCCTTTAGCCAACTGGACAGAGATCTAAATTACAAGCTGTAATAAACTCCTGAATCTATTGGGGGACATCCATTCAAACTACCACACCCTCCAATTTGGCATAGTTCATATCTTCTGAAATTCTCAGCTAGAGGGCAACACACTTGGGGTGTTCATGATGGGGATGCATTGGCAAATGAGGGTCCCACACCATAGGCTACCGTCTACGCAGACTGAGTCATAGCAGCCCCAAGATGCTCTAGCTGCTGACTGACCCTAGATCCTCTGAGGACGCGTGTGAAGGAAAACAAACATTACTTGCTCCTGGGGAATGTTCTGAAAAGCTGTGTGTCTCTCCCTGGGAGTTTAAGGCAGAGGTCACTGGATGTAGAAGAGCACATTTCATGGAAATTTGGGAGAGAGAAGACAGCTAGTGAGTATGCGTCTTTTGTCTGTCTTCAGAGTTTAAAAAAAAAAAAAAAAAAAAGATATATCCTGTGTTTTGAGGTAGATTCAGTTCTTTAAACAAACCCCGTCATCCACCCCAGGCAGTTTTGTTTGATCCCGAGTTCAGTAATGTGAAGTCAAGTTTCCCAGACTTTAATGGCTTAAAATGAAAGGGAATGATGCTTTTCTGTCTGAACCTGGAAATCCAAAGGGTTGCTTGCTGAAAATGGTCAGACTTTTACCTTGTGGCTCAGCTGCAGGAAATGGGGAAATTTGGGTCAGATGTTTCATTCACATTTCAAATTGATGAAGGGTGGGACAGTTGAAGAACTATGTGAATCACAGGGCTACTAAGAAGGTTAGAAAATAAAAGGTTATTTCTCTGCCTCCCCCCCACCCATTTCTCTTGCTGGGGGTGGCAGGGGAGGAGATCAGGTGAGATTGTCGAGAGTACGAAGACAGCCTGGTATGGAGTTGTTTTAACCATTGCAGGGAGTGTATTACACAGGATGGAGAAGTTGGGGCTCGTTGACACAAAATCACTGGTGGAAGAAATTGATGGCCTCCAATTTCTTGGCTACTCAGTAATGGAGTCCATAGACCTGTATCAACATTGCCTGGTAGATCATAGAGACCTCCATCCTAAACCCAAACCCAAACATGGTTTCACAAAACATCCAGATGTCTCATAGGGACATTAAAGTCTGAGAAGATAATAGCTCCACTGGGATTGGGCATGACACATGCCCTCTCCTTCCTCTGCCTGAGTGAACCACTTATCTGGATCCATTCCCTGCCTATATTGACTTAGGAGAAGGTGGGTTGAACTTCCAAGAAGCCAGTTTAGCAGCAGGGTTCTATAGTCCATCCCTTCAGCCTCATCTTTGGATATCGACTGTCTGTGCTACCCCAACATTCTGAAATCTCCACACCTGAGAATTTGTATTTATTTATTAGAGCAAGAGAGAATGGGCATGTCACAGCATCCAGCCACTGCAGAGAAACTCCAGACGCATGTGCCACCTTATGTATCTGGCTTACATAGGTTCTGGGGAATTGAACCTGGGTCTTTTGGCTTTGCAGGCAAATGTCTCAACTGCTAAGCCATCTCTTCAGCCCAAATATTTTTATTTATTTATTTATTTGAGAGAGAGGCAGATAGATTAGACAGATGGATGGATGGATGGATGGATGGATGGATGACAGAGGGCACCAGGATCTCCTGGCTTATGTGGGTACTGGGGAATTGAACCTGGGTCCTTAGGCTTCACAAGTAGGTGCCTTAATAGAAGAGCTATCTCTCCAGCCCAAGAATACCCTTTTATTGTATTCCAGAAAGTTCTCATCCTTCCACATGGTCACTAGGCTTGTCTAGGTCTCGCACTTACTGAGCCCAGACTGGTCAATGCTGAACCGCGTTGTCAAGGGAATGGAGAACATTGCCTGGAGTGCCTGTCTATGGCCTGCCTTCTCTTCTCACCCCAAGTACCCATTGATCCCCCTTATGATTGCCCCCATACTCTCACTGGGGCTTAGAAAACATCTCATATCACCTAATTCCTCCCCTTCCAAACCAAAACCTCCTGTTCCCATGTCTATTGGGGGTGTTATGCTTCCCGCACGTTCCACACAAGCTACTTTGCGCAAGTCACATTCCGTGGCCACAGCAGCGCTGTAAACAGAACTTCCATCATTTCCACTTAGAGGGAGGAAGCCACAGCTCATGGTGGTGAAGTAATTTGCTCGCAGCTAGGTGGTCAGACAGAGCTGGGATTCAAACTCAAGCTTGTCTGCCTTACTAATTGGTGCTTTGAAATGCCGCTGTGCCCCAACAGAGGTAATGAATCAGCCAGGGAGACCCAGGAAGGTGCTAACCTACCATTGTACGTAATTGATCAAAACACTTGCTGTGAATGGGCCGCTGTTTTAGATACACTTTACCAGGGGGAAGAGAAATAATTACAAGTGACCACAGTAGATTCCTCTATCTGGTCGATTTTAACTTTCTCAAGCTCAGACCAACCTTTAAGGCACTCTGTTTTAAGATTGAGGGCTGCTGCCACCAGGCTCCGCTCAATCTGGCTTCCTATACCTTTGCAGCCCTGGGAAGGGGCTGATGCGGGGGATTGCTATTTTGACTTCAACTTCATCTTGTTTATTGAGAACCATGCCACACTTACATTGGTTTAAGTGTTTATTTTAGGTTGGGAGAAGTTGCCATTGAGGAAACAACGCTAGGATCATATTCCTCCTGCACACAGGCGTGCATTTAGTAGAAGCCTTATTTAGCCACCACCACCCAGTCCTGGGTCACCTCACCTTGCCCATATTTTTTATTCTCTCCAAAAACCTTAAAAATAACATTAAAAAAAAAACCCACCTGTCCCTGTTCCCAGCAAGGGGCCTTCCCTCCAATCTGCCTATAGATTTTAGCTCAACCCCATGCTACAAGTAAAATTAGACAAATTAAATTTAGTAGAGTGTAGATGAGCAAAGAATGAGGGGGTGAGTCAAGCAGCCAGAAAACAGGAGGGTCTCTAGAGGCAGCCCAATTGGTGAGAGCTTGGTCCCTGCCCTCCTTGAACCCAGGGTAAACATCTGCCTCCCTTTGGGTGAAGCTCCCTTGCTGTGATTGGCTGAGACATAACTCTTGGAGAGCAGCTAAGCTCGATTTTTGCATAGTGAGTTCCTTTGCAGAGTAAGTTTGGTTGCAGGTCTTTCATAAGAGCCCAGTACAGAGAATTCCTCAGGGCAAATTTAGCTTAACAGTAGGATTCAGCTAATGTTTATTTCCAATTTCGCTTATGCCTGTTTTTCTCGTGCAGTATTTGCAAAGATAGTTTAATGGAATATGTAACCCAATAAGGGGGAGTTATCAGTATTATGGGCACGAAGGTAAGAGCTTTAGGAAACTATTATAAAGAAAGAGGAGGGCTGGAGAGACGGCTTAGTGGTTAAGGCACTTGCCTGCAAAGCCTAAGGACCCATGTTCAACTCTCCAGATCCTACATAAGCCAGACGCACAAAGGTGAGGCAAGCATAAGGTCACACATGCCCAGTAGTTTTAGTTAGCGTAAGCATCTGCAGTTCAATTTCAGTGGCTGAGGCCCTGGCACACCAATTCTCTCTCTGTGTCTCTCTCAAATAAAAAAAAAAAATGTCTTGAAAAAAGAAAGAGGGAGAAGAAAAGGAAGAGGAGAGGGTGTTGGCAACTTATGACTGTGTGTGTGTGTGTGTTGTAGTTATTCTCATTGCTGGGACAAAACACCCTTTCAAGAGCAGCTGATGGGAGGGAAGGATTTATTTTGGCTTACAGTCTTGAGAGGAAGCTTGATGATGGCAGGGGAAAAGACGGTTGAGTGTAGGCAGGACATCACCCTCTGCTACAACAGGTAGAAAAAAGCAGCAAGACAGTAAGCCAGTCTCTGGTAATGGGGCGTTATCTGTGACACCCAAAGCCCATCCCCAGCAAGGGTTATACCCTCACAGTTTCTGTTCCAAAGATGGGGACCTCCTTGAACATGACGGAGCTCACTCTTTTGTGCGTGCGACGTTGATGTGCCATCTAGCACGTTTCATGAGTATCCATGTGTGTTCACTCAGACAGGAGTGCATCGATGAGTTACTGCTCCCTTTACCCTGACCAAATACCGAGAAGGGAATCTGGAGGTGCCTTGATGGCGGTAACGGAGCCTTTCTAGGTCCTTGGGTGGGCTCTGGAGTTAGAGTCCAAGACCTTCATGGTCAATAAAACTTGTGCTGAGTCAGAGGCCTCTGGACTCGTGTCTTATGACTTCGATGAATGAAATCCACAGAAGCAAGAATAACGCGCAGAAAGATTTTATTATAGCTTAGAGCTTTTTAGGAGGGGGAGCTTAAGGGAAAGAAGGAATCCAAAGTTCTTGCCCAAGGAGAGATCAAGAGGAGGAACCCCGAAATATATGCAAATCCATCTCCAAGACCTTTGAGAGTGCCATTTTTGTAAGCCCCTGGATGGGTGGCTGGTCTAGGCAGTCTCGTCCTGATGTCACATGTCTCGCGTGGGCGGGGGAGAGACTGAGGATTGCTGGAAAAGGGAAATCTTCCCCAGAAATTTTAATCCTCCAGGAAGAGCCTTCTCGGAAGTGGGTGGAAGAGCTCCCCCCCCCCCACCTTGGCAGACAGGAATAAGGAAAGGCGGGAGCCTTCTGAGAGTTCTGACCTGCAACTGGGGGGAACCACTTAGATCCTCCCCCATGGGCCCAAGCCAAAAGCAAGCTTCTTCACTCTGGGGGGCAGTCCTGCCATCTGACTCTACCTGATGGAAGCAATTCAAAGGATGAAGAATGGTCTGGTCCATCAAGGCAGGGGAAGGCACGGCAGCTGGGATGGCCGGAGCCTGGCAGATGAAGGGAGCAACAACAGGGCCTGAACTAGAAACAGAAGTGGACGTCACCTGCGAAGTCCATTCCTAGCAATCTACCCCCACCGGTTAGGCCACAGCCCAGAGCTTCCAGAACTTTCCGAACCGGCGCCAACCAGCCGGGGACCAAGTGTTCAAGCCCATGAGCCTTTGGGCCAAGGGGGACTTTATAGAGAGAAACCATCCCAGCGAGTGATCCTGTAGGGTAGCTACCACACAAGGAGGGCGACAGGATGCTGGGGAAGGGCGTTGTAGCCAGGGGATATATTGGAAGCGGTCTGAGTGTCTCCCACTAGCTATCAATTCTTCATTCCATGCTAATGGGATCATTTGATCGATGAGAGCGCCGAGAAAAGGCTGGCGATGCAGAGAGGTGTGAAAGCGCACAGCTACAAATGAGTGGGCAGATCTACCAGCCTCTCCCCAGAATCGAATCCGTCTGCCAACCACACTGGGTACGATGAGACAGGCAGATCTAAGCTTTGGCTTAATTACACATAATTTGGGTGACAGCTGAAACACAAACCTAAACATTCAATCAGTTAAAGATACACAAAATTAAGCATTTCACACAGTGTCCAACCCCTTCCATCTTTATTAATACTTTAATTATGTTAATTACACCATGGTTTCAAGCCCTGCTACTACAACAAGCGGGGGGGAGGGGCGAGAGAGGGTGGGGGAAGAGGCAGGCCTCTCAGCCACACAGCCCTGTAAGGACTGCATTCAAATTAAAAATATGAATGGAATGCAAAGTGAGGGGGTAAAAAAAAAATCACAAATACATAATTCAGCAGTTTACTCTCTTCTCACCCCTCTGCTTCAGGCCTGGCTGTGTTCCTGGAGGCTGGGCCCAAGTCTGATACTTTTTTTTTTCTTTTTTTCTTTTTGCATTCAGTGTTCATAGTAAATGCTCAGTAAACCTGTTGACTTCATTTCTAATCAAGCCTGGTGAACTCAAGATCCCTGGAGACGTTAGAAAATGAACAGATATTGGGGGGGGGATTGGATTTGAGGGTGCAGTGACCAAAATGACTGAGTCCTCTGTTTGCAAGATGAAGGGGGGTCGTGGCTCAGGATCTTGAGGGTGAGGAGGTAGAAACTGACCAGGGTTGCTCAGGCAGTTCCCTAGTCTGCTCCCCCTCCCCCACACTCCAGCCCCATCTGCTGTCCCGGATGTGTGAGGAGCAAGTCTGAAGTTTTCAAACTGTTCTTCCGGAGATCTGTCAGGGGCTGCACTCTGCCTGCTCGTTGGGCAGGGGATGAGGAGAGAGGTAGCTTTACTTTGACCTTTGCATTTTATTTACTTTATTTATTTTATTGGAAATACAGCTTTTATTTATTTATTTGACGGGGGGGCAGATAGAGAGAATGGGCACGCCAGGGCCTCCAGCCACTGCAAACGAACTCCAGATGTGTGTGCCCCCTTGTGCATCTAGCTTACGTGGGTCCTGGGGAATCGAACCTAGGTCTTTTGGCTTTGCAGGCAAGCACCTTAACCACTAAGCCATCTCTCCAGCCGTGACCTTTGCATGTTATATGTCAGAACGCTAAGATCTTCTTTCTTAAAAAAAATAAAAAAATCTAAACAGTGGGCTGGAGAGATGGCTCAGTAGCTAAGGCGCTTGCCTGCAGAGCCTAAAGACCCAGGTTCAGCTCCCCAGTACCCACATAAACCCAGATACACAAAGTGGTGCATGCGTCTCTAGTTTCTTTGCTGTAGCCAGGAGCCCTGGCATACCCATTCATTCTCTCCCCACCCCCCCGGGAAATAAATTAATTAAATTAAGAAACATTTTTTAAAGAATTGCTGAAAAGTAATTTCAAAGCTCTCTGTGTAGTGGCTTTTTCAACCTTCCCACACTGTCTCCTCTGATTTGACAGTCCACTTACTTTGCCCTAGGTGTGTGTGGCTCCCATGTGACCTCATAGCTCCCAATGCTTTTGCTCCGCCCTTCCGTTTCATGACCTACCATGACTAAACCTGGTCACAGTTGTCTCCTCTGCGAGGCCTTCCCAGACTGCACTCCTCAGCGGTGCTGGTCTCGTCTTTCCGAATTTCTGTGGCTTTTAGCATTTCACCCCTTTCCTTAGTTTTCTGTCCAAGTGTCTCCCTGATGCAGTGATCACTTGCTCAAATGAGGAGCCATACAGCTTCCTGTGGAAACATCCCCCCCCACTCTGTCTGCCTTAGACTGAACACACAAACCACTATTCAAAAAGCCTCACCTTGACACATCCGAAAGTGTGACAGGAGGCCAGACATAAAAATCAACCACTCTACTAGCCAGGGAGAATTCAGTTGCCCAAACTGCAACAATCAATTACTGTAACTTTCGATTTTTGACTTAATAGTTTGCTGAGCAGAAACACAGCTGTCACTTGGGGTGACTTGTACAAGATAGGGTTTTTAGGCTTGGCTGGACCGACATGGATGGAATCGACATTGGTGGGGAGCGCCTTTTTTAATATCACCAGAGGAAATGTTCAAGAGCCATAAATCCTAAATAGAAATGCGCTGTGTACTTCAGAGAGCAATTTACTCTGTTTTGCTTTTTGGTACGGACTGGCCCTGTGCCTCCTCCTACCCGAGTATCCTTAGCTAAGCTAAGCATCTTCAGAACTGGTCTTCATGACCTCCTGTCATCTCCACAATGACACTTCCTGGTATGCGGAATCAGTGCTGGAACTGTGCATGCAGGGCTTGGGGGAGGGTATTCAAATTGGTATGTTAGCCCTTTGATCGTGAGCTCTCCCCACTCCCCCAACCCCGCCCCATTGTGAAGGCTGATGTTCAGAAAGTCGTTTCTTGGTCTTGCGGCAGAAACAGAATGCTCTTGCTATCACAGGGTCTCATAGATCGTCAAAAGGAAGCGTGGCTCATTAATGGACGCGTATTAGCTATTATTGCAAACTAATCTTGGTCAAAATGGAACAACAAAAAAAAACCCTGAAGTAATATATGGTAAAGTTTTTCCCCTACAGAGTTTTCTTTTTGTATATTAGGCAGGAATTATAATTTCTCACACACAAAAAAACGTATAAAAACGTATAAAAAGGTAGGCATGGTGGCACATGCCTTTAATTCCAGCACTCAGGGAGCAGAGGTTAGGAGCATCGTTGTGAGTTCAAGGCCAGCCTGATGTTGCATAGTGACTTACAGGTCAGCCTGGGCTAGAGTAAAACTCTACCTCAGAAAAACCAAAAAAGTATAAAAGATTAACTATTAAGGATCGTGGGAATTTGGGAAAAAAATCAAATTCACTCTAGAGTATTGGGAAGAACCAAACTGATGGTTCCATTTTGTGTGTGTGTGTGTGTGTGTGTGTGTGTCTCCAAGCACTTTTTCATTCTTGCTTCTATCGATGGTATTAAGAAATATATATTTTTGGTAAAAAATGTCAAAGTACATTTGAGAAATAAGAATCCATATACACTCCAATAAAATATAAATATTGCCAAACATTCCCTTTCACAAGAAAGAGATCAGGCCCCAGGCTCTTCACACTGAGCTCATGACAACTTCAGCCCCAAAGCAAAGAAAAGTTCATGTTCTCATGAGCCTGGCACTGTATTGTCACGTGAGTGCATGGATGGTTGGACATGTTTAGATGTTGAAGTTAGCTTTGAGGAAACCTATTTAGTACATTTTCAAGGACCATGAGGATCTTCAAGCCATTCTGGGAATCTTGAGCCAAGCAGTGTGCACGCTTATCAATAGTCTGAGACCAGTGCACATTGAAGTGACATAGGCCTTGTGATAACTAGGTCTCCGTCCAACAGTGAGTGGGTGGGAGGTGCTCAGGATAGCAAGCCACTATCTATAAAATCAGCCCCATCAGTGAGCCACTGCTGAGTGTCCCAAGACCAGCCAGGTGAGCTCTTTCCTTTCTTGTTTTGTGAGTTTCAACTCACTTTCATGAGTGGGTCAAGATGAGTCACCATTTTCTGAGTTGATCTCTGCTTTGAATCTGAACCCCCAAGTGTCCTCTAAACGTAGCACATGTGATCTTTATCCCCATTCAAGAACTTCCCATCCACTGAGCATCTTTAGTTCTGGCTAAAGGTGTTCAGTGGGTGGTAATGAATGTAACTTGTGGCAGCTAGAATCCAGGACCTGATCCAGACGAATGATCCAGCTTTGTAAAACAACCATCTCCAAATTTGTAGATGCGATTGGCACCAGCACAGCCATCTCTTCCCATGGGTACATCTTTCTGCCAATGGAGAACCAGATAGGACATGACCTAGGTGAGCCCAGCTTGGCCACAGTGAGTTATGAATGGGAGATACTGCCTTTGGGATTTTGCCCAAGACCTTGGTTATATCCATCTACTAAAATAAGAACATGGATCATTTTGAGGAGGAAGAGTAATTATCTCCATTAGTTGTAATCTCCTCAAATTCAAACACATGACATGGAGTTTTCTACTCAATGGCAAATTTATAGACTTGGTGGTTAATTAAACATCTTTTCTAATCAAATTAGCTTTCATTTCCTAAGTAGAGGCATTTAACCTGGAGGTGGCTCTGAAACATTGTTTCTCTCAGCCATCACCTATGAAAGGAAAGATAATGCCCCTTCAAAGCCCTCCTCTAACATTCAGCAATTATTCTTTATTTGACTGCAAATGCACATTCCTGATATAATATATTCGTAAAGTTTCATAAATTATTTCAAGATGTATTAAAGAGCATTGGAAATAGTTCGTCTCTCTACAGGAGGTTGCCAAGAATAAGTTTTGTCCTTTAAAATTTGAAACAAATTATTATTCACTGGGGGAACAGCATTGGCGCTTCCCCCAGCTCCAGCTGACAGGGACAATTTGAACTAACCTGCTAATGGTAATGCTTTTTAAAATTCAGAGATACTCTAAGTGGAGCAATTTTAAAAAATTAAAACCATACTGGAGAGAATTGCCTCTGGAGGTCATGCAAAGTTAGGGGCAGTTCACATTTACCAGGATCAGGGCCTGAATTCCGGCTGCCCAGGTGACATGTTACATCCTGGTCCTACAGAGGCACAGGTTTGTCTCTGGAGAATTTCAAATAAATGCTCCCAGGCATCATTCTCCTGAGACATTCCGCCATATTGTAACATTTGACATAATGTAATACAGAGGCTGCAGGTCCGTGGCTTAGGAAAACAGAGTTATAGTCTCAGCAATCACACAGTATTTTTTAAAAAGTATTGCCAGAGCTGGGGAGATGGTGCTCACCCCACAAGCATGACTACTACCTGAGTTTGGATCCTGTGGTGGTTTGATTCAGGTGTTCCCATAAACTTAGATGTTCTGAATGCTAGGTTCCCCAGCTGATGGCAATTGGAAATTGAAGCCCCCTGGAGGCGGTGTGTTGTTGGGAGCGGGCTTATGGGTGTCATAGCCAGTTTCCCTGTGTCAGTGTTTGGCATACTCCCCTGTCGCTATTGTCCACCTTATGTTGGCCAGGGGGAGATGTCCACCCTCTGCTCATGCCATCGTTTTCCCCTGCCATCGTGGAGCTTCCCCTTGAGCCTGTAAGCCAAAAGAAACCTCTTTTTCCCCACAAGCTACTCTTGGTCGGATGATTTCTACCAGCAATGCGAACCGGACTGCAACACATCCCTAGAACCCATGTAAAAGCCAGGCACTGTAGCATTCAACTAAAATCCCAGTGTGCCTGCAGAGAGAAGGGAGGTGGAGATAGGAGAATTTCCAAGAAGCTGTCAGGCCAGCAAATGCAATAGTGAACAACAATGAAAAGGAGAGACCCTGCCTCACATATGGTGGAAGGCAAGGGCTTATACATGAACTTAATCTCGGATCTCCCCACATGCAATCTGACATGTATGTACTCCCACATGAACACACACACACACACACACACCACTCATTGGTGTCATGTAGGGCTTGCTTTCAGTAGTCCTCCACCAGCCTTCTAACACTGAAATATCAGGATTTATTACTGGAAGGCATCGTGCGAACCAAATATCTGTGGAGCCCTCGTTTCACGCAAGCCTTTAACTCAGGAAACTCTGACAGCCAAGGACCCCTGTGGGCCACTTGGGATGGGCACAGCCGAGTGCGTCACCTGCTGTTGTACCTGGTCAGTGCTGAGCACATTCACGCAGCATTCTTGCTGAGGATGGCTGTAATGTGAGGCAAGCTTCCCCTTCTCTCATATTTCAAGTGAGATCTCTCTGAGTCAAGTAAGGGAAAGAGAAGACAGAGGAATCCGTGTGGCTGGTTGGGTGCTTACAATGGGCTAGGAGCTGTACTCGGTGATTTCGGAGGTGGGTTTTGTGCTCTTGGAGTGGGGTGGAGTGCTGCGAACAGCAGAGCTCTCTGCTCCAGAGATGGCTTAGTGGTTAAGATGTTTGCCAGCGAAAAGCCAAAGAATCCAGGTTCAATTCCCCAGGACCCACATAAGCCAGATGCACAAGGGGCACGTGTGTCTGGAATTCGTTTGCAGTGGCTAGAGGCCCTGGCATGCCTATTCTCTCTATCTGTCTATCTCCTCTCTATCTCTCTCTGCTTGCAAATAAATAAATAATAAAAGTAAATAATTAAGAAACAAAGAACCACCTGCTGCATACCTAACGGGGCCCGAGCTGGAAGCGAATGTCTTGGCCACTGTTTGGAGAACTGCCTTTTCTTCAGAAACCTCATTCTACAATGTCTTCTCACCACCATTAAACGGTAAAGCAGAAGCTCTTGGGAAGAATGCCACGTGAAAAGGGATGGTTTTGAGGTGTTTTCTGCATCACCCTGATGTGTGCTAGAGCAGAGTCTCTCGGGAGGCCTTTGTACATCTGCTTGAGCTTGGACTAGAGTGTCAGGTAGAAGATGTCTTTGTTTCAGAGAGGGACTGAGCGTCGAGAGCTTGGCTGCTGTGCTCCTAGCGAAAAAAGTTCAAATGGACAAATGGGAGGTGGTGGGTCTGGCTATGCTATGCTTCCAGTTCCAAGCCCCCGACAGACATTGCTAATTGATCACAGCTCTCCCTTTGAACTCAAACAGCATCACGATCCTTTCAGAAAAGCTCTCTACACAGCCATTATCAAGTGACAGGTGTTGGCTTGGAAGATGAAATCTGTTTGTCAAGAATTAGACTGAGCCATAGATTCCTTCTTCAAAGAAATGTGTGTGTCCGTCAGGTTGTTGGGTAATTCAAAGCCCCCTTTTTTTTCAGTGTTGTGTGACAGGACTTGACTTTCTAAAAGGACACAGTAGTCATCATTTATCTGCTGTCTCAGAAGGTGTCCACATCCCAATTCTATTTAACCACTTTGTTCTTGAGAACGGGGAAATTAGAAAGTTTTGTGAAATGTTCCCAAGTTGCTTGATTTGTCAACTGAGCTTAAAGGAAATAGACTGATTGCAACATGACCCATACATGTCATGTGGTACCCAGGGCAGCTGGGCGCAGCAGAGGAGATAGAGGAATGCATAACCACACAGAGCAAAGAGATGAAAAAGAGGGCGATGCGTATCTTGCAGAAATTAAGTATGGGGCTGGAGAAATGGCTTAGTTGTTAAGGTGTTTGCCAGCAAAGCCAAAGGACCCAGGTTCGATTCCCCAGGACCCATTTAAGCCAGACGCACAAGGGGGCCGCACACATCTGCAGTTCATTTGCAGTAGCTGGAGGCCCTGGTGCGCCCATTCTCTCTCTCTCTCTCTCTCTCTCTCTCTCTCTCTCTCTCTCTCTCTCTCTCAAATAAATAAAGAAAAATAAAAAATATTTTAAAAAGAAAGAAATTAAATATGCATGAGCAAGGGACAACAATGTTTTTTTGTGAAGACATAAAGTGTTGACCATAAAAGACTATTAATTTGGATCTATTAAAATGAGGAATAATGTTTATGAAAAGATATCTTAGGGAGATGGGGAGAAGACTCAGCATTTAAGGCGCTTGCCTACAAAGCCTAAAGATCCAAGTTTGATTCCCAGTACCCATGTAAAGCCAAATGCATGAAGTGGTGATGCATGTGTATCGAGTTTGTTTGCAGCAGATAGAGGCCCTGGTGCCCCTATTTTCATTCATTCAGTCTCTCTCTCTCTCTCTCTCTCTCTCTCTTTGTCCCTTACTCCCTCCCTCCTTGAAAAATAAATAAATTATTTTTAAAATTTTTACAAAAATAAAAGATACTTTAAAAAACTAAAAAGGTGGGGGCTGGAGAGATGGCTTAGCGGTTAAGCGCTTGCCTGTGAAGCCTAAGGACTCCGGTTCGAGGCTCGATTCCCCAGGACCCACGTTAGCCAGATGCACAAGGGGGCGCATGCGTCTGGAGTTCGTTTGCAGTGGCTGGAAGCCCTGGCGCGCCCATTCTCTCTCTCTCTATCTGCCTCTTTCTCTCTCTCTCTCTCTCTGTCACTCTCAAATAATAAAATAAATAAAAAATGAACCAAAAAATATATTTAAAAAAAAAACTAAAAAGGTGAATTAACAAAGTAGAAGGCAGTATGCACACTTGATCATGGATAAATATTAACACTACATAAATAGGGCTGGAGAGATGGCTTGATAGTTAAGGCACTTGCCTACGAAGCCTAAGAACCCAGGTTCAATTCCCCAGTACCCAAGTGAGCCAGATGCAAAAGGGCTGCATGCATCTGGAGTTTGTTTGCAGTGGCTGGATTCCCTGGTGCACCCATTCTCTATTAGCCCCCCCCTCACTTTCTCTCTCAAAATGAATAATTTTTTTAAAGTTCATAAAAATCTATTTTTTCAAAATAGTATATAAATAACCATAAACTGATTAATAAATGACAGACAAAATCTCCATGGAGAAACAGACAAAAGATAGGCATTTTGCAAAGACGAAAATATATATAGCTAATTAACTTGTGAAGAGAGAGACTCAGTACTTGTTGGTAAAGGAATTGCAAAGAAAATATAAGATGCTTTAAACAAACAAAACTAGCAGTTTTTATTACTTATTTATGAGAGAGAGGCACCCTCAAGAGAGAATTAGTGTACCAAGACCTCCAGCCACTGCAAACAAACTCCACGTGCATGTACCACCTTGTGCATCTGGTCTATGTGGGTTCTGGGGAATTGAACCTGGGTCCCTAGGCTTCTCAGGCAAGTGCCTTAATCACTAAGCCATCTCTCCAGCCCCCAAACTAGCAGTTTTTTAAAAAGAGAATTCAGCAATTTTGGGAGACATGGTCAATATCTAGGATGTCTTCTCGGTTGCTAATGGGAGTGTGACTATATGGCCCCCTGCAGGGTTGTTGACCAAAAGTACTTCACAACTCTTAGAGTTTACTATATAGTAGGCAGGGGTAGGAATCAGAGGAGATAGATCCATAGAATTTGTGAAGTCATGCTTTTTTAAAATATCAAACAGTTAGAAACAATTGAAAGGTCTAAAATTAGTAGATAAATGACTTGTGTATACTTTCAAGGGATGATTACATAGCACTTGAAACAAGTGCAGAGATGGGGTCAACATTGTTACCTCTTACAATACTACAGATACGTTTCACAAGTGTTTGTATAACAGATCTCCACCAGATGCACAAAAATGAATTCCTGCCAGCACAGGAAAGGAAGATAAAGGGAAATTACAAACATAAATTATTTATGTAAATATATTTTAGGCATGTCAATGTATGTACACACACGTAGATTTTATATTACACATATGGCTTAAGAATATTTCTTTCTTTTTTTGAGGTAGGCTCTCACTCTAGTCCAGGCTGACCTGGAATTCACTATGCAGTCTCAGGCTGGCCTGAAACTCATGGAAATCCTCCTATCTTGCCCCCAGATTGTATCCCACAAATTTCGCCCCTGCACTTTCAAGTTCAGTGTAAACAGCCAATTCTTTAAGACAGAGGCAATATGTCTCCTGGCTGTTCATCTAGAACATCATCAGGACTTCTCATAGTGAGTGAGGTGACCTGAGCTATTTGAAGAAAGAGAACCTTGCAGGGCATGGGAGCATGATTGGTAAGCCTCAGCATCACTCAATTCCACCATTTTTTTAATTAAAAAAAAACTTTATTTTTATTTATTTATTTGGGAGAAAGAAAGAGGCAGAGAGAGCGAGAGAGAGAATGGGCATGCCAGGGTCTCCAGCCACTGCAAACGAACTCTAGATGCATGCGCCCCCTTGTGCATATGCTCCCTTGTGCATCTGGCTTACATGGGTTCTGGAGAATCGAACCGAGGTCCTTTGGCTTTGCTGGCAAAAACGCCTTAACTGCTCAGCCATCTCTCCAGCCCCAATTGCACAGCTTTTTGTATCCACGCAATGACATGGGTGGCAGGCAGGGAGGACCCAGCACAAGTCTGGTCCCCAGAGCCCCACATGGATAGTGGATACCATGAATGAAAAAGACTAAGGGAGTGCTGTTTTATGTTCCTTTTATAGTGCCAAGGATAAGACATTCCAGAAGGTTCTTGGGATGAAAGGGATAGAAGTAGAAAGGTAGGAGAAAAGGGAGAAGTAATCCTACCCTTTTTCTTTTGCACCTCAGGTTTTGTGTAAGCTTTGTACCTTTGGTGGTAGGAGGCCCATCATTTCGGTTTCCCGCAGTATGAAACACAGTGCGCTCTACCTGTCCTCTCACCTTCGTCAGCCATGTCTATAGAATATGTGGTGTCTAGAGTCCTAGAAGGGAGCCTTGGTCCTGCCCGCATTGCTGTCGCCAACTAGAACAATGCCAGGCTCCTAGCACCATCCCTAGAAGTGCTCTCCGGGCACAATAGGTAGAAGGAAGACCCACGCATGTGGGTCTGCCATCTTTGTGACCTTCCCTCCTCCCTGCTGCGCCCACAGTTTTTCATCCCGATGCGCACCAATCCCGGGACACTGGGGAGCAATTGCTTCTGGAGTGGAGGGCCTGGCAGGTGCACGGAACGCCTGTGTTTGGAATAGAGTTGGCTGTTGTAATACTTAGTGAATGGAATTTCATTAGGTCCTTATCTGTGTGCAGTGTGGGAAAAGAGGTCCTTTTACACAGTGCTTGTAATGGAGTGGAAAATTGCATTTCCCCCGTGCCCGAACAGTGCCATTAGTGGGGAGGCAGACGGGCTGCAGAGAGCGGGGAAGCCACCTCGGGCGGTGCAGGGCTGACAGCCCGAATGATGGCAGCGCCGAGGGACCCGGAAGATATTAAAATAAAAACAGGTTGTGTTGGGCTTTTTGTCCTGTAGCAGTTCTGCCCTGCAACACAGGGAGTGATTGGATTTGAAGCGCCCAGAAAAACATGTTAAGTAAGAAATTGTTTAAATAAAGTTGTTTGAGGTTGAAACTCTGCCCCGGGCGTGGAGGGGAATGTAGTTAGCCTCCTACAAGTTGCAGATATCCAAGAAGGACTGTGCGTTTCGAGTCGGGCAGGGGTGCAGGGAAACTTGGGAAGGGAAGTTTGCACTCGAAGTCTCTTCTTTGCTCACGTAGGTGGCTTCCAACCTCACTGGCTGGCTGTGGCCACACGGGTGGCCACCCATTAGATCAGCTTTCCATATCTACTTCCCTGGTTTCTGCGAATTCCAAGGGAGAAGCGTTATGGGTGGGACCTAATTCCCTCAGCTCTGGGGAAATTCTGGAAGGGAAGGTTTGCATTTTTTTTTTTAGAAGAACCATGTTGGGCTTTGTAGCAGTTACCTTGTTGCTGGGACAAAACACCTGACCTGAGGTAGCTTATGGGAGGAAGGGGTTGGCTCTGGCTTATAGCTTCTAGAGGAAGTTTGTTTCATTGTGGCCAGAAAGCAGAGAGCAGACCAGGCATGCAGGGTGTCACATCATGTCACCACAGCTGAGGGAGCTGACTATCAACATCCAGTAGGGCCGGACTAAAAAAATTAAGACTTAGCTCCAGTGACACATCTCCTCCAGCAAGACTCCACTTGCCAAAGGCTCCACCAGCTGGGGACTAAGAATACTGCTGAATCATAAATATATTAGACCATGGGGAACAACTGACTTTCACACCACCACAGATTTACCCCATGGGAAGCTAAGGAGGAAATACAGTCCATCCTGGAGCAGTCCCTGGCTAGAATTAAGACAGAACCTGGGCCCAGGTGAATACAAAATAAATGTTTCACACCACAAGTATTCATTAGAACTGTGAGTGAAAAATGCCTGTGTGATTGCTCAAGGGCACTGAGAAAGGGATTGGGAAGAAGCTCCTTGGAAATAAAGTAAAACAGGATGCATCTTCACAAGCCCTCTAGAATTTACTTTATCCAACTATTTCTTACCAGCATGATGAGTCACTTTCTCCCCAAGGAACTGTTATTATTAAAGTGGAGTCCCATGAGACCTTTCTTACCAAGCTCTACTATTTACATTTGTTGTGGATGGAATGTTTGTGTCACCCCCCCCCCTAAAATTTTACAGGTTCAATTCTTATTCAGTGCTGTGTTTGTGCTTTCAACCTCTGGGAAGGGATTAGGTCCTAGGGTTGTACTTGTTACTTCTGCCATCCCAGTCACCAAATACCTGACCATTAGCAACTTATGGAAGGCAAGATTGATTTTGATTTCTGGTTAAAGACGGTAGTATCCATCAAGGTGCAGGAAGCATGGTGGAGTTCATGGTGGTATACTTCAATAGATAATCAAGGAAGCAGAGACAAGACAGGAAGTAGGGCCCAACCGTGTACCTCAAAGCTAACACCCAAGTGACCTACTTAATCCCTTCAACTAGGTACTGCCACCCAAAAGTCTCCCAACCTCCCAAAACAGTACCAGTTTGGGACCAAGTGCTCAGATGCATGACCCTGTGGGGGACATTGCACACTCATGCCACAGTAAGGGTGGAGCCCTTCTGAAAGGAGCCAGTGCCCTGAGTAAGGCACTCAGAGAACTTTCCCGCTCTCTCTGCTGTGTGAAGATCACAGCACAATGAAGAGTTGGCATGCTGCATCTCAAAGACAGTCCTTCCCAGAACCTGACCACGCCCACACCCCGGTCTTGGTCTTCCATCTTTCAGAATCGGCAGAAAAATTCTGTTGTTTATAAGCCACCTAGTCTGTGGCGATTTGTTATAACCAGCCCAGTTTTTTCCAAGATTTTTCTTCGTCCAGCCTCCTTACTTCTTTCACTCCCTATTTTGGGGAAGTTTCTTTGTCTTTGATCTGTGACTGGCCTTAGCCTCAGGCTTTTGCTTGCCTGACATTGAAGACTTATGAGGGTAAGCTACCTGCTGGCCCATGCTGTCCCCATATGTCCCCTATGTTCCTTACGTATACCTGAGTTAGGGTTAAAAGAACATGACTTGAGCTTTAATGAGGCCCCTCTACATTATAAAGTGTGCTTAACCCCATCTTAAGACATAGTCAAGTATAATTTTCTAAAAATTATAAAAAATACAACTCTCAAGTGCTATGTCAGCATTTATAGCCTCATTCTAAAGTTATCCACATATTCCAACTATTAATGAAGGAATTAGTAATATTATAAAGTTGGGTCCAAGAGCATTGGAACAACTAGGTATTTATAGGAGCTTTGCAAAAACAATATTAATTTTTTTCTCATATATGGAACCGATATATTTTTTCAAAAAAAGCCATGAAAGTAGAAGGAGGACTATTTGGGAAGAAGAGAAGTATGAGTAGGAAGGGAAACAAGATAGGGTAATGGGCTGGAGTGAACCTGGTCAAAGTAAATTATACACATGTAAACACGCATATGTATGTATGTCTATGTATGTGTGCATATAATGAAAATGTCATAACACATTCCATTACTTGGTGCAATTAAAAAATATTAATTCTTTTTAAGAAAGAAAGTTACACTAAGATTGCTAGGTTACGTACAAAAACGAATCAGCTTTCCATAGAGCAATAAGATCCTATACTCTGGGGTCAATTTTAATAAAAAATCTGTAATTCGCCATGTCACTCCCATGTGTATGGACTCCAACCAAGTAATGAGCAGCAAGGTCCAGCCTGGATGTCAGCCAGGCTTGGTGGTGCACGCCTTTAGTATGAGCACTCAGGAGGCTGAGGTGGAGTTATAGGTTGAGGACCTGGTCAACCTGGGCTAGAGTAAGACGTAACTAGAAAACACCTAACACAAAACAAGACAAGACAAAACAAAACAAACAAAACAAAACAAAATGCTTAGGTACCACCTTCAGAAGAATTCGTTCATCCTTAAGAAGGCTTGTTATGCAAAGCCACAGAATATCCCTGGAGCCCGTCTGCGTCTTCCCTAGCCACACACACACATCCAAGGTCAGATATCTTTTCTTAACAGCATAATCCTAGCACCTGAATCTGTATTTCTTTGAATGGACCAGATTCAGTGGACCTCATTTTGATAAGATACCACCTTGGAGTAAAGTCCTAACTAGAAACTATCTAGTGATCATTTAGGTGGGCAAAAGAAACAAGGTTGGAAGGTCCAAGATAAGAGAAATACACATGGAGAAAAGCATTGCAGAGCTTATCACCCCCCCCCCCCACTATCCGAGTCCCATGATGGATGGCATGGGTTCCCTGTTTGCCTGTGTGTGGAGTCCACCTGATGAGTGATATCCACATGTATATATACCAGAGATATGTACTTAAGCACTGACCAGATCTCTGTTGTTTAAGATTCTGATCGTTGCCAGGCGTAGTGGCGCATGCCTTCAGTCCCAGCACTCGGGAGGCAGAGGTAGGAGGATCGCTGTGAGTTAATGGCCACTCTGAGACTACATAGTGAATTCCAGGTCAGCTTGGGCTAGAGTGACACCCCTATCTTGGGGCAAAAAAAAAAAAAAAAAGGAAAGAACAACCAAATAAGATTTTGATAGTCATTCTAAATCTTGTCTAAGTGTCTTAAAATGAATTATAAATGTAATTTCTCTGTTTTCTCCTGCCTTCCTCAATTCCTACACTGCAATGACCACCGCTCCTTAAACATGGGCACACAGACTGATGTTTTTGGTCGGGTAATTCTCTCCAGGCCTTTGGAAGAAAAGCTAAAATGCAAAGGAATGCTGTTAGTGGGAGCCAAGTTCGCAAGCCTCATGTACTCTGAGGGTGATTTTTGTTTCTTAAGAAGATGGTGGCTGTGTGATAGTTATCCTTCTGATCAGTTGATTTTTTTTCCTTTTTTTTTTAAGATTACCTCTTGTAGGAAAGTGGTTAAATCTGACTTCAAGTAAGAGACTCACAGGGCAGACCATTTAGTAATGGCTCTGAAGAAAGGGAGTGTCATTGTGTCCAGTGTTTTGGCTAACTCTTGGCCAAGGATAGAGATGCTGTTAGGCCACGATAAGGACACGGAGGCCCAAGAGAAGAAACTCACGTTGTGGCTCAGGAGGAAAGAGACACTTGTAGCACACGCAGCTACCTCAGTAAGACTAACGTGTGCAGAATGCCCGGATGCTGCCAGCCGCCGCAGTCGCCGGAGTGTGGGCAGTGTGTAAAGTGTATAGTAGGGCCGGTGTTGGATGCAAACTGTTGGTCATGGTTTATTCCCGGGTGGCTAACTGTGGTCCCCTTTGCAACAGGAGGGAAGTGTTGAACAATCTGAGGCTGGAGATGGGAAGAGCAATGCTGTGGAGGGCGATGACTGCTGGCGATTGCCTGGGCTGGGCTCAAGATATTCTGGTCCATCTTGTTTTTTCATGTGTGTGTGGGTGGGTGGGGGGCGCGTATCATGTCGCATATGCTGGCCTGCAGTGGTGTTGGGGGGTCACTCAGCTATGGTGGTCGGAGTGGAAAGTCAGGTGTCTGAGATAGCCATTTTATAGCTCAGTCCAAACCAGAACCTGATCCCCACCCCTATCCAAGTCTAGAAGCTGGTTCCTGTTAGGTCAGGACAAAATAGAGTCACCGAGGACAGCAAGAGGGCCACAGAGACATAAGGAAGTGGGTCATCCACATTCCTCAAGGAACCACCCAGCCATTATCCCTTCCTTGCCTAACAATGCCCCAGGTCTAGGGTTCCTGCACCCTCATCTTGTGGTCACTGCTCTGGTGTCACGCCCTGGCTATCTTAGATCTCCCCTAAAGGAACTTTTTTGTTTTTTTTTTTACTTTTCCCTTCCTCATCTCCCCTACCTGAACTACATAGTGCATTATCTGGAATTTCAAGTTGGTTATACTCTGCTCTTGAGAGTGGGTCCTGGCAGCTCGTGTTTTTTTCTGAATGAAAGCTTCCATCTTTGCCTCAGGGAGTTCTCCATGGTCTTGGTCACTCCCGAAACTGCAACTGTTCCCTTACCAACCAGCTCCAAACCTGGAGGTGAACTTGAATGTCCCAGCCAACTTCTGCCCCCAAATATCAAGGCTTTGGCTCTCTGTGAAAGCCCCCACTTTCCTGTGACATGCTCTAACTTGCTTTTTCTCTGATCCCCAGCAATACCAAGCCAAGAAGCAAGGGGACCCGTTCAAAACTCAGGAAACATTTCTTGTGAATTCAGAGCAAAGCTTACACCAGAGATTAAACTGTTCAGCAGTTTTGAACCAAGTGTTAAATATGGCATCTTTCATGTCTGAGAAAATTGTGTGTCTGCCTGTAAATACTGGGAGAATATACTTCTTTGGTTACAATCCCAGTGCTATTTTTTTTTTTAAATAGAAAGATAAAACCTGCAAAACATGAGTAAACACCATTAATTAAACCAGATACTTATCCATGGCTTAAATTAGAAAAATTTCTTAGAGAAGCAAAAAATCTCAATTAAACCAACCAGCCTGATTTTATTATTTTTTTTTAAAAAAACTGTTCAGAAGGAGGAAGAAAGCATGAGTAAAATAAATATATATTTAGGGATGACACCATCTTGGCATTTGCAGGCATTCTTTTCTAAATATATTCTTTATCTGAGCTGTCTTGCAATACTTTTAATATAATTAAAAGCACATAATGAGTGCCAGACTTGTCAATTTCAACAACAAAGTGCTGAAATTCACAGCGAAACCAAGAGATCCATCTCCCACACATTGTAATGAATAGGTTCATAAAAGGAAAATAGTTTAATTACATTTTAGTTCATGGACTGTTAATAGGCTGGAGTATCTAAATTGAATAATGTGATTCTGGTAATAATTATGTGTAAATGAACTTGTTTAAATGATATTTTACAGCTTCTTTATAAAATTGCAGCTAGAGGCAATCCTGTGATAGACAGACAAAGGGCATGCAAAAATTATCATAAACTATTAGCTTGTTTGCAAAGGGTTTTATGTTAATCTTTTAGTACTTAAAGCAATCTGCAATTAACATATCATGGGGAGCTAGCTGCCTGGGAGCGAAGGCATGCAAATTGAAATGCTTAGATAAAAAGCCATTCACATTGGGGAAAAAAAAAAAAAAAAGAAAGAAAAAAGAAGGGAAAAAAAATCAAAGAAAAGGGTGGCAAAGTACCATGAGGGTGCTGGTTTTATATCTGAGATTAAGGAGGTGTAATGATTGCATTATCTAACTATAGCTGTAATTAAAGCTTTTCTCCTGCAGACATGACAATAGATACCACATTGATTTCGGTGTTTTAATTGTGAAAGTCATTTTATTTCAGGGCAGAAGATATGAATAGCCAGAATCAAAGGGCTAGAGATTGCTTTGTTGATAGGCCTTGTTCAACAGCCGCCTGGCTGCTTAATACACAAGTAAGGAACAGGCAGGAGACCCTGGGAGGCTCTGGGTATTGTAATTCTCCTGCTGGCTTCCTTTCCTTTTATGCAAAAGACTGGGATCTGGGTGCGGATTGTAAACAAACAGGCTTTTCAAACCTCTTCGGTGTTTTTCCTCCCTGACTTGGCAGAACAAAAGAAACCAGAAGGGCCTGGAACTAACTTCACTCCTGCCCCCTTTAAAGCAGCAGTCATAAACCCATCTTGCTGGTGGTCGTAGCACCTCTCTAATGGAGAGCAAAAATGCCTGAGTGCCTGGGGCAGTAGTGATCACCCACAAGTCTCCTGACAGCTTGGGTTTGCTGGGGAGAGACTGGGTTATTTACATTAAGGGCCTATCCACCCCATCTTCAAACAGTTAGTTTGCGATTAGGAGCTCCTTATCAGAATCTATATACAAACTGTAGGGAAACGAGGTGAGGGTGAAAGAAACATATCCAATCATATCTATTCCCAGAGCCCAGGAGATTCCAGCGGGGATTCTAGGAATGGAACTCAGCAAGGACTTTTCAAAAGGATCGCTTTCTTCCACATCAACTTTGTAACCATTCAGAGCAAACAGCCCGCCATGATAACTCAATGACTTTTAGTTAGTTCCACGAATGTGTGGATTTCTCTCTCTTTTGTTCCTAGTAATATTTCAAAGTATAACAATACCAAGGATAGAGTTGATTGGGGGAAATTTGTCTAAGTGTTACTGTTTAAAATAACCAGATATCAAGATTTTTTTTTTTTTAAAAAAAAAGTCTAGAATGTGCTGTTTTTTTTTTTCAAAGAACCTGGCATGGCTCTCACCTTCATGCTTTTGTGTCCCCTGTCTGTCTTCTAAACACCTCGTCTGCCTTTTTCCTGCGCCCTCTTAATTCAGCAGCCAAGTGCTGCGCTGTTGTTAAGCATGCTCATTACCTCTTATAACAGTTGCACGGAAGTGGACAGAGTAGCCTCCACTTCGAAGAGTGGAGGAAACGGAGGCTCAGATGGGACAATTCACTGCTGCGTGTTGCACAGCCAGCAAAGAGGCAGAGGCAGGTGAGAACCCAGACAGTCTGCCTGGATCCTCTGACAGTCTGGGAACGTTCAGGAACCCTTTCTCAGACTAGTGGTGCTTTTGTTCTGGTTTGTTTTCTTAACCCACAAAATAAAATACACAGGATTTGGAACCAAATGAATCACCAGGTATCTTACTATCAAGACATTTAAAAAAAAAAACCAAACTCATGGAGCCAGATATGGTGGTGCACACTTGTAATGCCAGCACCTGGGAAGCCGAGGCAGGAGGATTATTGTAAATTTGAGGCCACTCTGGACTGTGTAGTGAGTTCTAAGCCAGTTTGTGCTGTGGGCTGAGAGGCTGAGTCTCTTGTCTCAGAAAAAAGAGAAGGAGGGAGAGAGAAATTGAAAGGAAGGGAGAGAAAGGAGGAAGAAAGTGAATTTCATAATCTAGTCACAGATGCTATAATTTCAAATATTGGTGAGCTCAAACAGTACTTCAGATTTCAGCAATAATGTGACATGAAAATATCTGATTTTTTTTTTTTTGTCATGACAAAGTCACAGACACACTCCTATAACCCTGGTGACTATATTACTTACACAGTCATAATTTAAAAAATGTTAAATTTCCCTTTGAAGTGAGAATAAAGGTATGTTTTATATCTTTTTAACTTTTTGTCACTTTCATACATGTCTATGATGTATTCTGATCTTATTCCTCCATTTAACCTCTCTCTCATCCCCCTCCTACCAACACTCTTCTTCAATAATCCCGAACTTCCTTTCATGCCTTTTTCTTTTTCAATTTTTGATGTTTGTTTTTTTTCCTTCTCTCTCTCTCTCTCTCTCTCTGTCTTTTTTTTTTTTTTTTTTTTTTTTTTTTTGAGGTAAGGTCTTACTCTAGCCCAGGCTATTTAGCCTCAGGTTGGCCTCAATTAAAACTCACAACAATCCTCCTACCTCTGCCTCCCGCCCCCCACCCCCCTCCCGTGCTGGGATTCAAGGCATGAGCACCACGCAAGGCTCCTTTTGTCTCCCTTTGATCCCACAGAGTTAAATTCGAGTTGCTTGCATGATCATGGGTGGAGGTGACTTAATTTGGAAAGGCCAACTTGCCAGTGGCCACCCCACTGAAGAGCACGAGTCAGTCCATGATGACTATTGACAGGCTCAGTCTTAGGCAGGAAACCTCAGCTGCTGTTAGATGGTGCGTGTAACGGCCAGGTAGCACCCTCTTCCCCATCCCCTGCTCTTACACTCTATTTTAGTCCCCTCTTCCTCCAAGGTTCCTTGAGTGGGCGCAGGAGGGGTATTTTGGATGTCCTGTGTTGGGCCGAGCACGCAATAGTGGGTCATTCTGGGAAATTTTGTCAGCCCTGCATGTCTGCATTCACTTCTGCCCATTGTCCTGAGAATCTTCTGTGATCCAGGCTGCAGGCAGGACTAACCTATGAGAACACATTCAAGATGTCTAGCAGGTAGGTTGCTGTGCTGCCCCCGGTTGTGGTCAGCTCCCTGCTGGTCCAATGAATCTCCTCATCTCACCGTAACTGGGTGACGAGGACAGCAGCCAGCATTTACTGAACGCAGGCTACCAGAGGCATTTTCTCAAGGGTTTTCCTTTGGTCCACACATCCCAGGAAGTGAGTCTGCTGGTGACCCCCACCCACCTTACCCTCTACAGGGAGGACCCTGCCTAGGACCCCACATATCACACACACAGAGACGGCGAGAGATGCCCCCGGACAGATTTTGTAATGACTTCTGTGGCCTTCATAGGTGTGAACTGAGTGAGCGGGTGTTGTGGAGTGAGCTGCCCACATGGTACCCCAAGGGCTATCCGTGGCAGGAGCAGAAGTTTGGGTGTCCTGTTTCCTCACTTTGCTGCCCGTTCTTGTTTTGAGCCATAATCTCTTATTGATCCCGGGGCTTGCTGATTTTTTTTTGTTTCCACAGCTCCAGTGACTCTCAGGTTTCTGCTCCTACGGGAGTTACATAATTAAGTGGCCACACCCAGCTTTTTACGTTGGCTTGGGGGAGTTTAATACAGAGAGGCCCTTATGATTAAGTATCAAGCCAGCTTAGCTGCTGAGCCATCTTCCCAGCCTGAGATTTTAAACACTATTTTTATTTTTATTTATTTATTTGAGAGAGAGGGAAAGAGAGAGAAGGCACAGCAGGGCCTCCAGCCACCGAAAACAAACTCCAGATGTGCGTACCCTCTTGTGTATCTGGCTTACATGGGTCATGGGAAACCGAACCTGGGATCTTTAGTTTTGAAGGCAAGTGCCTTAACAACTAAGCAATCTCTCCAGCCCTTGAGTTTTTTTTTTTAAATGTTATTTATTATTTCCAAGGAGAGCAAGAGAGAGAGAGAGAGCTGTACCTAGGGCCTCCAGCCACTGAAAACTAACTCCAGATGATGCATGGGCCACTTTCTACATCTGGCTTTTACATGGGTACTGTGGAATTGAACTTGAGTCATTAGGCTTTTAGGCCTTGCAGGCAAGTACCTTAACTGCTGAGTCATTTCTCCAGCCCCCAGCCTGAATTTTGTTTCTTTCTTACTTGCATTATCTGATATTTTTCTAAAATATAGCAATGGTTGAAACTTTTTTTTTTTCCTACACCTTGGTTTGAAGTCTATCTTGTGGACATACAATTGAGTTAGGGTGACTAGACTCCTGAAAGTTTTTTTAAAAAAAAAAGGCAGGAAAGTCTGCACTTGCTAGAAGTCAAAGATGATCCGATTTATCTCTTGCCTTGTTCCCTAGACCTGCTTTTCCACAAACTCCTGGGAGGGAGGTCTTTCATAGGTTTTAAACATTGTGGTTGGTCAAGTTCAGCCTCCAGAACTTGGCATCAAAGCTAGCCTCTTCCTCATACCAACCAGCTGTCCCTGTGGTTCACCTGAGCCCAAAGACTGCCAACCCCTGAGAGGTGAGAAATACCTTTACAAAGGGAGGGCACGCTCTCTGATGGCTTGGGAATTTCCAGCTGTGGGTAAGGTTTTCCACTGGCTGGCCCCCAGCCCAGGCCCAGGCAGCTTGAGCAAAGTGGAGGACCCCTAGCCCTTCCTTGCTCTCCACGTGGGTTCTTAACCCCCTCCAGCTTCACATATGCCAGGAGCTCCTTGAACTTTCTTTTCTATTCTTTTTTTTCTTTTTCTTTTAATATTTTATTTATTTATTTATGAGAAAGAAAGAGACAGAGAGAAAGAGAGAGTGGGTGTGCCAGGGCCTCTAGCCACTGTGGACGAACTCCAGACACGTGTCCCCTTGTGCATGTGGCTTATGTGGGTCCTGGGGAATCGAACACAGGTCCTTATGCTTCACAGGCAAATGCCATAACAGCTAAGCCATTTCCCCTGTCCCATCTTTTTGGTTTTTTTGAGGTAGGGTTTCACTCTGGTTCAGGCTGACCTGGAATTCCCTGTGTAGTCTCAGGGTGGCCTGGAACTCATGGCAATCCTCCTACCTCTGCCTCCCAAGTGCTGAGATTTGAGGTGTGTATTACCACGCCTGGCTGAACTTTCTTTTCTCTCTTTCTTTTCTTTCCACGGATTTTCCAGGCCCTCTATGTGGGATCTCTAGCCACGTGAAAGCCGTTCCTTGGCATCCTTTCCCTCAATAAATATAATAAATAAAATATAATAATTTAATAATTATCCTTCTCAGTCTTTTTGATTCAATTATTTTATTATTCTTTTTATTTTTGAGAGAGAGAGAGAATTGGCACGCCAGGACCTTCAGCTGCCTGCAAACAAACTCCAGGTGCATGTGCCCCCTTGTGGCGCATATGTGACATTGCACACTTGTGTCACTGTGCTTCTGGCTGGGACCTGGAGATTTGAACATGAGTTCTTAGGCTTCATAGGCAAGCGCCTTAACCACTAAGGCATCTCTCCAGCCCTTATTCAAATCTTTGTTTAAAATTCAAAATGAACCTAGGGTTTGGGGTTCAAGGACTTTCTTGGCCCCCTAACACCCTGTTACAATTGGACATAGGAAATGTGAATGTGGCATCAATCTGACTGAAGAGCATGGGGACAGCTTCCCTTCGTCTTCTACTCAAGGCTAGAGGTACGCTTGGCTGTGATCATGGATGTCAGGGGTACCCCTACTGAATAACAGCAGCACCCTGAGCCCTGCCCACCTTTGGGCTGCAATGCAGCCTTGTGAAGAGTAAAGAATGGCTCTCTAAAACCAGAGAGGCTTGCCAGCCCAGAGGTCCCATGGCTTTGGGACTGGCAGCTTGTTTTCCCATGTGCAAAGCGGAAGTAGGAGCACCACACTCAGAGATGGTTGGGAAGCACAGCCTGCTAGTGTCTACAAAATGCTTGGCATGGAGCAGACTATGTGCAGTGTTTGATCGAAGCTGGGCTTATCGTAAGCCCATTTTGGTTTTTAGGACCTCCATAACATAAAGGCCACAGCCTGAGTGGCTTAAAACATTTAAGAATGTGTCCTTTCAGAGTTCTGGAGGTTAGAAGTACAAAATCAAGGAGGTAGCAGGCTTATGTGACTTCTAAGGTTCCAGACCATCGCTTCCCTAGCATGCAACCAGTTTTGCCCCTTGCAGTGTGCCATTATCTGCTTCTCTTGTCACGTGCCCGTCCCCCCCCCCCGCCCCCCCGGATGTCTTTCTGTGTGACACTGCCCATTCTGTGTCATGTTGTTTTAAGAATACCTGTCATATTGGGTTAAGGGACTTTCTTTCCCCAGTCTGACCCTACCTTAAACCATGACCTCTGCAATGACCCTATTTCCCAATAAGCTGAAACTCTGATGTCCTAGAGTTTGGGGATGCCAGCCTGTCTTTTGTAAAGACCCAGTTTAACCCACAGCAGTTACATATCCTTACAGCACTGAGTCCTGCGTCTCGTCGCATACAGGGTTCTTTGGGCTTACTGTCTCACGTGGTAGAGCAACACGGTTTGCATTTGACCAGAGATACGTGATGCTATGCAGTGCAGGGTAAGGAGATCAGCAATTCTCCCTTATTTAGTACCAGAGGAAAAAAGTGAATGTTTAAGTCCTCCATCTCCCCAGACAGGGCCAGAGCAGGAGACAACGAAAACATCTCAAAGCAGCAGCTGGGAGAGCCCACCCACCTCTTACACCCCAGCCAAGCCTGCTCTGGCAGGCACCCAGGCTCCTCACATCTCTATCAGGGTGAGCCTTAGAGAGAACTGTTTATTTATCAACTCTTAATTGAGCTGATGTTTGGTCATGATTGTGAGCAGATGATTAATTTATTGCCCAGTTCCAGGAGTCAGATAGTGAGGAGATCATTATAAAGAGAAATTATAATAGAGTTCTGTGCACTCATGAGTCTGGTAATAAAAGATTGACTGATATAATTAGATGGGGTTTGGTAACAAATACTATTAGATTAGGTTTGAATCTTATTTAAATGTAGTGGCCTTTTATCTTAAACTTATTAGTGGGTGGCTGTAGGTTAAGTTGACACCTTCTAGCTCTTTTGCTCCTGCAACTGTGGGAAGGGTGTACCATTTTGGTAGGCAAAGGTGGTGGCAAGGATAGGCACAATTATCCCCATTGGCTATTCAAGATATGCCAGGATGGGCTGGAGAGATGGCTTAGTGGTTAAGGCATTTGGCCGCGAAGACTAAGGACCCAGGTTTGATTCCCCAGGATCACGTAAGCCAGATGCACAAGGTGACACATGCATCTGGAGTTCATTTGCAGTGGCCAGAAGCCCTGGTATGCCCATTCTCTTTCTCTCACTCTCTCTTTTCTCCCTCACAAATAAATAAAAAGATAGTATTTTTAAAAAAGATAGTCCAGGATGAAAGGCAATCCTAAATTTTAACTGTTTTATGGGCTTTCTGGGTAACTTAAAACTTCAGGGGCTTGTCTCTCCAAAGTGCGGCCATGGTTCCCTTGACACCTTCATCATGGCTGAGGCTTTTCTTAAGACAGCAAACAAATGAGAGTACAGGAAATAAACAGGGCATTCTGATGAGAAAATGCAACTTGGAGTAAAACAGAACTTAGCATAGTACCAGCTATGATGGTTGAAGGGTGGTCTTCTTCTCCCCACCCCCCTTTTCCTCAAACAAAAACTACGTCTCCATCCTTACCCTGGGACTTGGGGGTATGACAACTTGGAAGATAGGTCGTCTTGGAAGATGGAATTAGAGATGGCAGGCTGATATCATCCTGCACTATGCAGGTGTCCTTGTGAGAGACACTCAGAAGGGAGAGAGATGGAGAAGAAAAGGCCATGGAAAAATGGAGGAAGAGATGTCAGTGATATACCCACAGGCCACAGGTGCTGTGGGCCACCAGAAGCTGCACTTGAAAGAAGGAATCATGTGAGATTCCCTCCCACGGCCCTGATCTCACGTGATTCACAGCCCCGATCTCACGTGATTTCTCCACTTCTGCTTCCAGAGCTCTGAGAGAAGACATGTCCCTTTGCTTTAAGCTACTGAGTTTACTGCAATTAGACACAGCAGCCCTGGGCAGGGTGGCAGTATACTCAATTATACTCTGGGGAGGGGGTTCAGTAATAAGGCACATGCTTGAGGTTCTGGGTTCAATCCCCACATGGCACTCCTATGACTGTGGACAAGTCTGTCTCTTAATGTTCCTTTAAGCTTCAGCTTTCTCGTCTGGAAAATTCTGGTGACTATACTCACCTTTCGGCATAATAAGGATCAAATGTCTTCACTGGTGAGAACGTACTGAGCCCAGTGCCTGGTGCATGAACAGCAAGCCATGCATATCAGATTCTCTCTGCCTTTGTCACCTCCCACCCTTTTCCCTACATGACGGTTCAACTAGAAATGACTTTCATCTTCTACGCCTCCTGAAATGCCTGCACAACCCAGAGCCCTCCCCTGAAGAATGTTCTGTTCATCAGGAGCTGTTCTTACTGTCAAATCTGAGCAGAAAGCATGGTACAGCTGGTGTTTTTTAAGACAGTTGGGTGGAAGCCATATAGATGTTAATTTTTTTCCCCCAATACAGTTCATAGAAGGCAGTTCTATAGTGAAGCTATCAAAGTCCACATTGGAGCCACTGCATGACTGTCCAGCTGGGGTCTGTCTCCTTCACCCAAGGAGGTCTCAGGGTACAGTGTCAGCCCCAAAGAAGAGAGGGTGCATGGGAAAAGGGTTCCTATGATATTCTGGGCTCCAGGAAGAAGGTGAAATAAAAAGGCTTTTTGCTGGATGTCTTCATCGATTTTAGACCTTAAAGGTCATCGCTGTTTACACACACCCACCTCCGACTGGGGGTGTCGGCAATGGAATTCACAGCATGACAGACCGAAGCACAAAAGGCGTGTGTTCCTCGGAGGCATCAGGACCCTGCGGAATTCGCTCGTTCCTCGTCAAGGAGTTACCAGCACGAGTTGGTTTCATTTCTGTCTTTGCTCAGTGGTGTGACCTTGGGCCAGCCGCTGTCCTTCTCTGAGGGGTCTGTACCCGCTGGTTGTTTGGGGCAGCTCATCTCAGGGCGACCTTCCACGCTGGGAGGTCAGCCTGCAGGCTCATCTGGCCTGCGTCTTGGCTCCTGAGGGTTATAAGGCGGAAACAAGTGAAAGACATTTGAGGAAAAAAATAATACAGGGCACCTATATTAATTTTCTCAGTCCTGTGACAAAATTGCTGGCAGAAGCACCTTAAAGAAAGAAGGGTTCATTCTGGCTCCTGGCTCAAGGGGATGCATGGGGGGGAGGAGCATAAAGCAGCTGGGTCACATGTCACCTGTTACTAGGAACGGGGAGAGTTGAATGCTGGTGTTCAGCTCATTTTTTCCTTTTTGTGCCGTCAAGGACTCTGGCCCATGGAATGGTGCCAGCTACATTGAGAAGAGGTCTTCCTGCCTCCATTAGCCTAATACAGAAAATCCCATAGAGAGATGTGCAGAGATTCCCTCCCCCTCCACCACACGATGATTCTAAATCCTGTCAAGTTGACAACCAAGATTAACCATAGTCATATTCTCTTAGAGAATTGACAGTCATCAAAGAGAGTCAGAGACTCCCGGAACACAAAGGCATCCTGGGTAGTCTGTGGATGGTGCTCTGGTGCCTTTTCCATATCTATTTATTTATTTGAGAGAGAGAGAGAAAGAGAGAAAGAAAACACAGGTGCACCAGGGCCTTCAGCCACTGCAAATGAACTCCAGATGGATGCGCCACCTTGTGTATCTGGCTAACATGGGTACTGGGGAATCAAACCTGGGCCCTTAGGCTTTACAGGAGAGTACCTTAACTGCTGAGCAATCTCTCCAGCCTGACTAAAGCATGTTTTCAGTGACCTCGAGGATCTTCTTTCCCACTGCACAGACTTTTTTCACAGCCACCTTACAGGGTCAGCACGTTGTCCCTATTTTAACATCCTAAGGTTTAAAAAGTGCACAGCAGGTCAGCTAGAGTCATTAATCAAAATTCCAGGTCAGCCTGGGTGAGAGCGAGACCCTACCTAAAAAAAAAAAAAAAAAAAAAAGGAATAGAGGCAGGAACAGAGAACATGTCTGTGCCAGGCCACTGCATCCTTTTCTTGTGTCCTACCAATACTCTTTTTTTCTTTTTTGAGAGAGAGAAGCAGTGAGAGAGACAGACAGAGACAGAGAGAGACAGATAGAGAATGGGCATGCCAGGGCCTCCAGCTACTGCAAACAAACTCCAGACGCATGCGCCACCTTGTGCATCTGGCTTATGTGGGTCCTGGGGAATCGAACCTAGGTCCTTGAGCTTTGCAGGCAAGCACTTTAACCGCTAAGCCATCTCCCCAGCTCCTGCCAACACTTTTGGACATGCATCATACACAAGGCGCCACTAGGCTAGCGGGGAGAGGCGGTAGTGGTGTGAGAGAATCAAGAAAGAGAAACAAATGTCTGTCATCTTCTTTGCTCTTGACCTTCGGCAGCTAAAAGTGACAGGCGAGGAAGACCTCGGACACGTCCGACGATTCCATCGGCACCATAGTAGTCACGGTGGACCCTTAACAAGTAGCATGTTGTAAAGACCCTGCGTGCAGTTTCCCAGTTGGCACCATGAGTCTGTGTCTATGTTTTAAAGACGGGGGACATGAGGTCCATAGGAACTTGGGAGTTTGACCAAAGTCCACAGCGTTTCGATTTCCGAAAGGGAAGCCAGGATTCCAATTCGTCACATTTGACTCTGAGGCTCTGTTACTGAGGTCTTCACATACCCAGCAAGGCGACTTCAACTCCGTGTCAGGCTTGCTGGGAGGAGACATGAATTTCATCTAAAGCAGTCCTGGTGACCGCTGAAACTTCCCTTTCTTCCTGCCTCAGTTGGCATTCTGTGGTATATCTATGTGCGGCCCCTCCGTGGGTCCAGCTTCTGGGATGAACCATGTCTACCAGTCTGTAGGAACACAGCATCTTTTCTTGGTCCCCTGGGTGGAGTGGTGTGGGTAGTTTCTGTCATTTATCTTCATATCTGCCTTTAATCTTGCATGGAGACCACATTAACCTTCACCGAGAAGTCCAAGCGCCCCAGTGCTGGTGCATACAGAAGTGTAAGGAATTCTTCACTGGGTACCACAGCCAAAGAGATTTCCTAGAATGGGCCAAAGTCTAGGAGAATGGTTCTTTTTTTTAAATTTTTTTCTTGTTTATTTTTATTTATTTGAGAGCAACAGACAGAGAAAGAGGCAGAGAGAGAGACAGAGAGAGAGAGAGAATGGGCACGCCAAGGCTTCCAGCCACTGCAAACAAACTCCAGACGCATGTGCCACCTTGTGCATTGCGCTAACGTGGGTCCTGGGGGATCGAGCCTCGAACCGGGGTCCTTAGGCTTCACAGGCAAGCGCTTAACCACTAAGTCATCTCTCCAGCCCAGGAGAATGGTTCTTTAGGGGCAAATTTTGATATCCCCGAGGCTTATTTAATGATCTCTGAAGATATCTTTTGTTTCTGTCCCTCTTGAACAGGTTTTTGTACTAAGTCGTTGTGGTGGTTTGATTCAGGTGTTCCCCATAAACTTAGGTGTTCTGAATGCTAGGTTCCCAGCTGATGGAGATTTGGGAATTAACGCCTCCTGGACGGAGTGTATTGTTGGGGGTGGGCTTATGGGTGTTATAGACAATTTCCCCTTGGCAGTGTTTGGCACACTCTCCTGTTGCTATTGTCCACCGTATGTTGGCCAGGGGGTGATGTTCCCCCTCTGCTTATGCCATCGTTTTCCTCTGCCATCGTGGAGCTTCCCCTTGAGCCTATAAGCCCAAATAAACCTCTTTTTCCGAGAAGCTGCTATTGGTTGGGTGATTTCTACCAGCAATGCGAACCGGACTGCAACAGTAAAGTGGAACCGAGGAGTGAGATTGCTGCTAAACACCTGATTGTGTGGCTTTGGCCTTCCGGAGCTGATTTTCAAGAGGAATGTGGGAGGATTTGAAACCTTGGCCTAAGAGACACCTTGCAGTGCTGTAAGTACAGCTTGATGGACTATTCTGGTCAGAGTTGAAAGGCCTGAATGCAGTAAGAACTATGGACTGTGAGGTTTTGGCTTATGAGGGTGAGAAAGAGCTTTGCCTGGACTGGGCTAGCAGTTTGTGTGAGAAGCTTGCTCTTATGCCCATGTCCTGAGAAGTTGTGCAGGGTTGCTTTGCGTAGAAATGAACTGGTGTGAGCAGAGGGATATGGCACAGAGAGAAAAATCTTTGGGTGAACTGTTGCCCATTCAGCTGCAACTGAGAGATTACAACCTTTGAGACTGGGCTAGCTGACCTGCACTGGGGTAACAGGAAGAATGTCAATTCTTTTGAAGGGGCCTGAGTGCTCAAGGAGTGTCCTGTTCTTCAAAGTCTGCTTTATTCCCCCTGGATTAACAAATTGGCACCCTACCTGGTATTGTGGAGTATAAGAAATGCGGGAAAAAGAGGGTCATTGACTTTGCAACACGGTCTTGTGTTTTGGAAATGGCCATGGACAGTGTGAAGCAGGTTTGCTGGATGCCTGCATGGAGACCCAATGGAGCAGTGAGGATGAACCGTGGGTTGCAGTGGAGACCCAGTGGAGATGCTGGGACCACGAGATGGCTGCCAAGGAGAGCTGCCGGCCCTGATGAAGTTTTCCAGGACTGTGAGTAGCCTAGCTGGAGGGGTGGAATTGGAATGCCAGAGACTTGTTGCTGGTTAGAATTATTGGAGTTGGAGATTTGTCACTGGGTAGAGTTGTTGGACTTGAAGCTACAGAGTTTGATGTTTGCCCTGGTTGTTTTAAAACTTAAATTGGTTGAATGTTTCTTTGCTATGCCCAATGCCATCTTTTGCAGTGTGAATATTTATTCTGTGCCATTCTGGTTTTTTTGAGGTTATTTTTTGGTTATTATGGCTCAGTTAAAAGATCTTGAACTATGGGGATGTTTGAACATCATTGGGATTGTTAAAAACTATGGGACTTTTAAAGTCAGGGTGAATGCATTGTATTTTACATCATGTATGGATATCAGTTTATGGAGGTCAGGGGCGGAATGTGGTGGTTTGATTCAGGTGTCCCCCATTAACTTAGGTGTTCTGAATGCTAGGTTCCCAGCTGATGGAGATTTGGGAAGTAATGCCTCCTGGAGGCAGTGTATCGTTGGGGGCAGGCTTATGGGTGTTATAGCCAGTTTCCCCTTGTCAGTGTTTGGCACACTCTCCTGTTGCTATTGTCCACCTTATATTGGCCAGGGGGTGATATTCCCCCTCTGCTCGTGCCATCATTTTCCCCTGCCATCGTGGAGCTTCCCCTCGAGCCTATAAGCCAAAACAAACCTCTTTTCCCCAGAAGCTGCTATTGGTTGGGTGATTTCTACCAGCAATGCGAACCTGTCTGCAACAGTCGGTCTAAGAAAGGATTTGCTAAATGTACCACCACACATGGGAGAGTCCCTACAACAGAGAAATCTTAATTGCAAAATGTTAATAGCATCAAAGTTGAGACAACTGAGTCTAAGAACCGCTATTCTGTGTCAGTTTGAGTTTCTTGACACACTTTGCCCAGCCACTGACTTCATGCTCAGGAATACGTTCCCTCTTTGGAGTTCTCAAAATGTCTCTTTCTAGGCTGGAGAGATGGCTCAGTGGTTAAGGCGCTTGCCTGTGAAGCCTAAGGAACCAGGTTTAATTCTCCAGGTCTCGTGTAAGCCAGATACACCAGGTGGAGCATGCAGCTGGAGTTCATTTGCAGTGGTTAGAGGCTCTGGTGTGCCCATTCTCTCTCTCTCTTTGTCTTTAATAAATAAATAAAAATAAAAATACAGCTGGACATGGTGGCACACACCTTTAAAAATATCTCTTTCCTCTCTAAAAACTATCTCCTAATTTTTTTTTTTTTATTTTCAAGCAGAGAGAGAGACAGACAGGCAGGCAGTGAGAGAATGGGCATGCCAGGGCCTCCAGCCACTGCAAACTAACTCCAGACGCATGTGCCACCTTGTGCATCCGGCTTATGTGGGTCCTGGGGAATCGAACCTGGGTCCTTTGGTTTCGCAAGCAGATGCCTTAACTGCTAAGCCATCTCTCCAGTCCTCTCCTTCTAATTTTATAATGCCGTTGTAACCCAGTTTCTTATGCTCATATACTTCCAAGAAGTAGATTGAGTCCTTGGGGGAAAGACCTCAGTCCAGAAGGGAAAGTAACACCTAAACAGAGCTAAATTTTGCAGCAATTAGGGGCTCAGCTTGATATTTTGCCCATGCATCTCAGGGATGGGCATGACATCTGCAAACTTTTCAGAATCCTGTCTCTCAAGTGTTCCTTTGTGAGCAAGGGGCATGCCTGCCCTATCTGATGGCTCTGCATAGGATAGTATTATCCTTGGCTGGAGATCAGAGTGAGCATGCGGGATGGGCCCGGAATGTTTAATAGGACATTGCTATAATTTTTCCTGTCATACCACCCACTCACAATAGCCCCATCAAATGAAACACTAAATGCCTTTCTTATCAACATTTGATGGGAGAATGCTGTTCTGGCATATTCTGCTAAGCAAAAGGGAAATCGAACCGTGTTCTTTGCAGCCTAGAGCTCTTTCCACAAGATCAGATTTGTTGTCCTCCCTCCACCCCCCCCCCCCAAGTTTACAGACATTTTATAAGGAAGTACATCCTGTTTGCTATTTAGAGGAGCAGAGGAGAAAAAAGAGAATTATTTCACAAGTTTCTTGAGACTTGATCAAGCCGCTTTACGACTTAAATACTCTCAGATATTATTCCCTAGTTTTGTGAGCAACTTGTTCTTTTCCCTGCTGACTTTGTTGGCTGGCCCTTCGAACCTTTACCAGAGCTCCTGGGCATGGTCGGAGTTCTCTGTAAGATGGGAATGGTCATAAACATACGGACTCTGGAATAGAAGGCTCGATTTTGTGATCCAAGGTGAACTCCTTGTGTTATGGTCCCATCAAATTAAAGATCTATTTAAGTGACAGTGCCAAGACTCGAATCTTCCTTCCCCAATGTTAAGTCTCGGCGGATGGTGCAATGTTGATGCAGAACGCTGATTATGGTGTCCATATTCCCAATTCCTGCAGGGTGGGGGGACTGAATGAGAGCTCCCCTCATGACCCGGGAGTTTTGTGGACCCTCTAATGCTAGGATGGGACCCAAGGGCAGAGAGGAAGCTACTCCCAATGCTCGTAGGTGGTCGACAACTAGGGGATGAATATTCACCTGCTAAAAGTTTTAAAGGCAATGGAAAATAGTCCTCCTTTTAGATATTTGACTGCGTTGGGCCATTTAATGATTTTTTTTTTTTTTTATTTCCAGGTAAGGTCTCAAACTCACAGCAATCCTCCTACCTCTACCCCCGGAGTACTGAGATTAAAGGCATGCACCACCACACCTGGCTTCATTTAGTAATTTTTAATAGGTCCTAGTCCTGTGTTTCAAGTTAGATCAACTAGAATTCTGGGAGAATGGGTTCTAGTTAATTTAATTTCCTATGTCATTTAGGTCAAACCATACATCTTTCTTCCAATCAAGTTGAGTCAGATTTCTCTGACTGATACTCATTGCTGACTCATCTCTCTTTGGCCAGAAAATAAAGTATCCTCACATACCCTGCTGACAAAAAGATGAATGAAAGAAAAAGAATTTTTATGTATACTCTTAGTTGAGACTACTAATTTCAGGTGGTGGTGAGGATTCAGTGGGCATAAGAGTTACAGAGGTATTACAAGCTTTCAGTAAATGTTAGTAGGTTCTAGACGCTAAAATATGCACTTTGAACTTTGTTTTTTTTTTCAAGCATCAATTCTTATGTAATTGTGTAGTTCGTTTTAAGGCTGAACTTGAAGCAAATACTGACATACCTTTGGAGAACTAAAACATGAATAGAAAAATGAGGATCCATTTCCCAACTCTGACTAGGTTCCAGATCTTTTATTTTAGGAGGATATAAAGTGAAGTTTGAAGAAGTGGGAGGGAGACCACAACCTTCTCGGTTGGCCATTCTTTCTGATGAATAAGTATGAAAATACTTTGAATTGAGTTCCCCCCTCTGCTTAGGATTTACTTACTTAGTTTTAGTGCTTTTTGTTGTTGTTGTTGTTGTTGTTGAGGTAGAGTCTCACTCTAGCCCAGGCTGACCTGGAATTCACTAGTCTCAGGGTGACCCTGAACTCACATGATCCTCCTACCTCTGCCTCCCGAGTCCGGAATGCTGGGATTAAAGGCGTGTGCCACCACACCCAGCTAGTTTTAGGTTTTTTTTTTTCTTTTCTTTTCTTTTTTTCTCCCCCCCCACCCCCATGCAGCCTTTTCTTTGCACCTGAAGGAACATGTGAGGTGAGAAATAGAGGGCTGTTTCCTGTCCCTAACTGGAACCCACGGAAGGTTGTCAGATGAGAGCAACAACTTTGTAGGATTTATGCCTGGGATCTGTCAGAGCAGAATGATCACAGCAAGCCCTCTGTCATCAATCAAAGGGAGACCGAGGGCAAGGACAGGCATTTTTCACATGTCTTTACTGTGCCGTATTTAGTTTCGTGCCTGGGGGTGGAGGAGCTCCTTTGAAGAGTTCATGTAGATATCTTTTCCCCTCCAAAGGACAGCAGCTCCGAGAACAGCTTAATCTTCCCCCCAAAGGGCTCCTCTCATTGGCTTGTTGAGGAAAAGCAGCCAGAAGGGTGAATGGGGGAGAAGACAGGGCCACGCTGACCATCCTGGGAGAGAAGACTCTCCCCTTCTGCAAAGCACACCCATGGGAGCGTGGGTGCTCCAATGTCTCCACTTAGGCACTACATTGTTGGCTTAAGGTTTTCGTCCTTAGTCCCTTTGAGTATCACAAAAACATTTGATGCCACGGACACTTCCTGTGTTGCAAGCAGCCATTTCCCACATGAGTCGAGGCAGAGGTGGAAGGGATCTGGCACACCCGTTCGTGCCCGTCCATCAGAGGTCCGTTTTGTCTCCATGCTAATATTTAAGGAGCAAGTTGACCGTCTCCCTTCTGGAGGTGGAGGTGAGGGTAACCAAATGAAGAGACGAGCAGCAACGTGTTAGGAAAGCTTCCACATCCTGCCGTGAGGGGTGTAAACAGGGTTCAGCCGTTGGCAGGTGCCGAAAATAACTGCCACACTGATGGGGACCCGATTCCCCCCAGCACTCACGTAAACAGAGAGAGCCAGCGCTGGAGTCGGGTCTGTTTCGGTTTAAAGTCCGAGGAACACATTGCCTTCAAAGTGAATTCTTAAGGTGTCACTCCCCATAAGTTATGGCAGAAGATTACAAAGCTACTGATATAACATATTAGTTTGATGGACAGAATTATACCCCCAATGCTTCCTGCTCTCCCCAATGACGCACACTCAGTGGTGCGCCTTGGCAGCCGCGTTGATTTACCACGAGTCCGGGAGGCCAACCGGGAGAGAGAATGTTCACATGGATGCAAGGGCCTAAGACTGGCCCGGAGCCTAGTTTATAAAGCTACCCTGTAATTCACCACAAATGTGTCACCATTAAAAGAGGAAAAAAGGATTGCAGATAATAAATACTCTCTAATTTATTAGCTAACAACAAAGAGATCAGAGCCAGTTGTGATGTGATTGTTTGACATAATATTGTCAAGGAAAAAAAAGCTAAGTTGACCAGAGAGGTAAATTACACATTCAAACAGATGCATCGACTCTTGGCTTGTCAGAAGCCCAGCTAAACAAAACACCAAACAGAGGAGAGAACTGGCAGAGCGGAGCATCATTTATCTCTGAAAGAGACATATTCAAGAGCCAGTGAAATAAGACATAGTTCTTTTGGACTTGGTTGGAAGCCAGGTTTTAACTGTTATAAATTAAATGTTTTGTGAATCGAATTTGGCAATTCTCATTGCTGCTTTTTTTTTTTTTTTTTTTTTTTTGTTATGGTAGGGAGATGGGAAGATTGCTCTGCCTGTCCGAAAGTCATACGGTCAGCGGGGCCCTGGGCTTGCACGGCTAGGTGTTGGACGATCTGGAACGTTCTGGTAATTAGAGCATGAAGCATTAGGAAAGTTCTGGTGTGTGGTTCTTTATAAAGTTGGTGGCTTTAGCAGAGGCCTTAATTGCCCTCTTTTGTTGTGACTTCCTCTTCTGTAGTTTGTTCGCTAGACATCCCTCAGGATGCCAGGCTGGGGTGGGGGGACACATTTGTTGTAGCGTTGTGGGACCTTAGGGTTGGAAGAAGTATTCCGTCCCCCATCCCACCCAGGCAATGGGGACAGTCTTGTATTAGCTGGATGTGGTCCAAGGCCTCTGAGCAGAGCATGTGAGGCAAGGGATAGTAAATGAGCTCAGAGTCAAGGATTGCCTGCTGGGCTCGGGCTCCTCAGAAGCTGCTGCCCACAGTGGCTCTTCCAGCCCTGACTGAAGTATTTTGGATGGAAGTGGAAACCTTTGCTTTTTTTTTTTTTTTAATTTTATTTGTCCTTGGTTTTTGCTTGTTGATTGAACAGAAGGTTTTTTTGTTGTTCCTGTTTTAGCTTATATAACAGTTTTAAGGCAAGGGTGGGATGGCAGAATAGCATCTTGCGGAATGGCTCAGGAGCCAGCCCTCTCATTCTCCCCAGTACCGTAGAGATTTTCATCAGGTGTCTTGTTGAAAACAGCATTACATTTGCAGCATCATGTGCCTACAAACCCATGATTGTTGAGGCCAGGGGAGGTTGGCCCAGCTCTAAGTGGAAGGGCCTCTGGCTCCCAGAAGTTGACCGCTGTTGATTGTTTCCTAGTCATCTCATTTATTTATTCATTCTTCTCTTTATTCATTTCAATGCTGGAATTTAATGTGATGGAACCCTGGGTCTGGCATGTTCTACTGCCTTTTCAGATTGCTTGGAGGTCCACACTTTATAATTTTGGTGGGATTCTGTGTCTTAGAGTATTTAGAACCTTCCATTCCTCTTAGTGAAAAATCAAGGCTGAGATGATACACAGTCAAGTGCTTACTGCACAAACATGAGGACCTGAGTTCTGATCTGTACCACCCAGGGAAACGGTCTACTTAGGTACCTGTCATCACAGTGCTGGGGACACTGAGAGAGGAGGATCCCTGCAACTTGCTGGCCAGGAAGTCCAACCAAATCGGGGAGCTCCAGGTTCAGTGAGAGACCGTGTCTCAGAAACTAAGGTGCAGGGCTGGAGAGATGGCTTAGCAGTTAAGCGCTTGCATGTGAAGCCTAAGGACTCCGGTTCGAGGCTCAATTCCCCATGACCCATGTTAGCCAGATGCACAAGGGGGCGCACGCATCTGGAGTTCGTTTACAGAGGCTGGAAGCTCTGGCGCGCCCATTCTCTCTCTCTCTGCCTCCTTCTCTGTGTTGCTGTCAAATAAATAAACAAAAAAGATTTAAAAATAAAAAAAAAGACTAAGGTGCAGCCAGGCATGGTGGCGCACTCCTTTAATCCCAGCACTCAGGAGGCAGAGGTAGGAGGATCACCGTGAGTTCAAGGCCACCCTGAGACTACAGAGTGAATTGTACTTTGGCCTCCCCATGCACTCACACACGCATACACACATGTGTGTAGGCATCTGCGCACACTTGTATATCCATACACAGACACATGTATATATATAGCACGTATACATGGAAAAAAGGGAAAAATCAGATATTTGCCTAAACCCACTTTTTCCTGTGATTTTTTTTTCCCCCCAAGGGTCGACTATCTCTATGACCAGATTTATAGGAATTTTTTGTTGCTATCATAAAATAAAATACTGTTTATATGGATCTAGCATCCAAGCTTCTCGTATGTCTCTGAAGCTTCCTAGGGTTCTGTTCTTCTATTTATCTTCTCACCCATCACTCCATCTTGAAGATACAGTCTCAGGATAGAGAAAATAACCTCAGAAGAAGAGCTTAGTAATTGCACCTTCCTCCTGTCATTCAAGTTTTTGTTTCATTTCATTTTTTTCCTCACATGTTTTAGACTGTGGGCTAAATCCCTCCCTGGCCATTTTTTCATAACTAACTTCTTGAAATCAGAGTTGATTAGAATGTTCCCTGTAGGTTTTTCTGGTTTGATACCTTTCACTGATTTCCCATCCTCAAGCTTCTGCCATCTTTTTATTATCAATTTTATATTCAGAATGTCAATTAAAAAAATTTTTTTATTGCCCACTTCCATAAATATAAATGATATACCATGGTCATAATCTTTGCTTACCACCCTTCCTTTCTTCCCTCCCAAACTCCCCCTCCACTGAATTCAGGATTCAGAATGTCACCTTTTTTGGCATCTTTCCTCCCTCTCTCTCTCTCTCTCTCTCTCTGTGTGTGTGTGTGTGTGTGTGTATTTTCAGGTGCAGGCGTGCCATGGTGTGCTTTGTGGAGGTCAGAAGTCAACTACACGTGTCAGTCCTAGCCTCCCACCTTGTTGGAAACAGGACGTGTCCCTGTTGTTCACCGTTGCGTTCACCCGGCTGGCTGTCCCATGAGCTTCCGGGACATGTTCCTGTGTCCCATCTTCCTTCTCATCATAGGCCTGGAATCTGGCTTTCATGTGGGTTCTGGCAAATCTGAACTCAGGGTACGCATGCTTGTGTGGCGAGCAATGAGCCACCCCCTCACCCCAGCTTCATCCTTTCCTCTTGAATTATCTGTCTCATCGGGGTAGACAGTGGGGGAAATACTAGTCTTACCTTAAACCAAGGGTGTTTGCATGTCCAGGTCCCCAAGTTTCTCTGTACTCAGTTCTAACTAGACATAGTCACTTTCTTAGTCATGTCATCCGTACCACCATTATTTCTTCATTGTTTCAGATTTTGTGTTTGATCATGTTGGCATTTATTATGCTGTGTAACATATATTCTATCATGCAACCAGTTTTGTATGTTCACAGCATGGCTATTTGCCTAATTTCCTGGTTTCCGAAGAGGGCTCTCTTTCCAAAAAAAAAATGCACTCCCTCTTCCCCCTCGCAAGGTGTTCTCTACCAATGTCAAATTCTGGCCTTGGTTACTGACCACCATGAATTTATTTTAAGCTCATCTTATTTTAGGAAGTTATGATTTGTTTTATAGGAACAATGTGCTTTTATCATGTCAACTCCCCTTTTCAAAAGCCTACGAGGACTCCTCCTGCATGAGGCACCCGGCCATGGCCTCTTCAGCAGGCTTTCTAAGGCTCTCATGATCATGACCTCAGTGTACTTTTGGAATGAACCTGCAAGACTTTGGCTTTTTCAGTTCGGCCTGTCAAACCGACTGGCCCGTGCAAAGCCACTCGGCAGGGCTGTCTCTTTCTTACCATCTCCTCTGTGGACCTTCCCCTCAGCCCTGTCCACTGTTACCGCAGCTGGGAAGGTCACCTCCAAGGTCATTAAGATGGCGCTCCTTTCATTGCCTTTTTTTTCCCCCCCCTCTACGAAGAACAAAATAGTTTATTGGGTAAAATGAACCTTTGAAGTCTCAGGAAGATCGTAAAGATCTGCTGCCAACCCAAATCGCATTTGGACTCCCGGGTCCTACAACCAAAGATGGCGACAGACAGCCGGTCTTTGAACCAGCAACTGTGTATAACTACTCGGTCCACGACCGTGTGCAGTGACACATCTGTTGACAATGTCACCGAAGACTCCAGAGGCCTTGGCTCACAGAGCCGACTTCCTACGGAGGCTGAGGAGCCTGCACTGACCCACCTCAGCATCAGACCTGAAAGACGCTGACATTCTCGCCCGTGGCTGCAGATCACTCTTCTGCTGTAGTCGGCAGCCATTGCCGGGCCGGGTAAAAAGCAAGCGTCATTTCACAGGAGGCCAAGCTAGGAAAGCACATCTTCCTCAGCCGAGAAGACGGAGTAGGTGCCGGGACCACATGGCCCAGTGCATGGGAATGGATGATGCGTTCAGGAGCTTTAAAGGAGCATCAAGCAAAATAGATTTAAATCATTCCGAAAGAAATAAATCCCACGAATGGATACATTGTGCAGAATGAAATGAAGCTAGCAAAAGAATTGATCAGGAAGTATACCAAATGGAATAAAATGTAGCAGAAAGGCTCATCCTGGAGAGAATAAAGCGTGCTTCAGTTTGAAGGGGATTGAATTTACTAAGATACAACTGACCAGCTATAAAGCAAATGAATAAAATATGTAGCCAAGTCGGTTGGGCAGTCAATGGGACTAGGTTAATATAGATCTATGGGGCCACGTGATCCATTCTTTCCTTACATTACTGTGACTCACTGTTCGTTCGTTAGATCTCCCAAGAAAACCTGAGGTTTTACCTTGGTGTCTAATGCAGTGGACTCATCTTAAAGGGCACATACGATGAACAGGAAATTAATTGGAAATAAGAAATTGTTTGCTGGGCTGTCTTGGACCAGAAAGCACGGTGATTTTCTGAAATTGCAAGAGGATTTTGGTCATATTGCCACCGAGTATCATAGTGCAGGCAACATAACTGTCATTTCTTCCCATGAGACATGACTTCTCTGCTGCTTTTTGTCTTGAAGGGTTTAGCATCATCACTTTCTTCATGTGTCTGCCTACACAAATTTGGAACTTTTAGATCAATGTGGAAATTCTGTTTCTGGGATCTTTCTCCTATGTGAAAAAATACTCATTTAATACTTGTGATTTGTTTCAATCGGGTTCTTATGGAGAACTAATTTTTACAGGGTTCTCAGCGTTAATGAAGCACATTTCCAGTGTTGCTGATGTCATTTGCAGTGATGTATTAGGGGTGGGCAGAAGGGGGCGTGGTCTACTCCAAGGCCAGGCTAGTAAGGGGGATGCATTCTTTACACACAGTTTAAAACAATAAGCCAAACAAAATTCATCGCATACTGCATGCACCGATATTTCAAACAATGAAAGTGACAAAATACTATACTCTGAGGCAAAATATTTCATCATTTAAAATTGTTAATAAGTGCTGGGATTTCTGTTGTGTTCCATAAGGTTAATTGTGTGTTTGACTGCTGTTCATGTTTGTTATGCTCTTGCATACTTTAAAAACCATTCTTTGACCACGTACTGCATTCTGTGTGTATGTTACTTTGGAGGACTCTCAGCACCTGTGGACTCAGTTTACCCCATTTGAGAGAAAGTTCAAAGTGGTATAGAATTACAGATGCTCTTCAATTTACAATGGGGTTCTATCCTGCTAACCCCATCCTCAGCAGAAAGTACTGTAAGTTGAAAAATGCATCTATTGACTTAAACTACTACATCTCACAGCTGAGCCCAGCCCACCTTACGCCTGCCCAGGATCTTTTACATCATCCCACAGTTGAGCAGAATCATCAAACACACAGAACATTGAGGGGTCCTCCAGCCTCAGGCTCCCAGCCCGCTCCGGTCACACCCCGGTTTCTCATCATGGGCTTCATTGTTCGGGTGTGAGCCTCTGAAGGGAACCCCATTGACTTGTTGTTCAGGTTTAAGTTGGGGCCTGCTACTGGGTGATCTTGTAAGTCCTCTTGCTGGCTCTCAGGTTCATGATCACAGTGAAGGGTGAGGGTAACTGACCCCGGAGAACTGTGTCGGCGTGCGCGCTCTGCCATGCTTACCTTCTTTGATTGGCACGCTGCCTTTCATCACGTTTCCTCTGCGTGACTTACTCATCCCTCGGCTACGGAATGTCCATTGAGTGTATCTTGATGGATTCTTTTCAAAGCTTCTCAACCTTTGGCTTTTAATTTTGTTGGCCTCCATGGTCCCTCTCCAGGGAGACTCTTTACTTCTTCTTCTTGTTTTGTTATTAGATACGGACATATTTTGTATGTAAGCATCACATGTTGGTACCATCCTTTCCCTCCTCCCTGCCCCTTTTCTGAAGAGGCCTTCCTCACTGGGGATGCAGGCCAATCCCATGGGGATTGTGGGTCATGCAAACGAACTTCAGGGGCAGGCACCTTGTACATATGGCTTTAAGTGGATACTGGGGAATCAAACCTGGGTCCTCTCGCTTTGCTGGCAAGTGTCTTAACTACTAAGTCGTTTCTCCAGCCCTGATACCCTGATACAAATTTCTTTACTGAATATATAATTGTCCCTTATTGCCCATGGGAGATTTGTCCAGACCATCTCTCATACCTTCCCTCCCTCTCACTCTTTCTTTCTCTCTGCTTGCAAATAAATTTGAAATCCAGCAAGGTATTTGCATATTACTGTGCATAACTCCTATATATCTTGAATTATGCCTTGGTTACTTATAATTCCTACTGCAATGTCAATACCATGTAAACAGTTGTTATTGTTTAGATAGTGATGACCAAAAGAAATCAGCATGAGTACAGTCTCCCACAACTTTTCAACAAATCTGCAGGTGATTGAAACTGTGAGTATGAAACCCATGATTATGAAGGACTCATGACATAAATGTGTCCTAACACATTTTTTTTTCCTTATGATGAAATACTATCATTTTTGTAGGGTTTATGAAGATGGCAACATCCACATTTGGGGGCAAATCTTCTTTATAGCTCCTTAAAAAGTCTTTCTCAGAATTCAAAGAAAAAAAATCAAATGTCATTCTTTAAAAAAAAAAAACTTATGTATTTATTTGAGAGAGAGGGGGGAATAGGCAGATAGAGAGAGAAGGAATGGGTGTGTCAAGGCCTCTAGTCACTGCACACGAACTTCAAATGTATGTGCTATCTTGTGCATCTGAAATCAAACCTGGGTCCTTTGGCTTTGCAAGCAAGCGCTTTAACTGCTAAGCCATCTCTCCAGCCCAAATGCTGTTCTTTTGAAGGTTACACCCCAATCCTTATAGGTTGGGTGCTGGCTTTGGAATGTACCTCTGACATCATCTTTTCCTCTCTGCAGAGGTCACTCTAAGGCAAGCTTGTTTCTAATGAGATATTTCAATTTGTCTTATTATGATGTGTGACCATGAGGGAATTTCCAAGAGATACTGCTTTTTTTTTTTTTTTTTTTTTACTTATGCTCAATTTATCTCATTCTATGGAATACAATGAGAAATCAAAACAAAGCAAAACTCTCCTCTTGAGCAATGGAATTGATGTAATAATATTTGAGTTCAGCTGAAGCATTGTTCCCCCAAGTTGACACAGCGATCACTTTATCACTTTGCCTTGTAGATATCCACAGAATATTTTTCCGTGGCACACTGCTCACGTTCCCACCTGACTCGTCTCAGACATTTAAAACTTTGTTCTCACTGGGGCACTCTTACAAAGCCTCATGGCCTGGGTTGGATTCTCCAGGACCCACATAAAGCTGAATGCACAGAGTGGCGCAGGCATCTTGAGTTCACTTGTAGCTGCAGAAGGCCCTGGAGTACCCGGATCTTCCCTCCCTCCACTCTCTCTTTGTCTCTGCTTGCAAATAAATTTGAAAGTATATTTTTAAAAAATCCTAAAATTTTGTTCTCTCCCATTGGGCTGTGAGCGCAGGCAGGTCTTCTTCATTTTTGAAACATCCCCCACAGCACTTCCTAGGTGGAACATACTCTTTTATTTTATTTTTATGTTTTGATTTTCCAAGGAAGGGTCTTGATCTAGCCCAGGCTGACCTGGAATACATACACCATGAAGTTTCTCTCTCTCTCTCTTTCTTTCTCTTTTTTGTTTGAGACAGGGTCTCACTCTAGCGCAGGCTAGCCTTGAACTCACAGTTATCTCAACCTTTGGAGTGCTGGGATTATAGATGTGAGCCACAACACCCAGTTGAATATTTTATCCTTTTTTATTATTTTATTTTGAGTAAGAGACAGAGAGAGGCAGAGAGAGAGAGAGAATGGGTGTGCCAAGGCCTTTCAGTCACTGTGAACAAACTCCAGATGCGTGAGTCCCCTTGTGGCACAAATGTGACATTGTGTGCTTGCATCACTGTTGGGCTACGTGGGACCTGGAGATTTGAACATGAGTTCTTAGGCTTCACAGACAAGTGCCTTAACTGCTAAGCCATCTTTCCAGCCCAGAACATACTCTTTATGTGTTCAGATGGAATAGGCTATAGGGATGAGATACCACAGTTTTCATTACTGTAAAAAATACCTTAAAAAGGGCTCGAGAGATGGCTTAGCAATTATGGCGCTTGCCTGTGAATCTTAAGGACCCAGGTTCAATTCCCTAGTACCCATGTCAACCAGATGCACAAGGTGGTGCATGCATCTGAAGTTCATTTGTAGTGTCTAGAGGCCTTGGTGCATCCATTCTCTTTCTATCTCTGCCTCTCTCTCTCAACTAAATAATTTTTTAAAATATTCAAAACAATTTAAGAGAGGAAGGAAGTATTTTGGCTAAGTTTCCAAGGTTTCAGTTAAGGTCAATTGCTTCATTATTTCTGGGCCATGATGTGGTAGAACATTCTGTTGCATATGTTGGAGGCAGTTGCTCACACTGGGGCAGGTGGGAAGCAAAGAGAACGAAAAAGATAAAAAGGAGCCAAAGACATCCCCCCTCACACACACACACACTTGTGACCTACTTCCTCCAACTGGGACTCACCAAAATCTCCTAAAGCAGCACCAGTAGCTGGGTCCCCAGCCTTGAACACATGAGCCCCTGGAGACATTTCATAGCGAACACTGTTCCTGATGGACCTGTTGACAAATTGACAAACGTAATATTGACGGAAAGAATGAAGTTGGTTTTGGTGATAGGTGATGCTGAGAAAGGCAAGAGTATAACTAAGTGGTCCCCTCTTATTTTAGCAGCAGAACTTGGGTAGCTTCTGGTACCTGTTAGGGGTATAAAGTGAGTGGAAAGCTTGGGCTGGGGAGATGGATCAGTGGCTAACGGTGTTTGCTCCACAAATATCCCAGCAGGAGTTCAAATCCTCAGAACCTGCTTAAATCCCTCATCCCCGTGCATCTATGGCAGAGGGAGGGGGAGCCCAGAGAATCCCGCGGCTCACGGGCCTGCTAGCCTAGCCTTCTCCACAGCAAAACAACAGCAACATCGAGGGAGAGCCTGTCTCAAACAAGGGGGAAGAAGAGGACAGACACCCCAAATTGGTCCTCTGACCTCCACAGGTTCACCATGGCATGTGCACACCCACACAACCATCCTGCCCCCTGTATACATACATGCCCCCTACACATAATATTTATCAAGAATGGATACCTTGGAGCTAGAGAGATGGCTTAGTGTTTAAGTGCTTTGCCTGTGAAGCCTAAGGACCACGGTTCGAGTCTCGATTCCTCAGGACCCATGTAAGCCAGATGCACAAGGTGGCGCATGCATCTCAAGTTCGTTTGCAGTGGCTGGAGGCCCTGCTGCACCCCATCCTTCCTCTATCTGCCTCTTTCTCTCTCTATCACTCTCAAATAAATAAAAAATAAACCAAAAAATTAAAAGAATGGAGAGCTCTGCTCTGTCACCTCTTCATAAAGATGGCCTCACTTTCATCAGGGCAGCGTGGTGGGAACCTTGCAAGAGCTGGACACTCCACGTAGGCTTGACACTTTCGCTTGGAAGGGTCTAGATCATTGTGAAGAAGAGTCAAGGATCAGGGCTCCTTCCTTCTGTCCCCTCTTTGAGCAGTGACCAATGCATTTACCGTTGACACCGAAAGGCAGCATGTTAAAACATGCTTTCCATTTGCAGGTGGGTCGGGTGGCCGCTTTAGTCGGAAGAGTAGCATCTTGGAGGATTTGAGACAGCTTTCTTGGTCTCACAATGTCTGCCCGCATGGAACCACAGCAATTGGGTTATGTGTTCCTGAATTCTAGAAGCCTTGCCTCACTGAAAAGAGGCAGCCACCCATTTCTTCTACCTGGCCTGCTTTCACTCCGTGAGAGAGGAGCCCCCGAACGCTGTGGGGAAAGGGATACGACGGAACACTTAAGACGTATCTTCACGTCCCTCAGAGAGGGAACCATTTAATGGGACGCTGCCAGTATGGGATATGGAAAGAGATAGGAATCACCCATCCCCACGCTTCACCTTTGAGGCTCCTTCTTGCCAATTTCTGTGTGAGGCTCGGTAAATTAAATAAGCTTCCCTCAGCCTGCAGCCCGCCTGTAACAGCACAGCATGTCATCGTGGTATCATAGACAGGCATTCAGTTTCCAAGACGGGAGCCTGACACCTTTCAAAAGTGAAGGCACCTGTGGCAATTTTAAACATTCCAACCACATGAATGCTAGTGACAGTTATCCTTACAGCCGTTTGGAATGGCTTCCCTCTTTTCAAGTCTCACAATTTATATTTGCTCTTCATGACCTCTGGGGGCCTGGAGCAGAGGTAGAATGTGTGTGTGTGTGTGTGTGTGTGTGTGTGTAGGAGGTAGAGGCAGAAGTTGAGAAATTGTTGCTCTGGCCCTATTTATGTCTTTCCGCATTTCTGAACTGTCCCTGCAGTTTATTCATGTCTCTAGGGAGCAGCCTCGCATTTCTAAAAGCAAGGTTGAGTGCTTCAGGATTCTGTCTCTGAGGGCAATGTTTCCATCATTGCTCCTCCACCGGGGCTGAACGTTGAGTGTCATCTGTCAGGCTTCAGCAGTGAGGGACTTCACAGTCGGTACCGGGCTCTGTGGTTCTTGTCAAGCCCCGCTGACTGCTGGGTAATAAAGCTGCCACTGTTCACATGCTCAGAGCCCAGGGAGTCAGTGTCTCTTGTCCTGGAAGCACTCGGGACACATGACCTTCTCCACCTGTGGGCCCCTTCCCAGGGAGCGCTACCTACTTTCTACTTACACAGGAAGCTTTGGGTATCTATAACAAGTAGGGGCAAGGGTTGGTATGAAACCCATTGGGTTTTTGTGTACATGTGTGTATTTGTTCATGTGTGTGTGGGTACACATAACGTGTATATATGTACATGTGGAAACCAGGAGATGATCTTAAGTGTCATTCCTCAGGCACTGTTCACCTTGTTGGTTTTTTTAAAAATATTTTTTAATGGGATAGAGTTGTATGGGAGTAGAGTTTCTTTTTATTTTAGAGAGGAGGGGGAATGAGAATTGTTACACCAGGGCCCCAGCCACTGCAATGGAACTCCAGGTGCATGCGCCACCTAGTGGGTATATGAGACCTTGCACTTGCCTCACCTTTGTGCATCTGGCTTGTGTGGGATCTGCAGAGTCAAACATGGGTTCTTAGGCTTCACAGGCAAACGCCATAACCACCAAGCCAACTCTCCTACCCTCACCTTATTTTTTAAAGACAGGGTCCCTCATGGCTCTGGAATTTGACAAGTAGGCTAGATTGGGAGGCCAGCATGCCCCGGGGACCTGCTTGTCCCTACGTCCCCAGCACCGGCATTGCAGGCATACACCACGTACCACCATGCACATGCGCGGTATTTTTTTTTTATTATTATTGTTTTTGCTTTGTCTTGTTTAAATGTTTTTATTTATTTATTTGAGAAATAGGCAGGCAGAGAGAGAATGAATGATGGGCACACAAGGGCCTCCAGGTGCAGCAAACCAACTCTAGACGCGTGCGCCCCCTTGTGCATCTGGCTTACGTGGATCCTGCGGTATCGAGCCTGGGTCCTTTGACTTTGCAGGCAAGCGCCCTCACCACTTAAGCCATCTCTCCGGCCCCTGTTTAGTTTTTAACGTGGCTACTCGGAATTGAGCTCAAGTCCTCGTTCTTGCAAGGCAGGCGCTTTACCCACCGAGCCATCTCGCCAGCCTGTTTGCTGGGCTGAATCTCCAGGGGACAGCGCAGTGGTGACTGTGGATGAGGAGTCGTGTCTTCAGCCCTTCATGGCTGCTGTTTTGATGCTGTTCTTAGTTCATCTACAAGTGAGAAGTGCTCTTAGTTGATCCAGCGCAGCCTGATTTATGGTCCAAACGACTGATGTATATTGCTTTGGAGTGATGGATGGGTAGTCAGGAAGTTACCAGAGTGATCACATCTGTTTGCCGGGGGTGTTCTTTCCTCGTATTAGGGAAACTGGCAAGAGAAATTAATAATCTACGGATTCCTCACTGGGCACGGATGATGTCATAGTTGTTAGGGTTACGGGTCAGACTACCTTGGTTTTGAATTTTTGTATAACCTTTAATCCTTAAGTGGCCCCTGGCCAGTCACTTGCTTTGAGCCTAAATCAACTAATACAAAATATATATATATATATATATATATATATATATATATGTATCAGATAAGAGTGGATTGGTGGGGATGTTTGACAGGATGACAACAGCAAAAAAAGATGTGTATCAAAGGGCAACCAGTATTGGTGCTAGCCTAGTAACTGTCAGGTTTATTCTATAACAGAGGTAATCAGATATCTATCATGATAGTTGGGAAACTTACATGTATATCTCCATGCAGTGTTCTTTTGCAGGGATAGGATTATCTGTTACCCATTGAAGACGCTCTGAACCCACTAACAATTTGTATTTTTTTGTGTTTGTCAATGTACTAGTGATTTCTTTATGGCCATGACCAATTGACCAACAGAAACAACTTGAAGGAAGGGATTGATTTGGATCATGGTTTCATAGTGTTTGGGTCCATGCCTGCTTAGCTCAAGCAGAACGTCCCAGTGGCCACGAGTGTGTGGTCAGAGCTGTTCTTCACTTCTTGCATAAGAAGACAGAAAGGGGCTGGAGAGATGGCTTAGTGGTTAAGGCACTTGCCTGCAAAGCCAAAGAAACCAGGCTCGATTCCCCAGAACCCATGTAAAGCGAGATGCACAAGGTGGGGCATCTGGAGTTTGTATACAGCAGTTAGAGGCCCTGGTGTGCCATTCTCTACCTGCCTCTCTCTTTCTCTTTCAAAGAAGTAAAAAACCAGTTTTTTTTCTTTATTTTAAAAAAGAAAGACAGAAGGGACTATAAAGAATGGGGCAGGGGAAGATATAACCCCAAGGACATCCACCTAGTCACTGACTTACTCTACCCCCCCCCAGTAATGCCATCATATCATGCAGTCATCAAGGGATGAATCCATTGATGAGATTAGAGGCTCAGGAGTTAATCATCCCTGGATATTCCAACACAGACACCCCCAGGGATGTGCTTCCAAGATCCCCTCATTTGAACTTAATCCAATCAAGTTGACATGCAAGCTTAGCCATCATAGTAGGCAGGGCTTTAAGGGCCCATCTATGTGACAGTTGTCACATGCTATTCTGTGTTCTCCCTTTTCATAATGAATGCAGTTCTCACATTGCCTGGTTAAGAGATAGACATTGTCTCACTTTTGCAGATGAGGAAACCAAGGTGGGAGTATGAAGTACTAAAAGCAAGCTTCCACTTGGGCCCACGTATATGTCCGTCTGTTTCATGATGCCCTGCCTTTTCCATGGCCATTCCACTTTGGACCTTGAATTATGTCATCACTAGTTTGTTACAGAAGTGGGAATTTGGATGTGTTTGAGAAAAGTGCATGGCAATTTGAAACCCGATTTCCACCTTCTGGACATTGACTGGGAACACTAGAGCTGTCACAGGATAAGCTTGCTTTAAACCTAGAGATCGTGTCATCTCTGGGTGGTGACCTACGTTCAGCGAACTCGTCGTTTCCCTGGGAGCTCTTACGGGCTGTGACACAGGAGGGCTGCCCTGGAAGAGTCCCGAGGAAGCCAAACTTAACTCACGTGAAGCGGTCGGGGAGTCTTCAGGAGCACGGGCCAGGCGGTGGGGAGCTGCGTTCCTACTCTCAGCATGACTCCCCACTGACCACTCACGTAGCTTCCTCTCTCTTGTCATAAATATTATATATAATATATATATATAATATATATAAATACCTTAAGACAACACTATTCTCAGTTTTTTAAATATTGTTTGCTAGATTTTTTTAAAAAAAATTTAGTTCATTTTTATTTATTTATTTGAGAGCGACTGACAGAGAAAGAGAGAGAGAGAGAGAGAGAGAATGGGCACGCCAGGGCCTCCATCCATTGCAAACAAACTCCAGATGCGTGCGCCCCCTAGTGCATCTGGCTAACATGGGTCCTGGGGAATCGAGCCTTGAACCGAGGTCCTTAGACTTCACAAGCAAGCGCTTAACCACTAAGCCATCTCTCCAGCCCTATTCTCAGTTTTTAAATAGCTTTGTTAAGATACAATTCACATTACCATGAAATCCACCCATTTAAGGTACACAATTCAGTGAATTTCAGCATATTAGATTATTAATTTTTAAAATTGTGATACTATATACAACATAAAGTTTACCATTAACCATGTTTAAGTGTACCATTCAAGCAGTCGTGATCACACTCATAATGTCATTCAACCATCACAACTATCTACTTCCAAATCTTTTATACCCCAACAGAAACTATTGTTATTAAATAATAATTCCTTAGTAATTCCTCCTCCATCTGTTAGTGATCTCTATTATACTTTCGGTCTCCATAAATTTGCCAATTCCAGATGCCTTGTAAGTAAAATCATTCAATGTGCATACTTTTGTGCTTGGCTAATTACAGGTAATATAATGTTTTCAAGATTTACCCATGTTGTTCTATATATCAAAATTTTTTTCTTTATGTAGTTGAATAATATACTTAAACATGCATGCATATATACATATTTTCCCTTATATAGTGCTATGTTACATTTATTATATATATGTATGTATACATACACATATAAAAACATACATGGTGCTACTGGGTAATGAACCCAGGGCTTTATGCACGCTAGGCAGATAGTGTGCGATGGAACAATATCCTGAGCCTTTTAAAACTCTATTGATTCTCAGACAGGGTTTTTCCACGTTCCCCATCTCCTGCCTCAGGCTCCCACGTAGTTGATTTTAAGTATGCAGTACCACATTCAGCATGTAAATGTAATATCCCTAAGTAAAACATGTAAATTTCTTCTGCAGCAGTAGATACTGTGTATGTGTGTATTTATAAAACATAATCAGTTTTCTTTTAAATGTTGAGGAAAACCTGGTGAGGATTTTTATAACATAGTACTCCCAAGTCTACTGACACATGCACTATTATTTACTTAATGATTCTTTCCCCTTAAAATCAGCCCACCTCTTAAATATCTTAATACCTACCTCAACCTAAACAATCTTAATAAAATAAATTAATTGATAGGAATAGTGTATATCGCTGCTAAAATGATTGATGCATATTTATCTGTGTAGCTCTTTTTACTTATTCATTTACAGACAGGGTTTCCTGGAGCCTAGGCTGCCCTCTAACTTGCTGTGTAGGCAGGAAGATGACCTCCTGTCTCCACTTGCCAAGTGCTAAATACTCCTGTATCAACCTACACTGTGTCTATTCACCTCTTAAAATCCTACCTTGGCCTTTTATAGGATATAACTCATGTTTCTAACCTCGACCTTGGAAGGATAACTTTCATGTAAGTCCTGGAAAAAATGCTAAATACCCCTCTCGAATGAAAGAGGGACTATCGCAGATGCAATTGTGGTGGGAAGGCCCAGGAGAGGGACAAGGAAGGACTTAGTAGGGACATGGGCTGGCTATAGCAGCCTCTGACCTTGTCATTAATACTCCATCTTCTCCCCTTGGCCTTCCTCTCTGTCCTCTGCTCTTTTCCTATCCCTGGGCAGGACCGGCTCAGGCTTCTGCATTCACATTATGGAAAGGGACTGAGGGCATGTCCATTTCTCTGGCTTTGTAGGAATTCCCCTCTTTCCCCTTTTGGTTTTCCTCGCCCCTGTTATGTCAGCTGAAACTCAGTGGGATGCAGCTCTTAATGATTTCAAGAGTAAGAGGACATTAGGAGAGCCTGCGTCAAGGACATCCATCCCCGACCTTCCCGGAGAACCGCGGGCATCTGCACTGTGTCCGCGTCTAGCCGCGGCGAAGGGGCAGTAAATCCGGAAGCCTGCCGCGCTCCAGCCTCGGAGCATTCTGCTTACAGAGCTCGGGGCTTGTCAGAGAGTAAATCAGCTCTGTCCTTCTGCCCTCACTCCGTCAGGGAAATCTTTGACTGGGTGAGATGGACTTGATTAGTCAGTCCATCTCTTCCCACCCCCACCTTTGAGGTCCAGAGTGTATCTCTCTCTCTCTCTCCCCCTGTCTCCCTGTCTCCCTCTCTCTCCCTCACTGTCTCCCTTTCTCTCTCTTCTTCCCTCTCTCTCCCTCCCTCCTTCTCTCCCTCTCTCTCCTTCCCTCCCTCTCTCTCTCTCTCCCCCCCCCACCAACCATGTTTTCTCCCAGCAAGTTTAGAGAGCTAACTGGTCTTCCGGGTTTTATCACCAGCCATGGCTTAGCCCTGATCCCAGTGATTATTACAGGAACCCTGGGTGACTTCTGATTGTACAAATGCCTGAGATTTACATTATTATTATTTTTTTTTGCATTCCAAAGTCGGGAGTATAAATGAATAATGGCAACATTGGGCCACCGGATATTTATATATCTATTTTGAAATTTACATTTCTGCCTTTCTGATGACGGGGCTCGCTGCTCCCAGGGTCATAGTTGATGGGCCGGTAGCATCAGTGGTGACATAAAGCAATCAGCCGGGGAGAGAGCTTCCCAGCCCCCATGGCACAGTGTGCTGGGCTCCGTGTTATTAAGCTTGGTAGTTCAACAGTAATCGAACTCCCCATCTCCTCGGCCCTCTCCCTCCTTCTCTTTTATGATGGCCGATAAATTTTACATGCTCCAATTTTCCTCATCTACCAACCTAACACTGTTTGAATTAAGAGTCTCTTCCACAGCTTTCAATAATGGAAACTTTGCTACCTCCGACCAAATTATTCATAAAGGCCACTCATGACTATGCCAGAAAGTGGGGGCTTTGGGCTGGTCCAGAAAAAAGGCAGGTTTTGGGTTTGTTGACTGCACAGTTGGTTGAGGTAGAAGAAAACGCCTTGCATAGGCATTAAGTTATCTGGGATGAGTGGGCTCTGTTAGATGAGGCGCACACTGGAAGGCTCCCTGGTTCTGCACACTTTTCTTGGCTTAGGGTAGATGGTGAGCATTTCCTACAAGTTGAATTACTCTAGTATTTGATGCCCTTTGCATGTATTTACAAAGCAATCCAGCATCAACCTCATGAGACTCATCTTTAAAAAAAAAAACTTCTTTCTAGAGCTACAAAATAAGGTCCAGAGATATTAAATAACTCCTCAAGCTTAAGGTTACTCAGCCAGTAAACTCGGGTCAAGGACAAGATGTCATATATTCTGATGTGCCTGCCTGCCTTCCATCCTTTTTTCCTCCCTCCTTCCCTCCCTCCCTCCCTCCCTCCTCTCTTTCCTCCCTACCTCCCTCCTCTCTGTCCACCCTACCTCCCTCCTCTCTTCCCTTCTCCCTCCTCTCTTCCCTTCCTCCCTCCTTCCCTTCTTCTTCCCTCCTTCCTTCCTTCCTCCCTCCCTCCTTCCTTCCTCCCTCCCTCCCTCCTTCCTTCCTCCCTCCTTCCTCCCTCCCTCCTTCCCTTCTTCCTCCCTCCTTCCCCAGCCCAGCCCTTCCTGGGGACTGTCTTATTTTCATTCTGCCAAGACTCCAGTCATCCCCTATGATGGGCATTTTTACCTTATTCATGACACAACCCATTGCTTCTCGCTGGATATCTTGCCTTGTTCCAACCAAGGTAAGCATTGAGAGAAAAAAGCAAAAGTTTTCAGCCAACGGTGACTCAGGGAGGTGTGTGGGTCACAGCCTAAAAGCTCTCATTAGAGCAGTGGTACTGTACAACCTTTCCACAGGGAGGGAGATGGAAGTCGGTTGTGTGCTCCTTACTAAGGCCATGATATCACTTAAGAGTTGTGTGTTGGGCTGGAGAGATGGCTTAGCGGTTAAGCGCTTGCCTGTGAAGCCTAAGGACCCCGGTTCGAGGCTCAATTCCCCAGGACCCACGTTAGCCAGATGCACAAGGGGGCGCATGCATCTGGAGTTCGTTTGCAGTGGCTGGAGGCCCTGGCACGCCCATTCTCTCTCTCTCTCTGTCTCTCTCTATCGGCCTCATTCTCTCTCTGTCTGTCACTCTCAAATAAATAAATAAAACAGAAAAATTTTTTAAAAAAAAGAGTTGTGTGACTTCACAGAAGCAATTAAGCTGGTCTGTTTAATGAGTGGGAAGGCCACCATCGATAACAATTATTATTTATATTGATTTGATAAGTGCAGGAGAAATCATCAGAAAGATATGCTTTTAGCTATATTGCCGAACCCTGGACTGTCCAGGCTGACTGTGGAATGAGCTCTCGAACAATCTCACCGCACATCTGCAGGCAGCTAAGTGTCCTTTTCCAACAACCCTTCCTTGCTTCCTGAAGTAAACGCATCCCTACTTTTCATTCACAGAAGACTTCCCACTTTCTAATATTTGTGGCAGAGGTGAGCTCTTTAAGGTTAGCGATGAAATATGCATTTTCTCTCTTTCAGCCTTATCGATCTTTCGTACTGTCTTCCTGGGAGGTGGGCTATGATCTCATTTTAACCAGAGGCACAGGTTCAATGGACACCAAATAGGCCTAGACACTGTTGAGTAGTGGACAAACACATAAGCGGAGGATGGCAAACCTGAAACACAGACTGAGTGAAGTCTTCTGAAGTTTGGAAGCTGCCACCACCCCAGCATTGTTACTGTCATTCTCCATCTCAGGTCGGGTCTGTGGGGGTCATTCCAAGGATCTGCATCATTTCCTCTCAGCTTTTGGCTAATTGAGTCCAACTACTTATAACCAAGGGAGAGAATCTGACTTGAAGTGTATCAAATGTGGGCTGGAGAGATGGCTCTGTGATTAAGGTGCTTGCCTGCAAAGCCTAACCACCCAGGTTCAATTCCCCAGTACCCACATAAAGCCAGAAGCACAAAGTGGCCCATGTGGTTGGAGTTTGCATGGAGATTTTTGCAGCAGCTGGAGGCCCAGGAACACCTGTATTAACTCACTCTCTCTCTCTCTCTCTCTCTCTCTCCTTGCAAATAAATATTTTTTAAAAAATATACCAAATGTAAATGAGCAGCCCAAGTCAGATAAGGATTATGTTTTAAATGAATGACACCTTTAGACATGTTTCCTGGTCCCCAATACTTGGCTGAGTATATAGCAAGCATTAATAGTAATAGTCAGTTTGGGGAATAGAATGTGAACTTTGGTTCCGGGGGAGGGGGGGGGAAGAGAAGGGCCCTGACTTACATTTGTAGTCATCTGCTAAGAGAAGCAAACCTGCTTAAAGTCTTCACCCCTCTGCCCTCCAGCACAGGGGAGTCATGGAGGAGGAGGGAGGGCTGCTGTGTCTTCTGTCATACTCTCTACAGAGGGCATCTTAGCAGAATTCTCACCTGACCTCATTCGAAGTGGAAGTCCGAGGAGCTTGACATGATGTTCAAAGAAACTCCTCTACCTAGGGGTGTTTTCCTTCCTCCCTCCCTCCCTTCCTTTTTTTCTTTCTTTCTTTCTTTCTTTCTTTTTTTTGCCCAGGTGGTTTATCTAGGCATGAGGGACACAGCGTATCCACTAACATTTAATCTTCAATGGAAGATGAAGTATCATGAGGGATTTGTGTGTAACATAGCTTCCATAGTTCTCCAAGGGCTTTTTTTGTTTTGTTTTGGTTTTTGGTTTTTCGAAGTAGGGTCTCACTCTAGCCCAGGCTGACCTGGAATTTACTATGGAGTCTCAGGGTGGCCTTGAACTCACGGCGATCCTCCTACCTCTGCCTCCCGAGTGCTGGGATTAAAGGCATGTGCCACCACGCCCGGCTGGCTGGTTTTTGTTTTGTTTTGTTTTGTTTTGGGTTTTTTGTTTTTTTCACTTTTTGGAGAATTCTATAGCTTCTTCATAGAACCTAGGTTTGGGGAGGAGAAACGTTACAAACTGATAGTTAAATGGCCTTTAAAGTTATTTCTTTCACATTAAGTATATTCAAGTATTGTATCCAACATAATTAAACTCAGAATTTGTTGATATATTTTTCTTATTTTTAAATACTGTGCTAAAAACGTGCTTTTATAATTAAAAAATATACTAATTTATTATTTACTAGAGACAGAAAGAGGGAGAAAGCAGATAGAGTAAGGCAGAGAGAGATTAAGAGAGAGAGAGAGAGAGAATGGGTACACCAGGGCCTCGCCAAAACAAACTCCAGATGCATGTACCACCTTCTGCATCTGGCTTGTGTGGGTGGCTTAGAGATGGCTTAGTGGTTAAGGCACTTGCCTGCAAAGCCTAAGGACACATGTTTGATTCCCCAGTACCTACGTAAACCAGGTACACAAAGTGGCACATGCATCTGGAATTTGCAGTGGCTAAAGGCCCTGGCATGCCCATTCTCCCCCACCTATCTTCTCTCTCATAAATAAATAAATAAAATGTTTAAAGATGAAAAAGTAACAAAAAATTAAAGATAAGAGACCAGGTTTGTAGGAATATAACCATTTTTGGGAAATGGGTAAATCATGGCTTCACATGAGAGAGGTATGATACCTGTGTGTGCATGTGTGAAACACCAAGTAGAATGCCAAATACTTCCCAAGCGTGTCCATGTTCTTGCCAGTCAGTTATCTTGTGTAGTTGGAACATTAAAAGTTACAGATTGCTTCCTTGTGGGACCCACACCCTACTTAAAAAAAAAAAAAAAAAGAGAGACTGGATTGACAATCTAATTGTAGGGAAGGAGATTTATATATGTTTTGAGATTTGAATGGTTATTCTGTTTTAACCATCTATTTCACTTTTAGACAGAACCATTATTCTTTGCTCTTAACGACAAAAAATCTCCATGTCTACCACACACCCCACCTCTCAAATTTTGTTACACAGTATTATCTCTGTGTCATCAGTGGTAATCACATCCCCTCTCCTGTGGTACTTGCAGTACTTTTTTTGGTATTGGCTTGGTAAGAAAGTTCAGTACAAACTCAGGGTTTGTTAGTAGCTCTATTGGTTATAACAACTCCACTCCTAAATTCTCTAATTGTTGAGATTTCCTTCCTAGAATGTTTTCTTTTTCAAAAGAATCTTGGTTGTCTTGTTTTGTGTTATAGCTGAATGATTTTTTTCTTTCTTTCTTTTTCTTTTTCTTTTTTTGAGAGAGAGAATTGGCACACCAAGTCCTGAGCCATTGAACTCCAGATGCCTGTGCCCCCTAGTGGTCATGTGTGACCTTGCACTTGCCTCACCTTTGTGTGTCTAGCTTAGGAGGGATCTGGAGATTGAACATGGTACCTTAGGCTTCGCAGGAAAGCGCCTTAACTACTAAGCCATCTATCTCTCCAGCCCTTGAGTGACATTTTTGTTGCATATAATATTTTAGGATGTATACCCACAAATATTTTGTCATGGTTTCTTGGGCGAATGTGTTCTCATTAGCAGCACAAAGGTAAATCTTCACATTCCCTTTCCTGATTGCTTTATTATTATTATTATTATTTGTATTTTTCATGTACATTCACTGTGATTATGTCAGCCTTGAGCTCTTTCAGTTGTTTGAGTTTTGGTGTGGCCCTTCTGTTCTTTCAGAATTCCAAGAAGGCTTTGACTTCTGAATTGTATTCTTTTGTTTCTCTGTGTGATATTTTTCAGTACTTTTCAATGCACAGTTGGCTGAGATTTCCCAGTAGAGTTATACTTGTCTATGTTCATTTCCTTGCGTTGCTCCTATTACACATATGTTAGACCTTTTCATATTGTCCCACAGGTTCTTGAGGCTCTGTTCATTTTCGTTTTATCCTCACTCAATCCTTTATCTTGGATAATTTATTCTCATTTTCTCCATGTTCACTGGCTCTTTCCTGTTACAATGCTGTGAATCCAGTGAATGTTTCTTTTACATATTGTACCCTTCACATTTAAATTTTTCAAGTTTTTTTTTTTTTTAATGCCCTGTATTTCTCTCTTGAGAGCCTTTACTTTCCCAGTCACTCCAAACATGTTTAATTTGATTTCATGGAGCATGACCATAACAGCCACTGGACGTCTCTTTGATAAGTCTAACATCTGGTCATCTTTGGATTATTTCTTCCTTTGAGAATTTGTCACATTTTATTCCTTCTTTATATTGAGCACTCTTGGACTTGCATCCCAGGCCCTTTGAACATTAACACAAGGACTGTCATATGTGCCATAGAAGTAAACATTTCTATGTGCTATCCACATTTCATAATTTGAGAAAATGGTTAGTTTGATATGGTATTATATTGTAATCCTATGAAGGTGGCACTTTTTTGTTTTCGAGGTAGGGTCTTGATCTAGCCCAGGCTGACCTAGAATTCACTATGTAGTTTCAGGCTGGCCTTGAACTCCTGATGATTCTCCTACCTCTGCCTCTGGAGTGCTGGAACTAAAGGTATGTGCCACCACACCTAGTTTAGAAGGTAAATTTTTATAAGCCCCTTTACTTTGAAACTATCGGGTCTTTCCCCTCTCATTTTTTGTGGGGTCCTATCTCAGCTTTGTTTTCAGAGCCTTTGCCATCTCCCTCTGGCTCAGTCTCATGCATACACCACTCCAGATTAGTATGAAAGTCAAGGGGCTGTTGGCTAGGCTGCTACGGATAAACCGTGCATGGGGATGTGTAGCTGTGAGGTTAAGGCAGACACTCATGCAGTTTTGCTTACTGCTCTAGCAGACCCTCTTCCCTTGTTCTGACTACTCTGAGAGTCCTTCCACACTCTCCTGTCCTTTGGGGCCTGTTGCAGTCAGGTTCGCATTGCTGGTAGAAATCTCCCGACCAAGAGCAGCTTGTGGGAAAAAGAGGTTTATTTTGGCTTACAGCCTCAAGGGGGAAGCTGCATGATGGCAGAGAAAAATGATGGCATGAGCAGAGGGTGAACATCACCCCCCGGCCAACATCAGGTGCACAATAGCAACAAGAGAGTTTGTCAAACACAGGCATGGGGAAAGTGGCCATAACACCCATATGCCTGCCCCCAACAATACACCGCCTCCAGCAGGCATTAATTCCCAAATCTTCACCAGCTGGGAACCTAGCATTCAGAACACCTAAGTTTGGAGGGGACATCTACTGCTTCCTCTACTGTGCCCATGTCCCACAGCACTGGGATTGAGGTCTGTGACTGAGGGAAAGCTACATGACACAGATAAGAACTCAGAAGCACATTGACTGGTGGGTAGCTCTCCACTGTCTTCCAGCTTTTGTCTGCTTTTCAATATCCCCAGCATCCTAGTATCTTTTCAAGTGTGGTTTTTTTTTTTTTTTGTCATAATTAGTGGAAGAGAGACGAGGCCATGACTTTATCCCATCACATAGGAGGCTAAACTCATCAGTTATGTCATGTTCAACTCAACCTTCTCTTTTATTAAAAGTCTTCTTGGGCTGGAGAGTTGGCCTAGCAGTAAGGCACATGCCTGCAAAGCCTAAGGAGCCAAGTTCGATTCTCCAGATACAATGTAAGCCAGAGGTGCATGGTGGGGGCACATGTCTTCAATGTGTTTGCAGTGGCTAGGGGCCCTGGCCCACCCATTCATTCTCTATCTCTCTCTCCCTCTCTCTGTCTCTAATAAATAAATAAATAAATAAATAAATAAATAAATCTTTTGTAAGTAAAGTCTTGTTCTTACTGTTTTACAACATAAAGCTATTATGATATTCTTCCTATTTATTATTTTTATTTGTTTGTGTGTGGGAAGTATAGGGGAGATGCACCAGGGCCTCTTGCTGTTGGAGATAAATGCCACATGCTTGCCCACATTTTGCATCCAACTTACATGGCTAGCTTGGTAAATGAACCCAGGTCAGTGGAGTTCACCTTTAACCACTGAGCCATCTTCCCAACCTACCTCTTTCCCTATTTCTTGAGCCAATGGTTTCTCTGCCTCGTGGCTGATGTGTTGCTGTCTTCCTTTTCCTGACTTTGTTGATGTCTCCCCTCAGATCTCCACGCTTGTCATGCCGTGTTATTTCCCCTTGACCGTGTTCCAGTGGCTCCATGGCTATTCCTCACGAGTGGGGTCTCAGGTCTCTCTCCACCTGCACTCAAGGCCCTTCTGTTACGCAAATGTTCTCAGGTTTCTCTAGGCTTACAGCTGGAGAACGTGGAGAACTGGCTCCGCTGAGATGGGATGTGATCTCTGCTGGGATCCTCTGGCTCTCTCACCTGGCGTTCCACAGATCCATCTCTAGGGTTTCCTTTGGGGCTGTGAGTCCTTTCTTCCCCTCAGTGGGTCAACTCGGAATCTTCATGTCCGTTAAAGAAGAGCACCCCTGCTTTCTTTGCTGACGGTTCATCTCCCCTAAAGTTCTAGGTTCCCGTCCTGGTAAGCCTCCCCTCATCTTAGCCCTGGCAGACTGAGACGAGGGCAGACCCCCGACCTCTGCTCCCCCCTCCTTCCTCCACATGGCAGGTGCTGCTCTGCAGTTCCTCCTCTCTCCTCTCTAAATCCTTTTTCGTGTTTCTTCCGGGCCCATGTTCACAGTCCCACGTGGGCTCTCAGACCAGTGGGTGTATTCATCTTTCCCTGAATAAATGTAATAATTTAATAATAATAATAATAAAAGGAATAGTGCCCTGTTCCTCAGGAGCAGGGAGGAGACTGGTTTTCTTTCGTGTCATTTCATGTGTTGCTCAGAAGAAGCAAGAGAACGTAGCGTGGGCGTCTTTCTAGATTTGGGGGCATTCACAGGAATCCCCTGGGTGAGAGCTGGCTGAGCAAAACCGCCGTCGCCCTGTGGTGAATGGAACCCGCTACCTTACACTCATGCCTCCACGCCTTCCCCCCATGACTGCAACCAGGAACTCAAAGTTGAGATAAACCCTGCCTCTCGTAAGCTAATTGTTTTGTCAGGTGTTTTTGTCTGAGCAATGAAAAGATAATCATAGTTCTATACAAGCCTCACTGGTTTATTGTGTTGTTTTGGGGCATGAACGTTGCTACCCCAGGACATTTTGTTTCTCTGACGGAATTTCAGTTTCTAAATTTTATTGTATTTGCTTTTCTCCCTTATTTCCTGTGATGTCTGATTCTATTTTTTCTTCTTCTTTTTACTTTTTGAAGTAGGGTCTCACTCTAGCCCTGGCTGACCTAGAACCACACTCTGTAGTCCCAGACTGGCCTCAAACTCACAGCCATCCTTCTACCTCTGCCGCCTGAGTGCCATGATTAAAGGGATTTTTTTTGTTTGTTTTCTTTTGGTTTGGTTTTGAGGGTGAGGGTAGTGTTGAGGAATGCTGGGATTTTACTACATTTTTTTTGTTGTTATCTTTGAGTGGACTGAAATTCTATGACAGACCTGTTATTTACGTGACTTGGGCAGTTTTCAGAGTATGAAAAGTAATAGGCATGTCTTGATGGGTCTGGTAAGTACATAACCTCAGTCTCTACTCCTAAGTTTCCAAAGCTAAGGACTCTTCAAGGCCCAGCCCAGGTCCTGAACTTCGGTGGCGTTGTCTCCTGAGTGTGTATCCTCATGGTCACTGATGTTCAGCAGCACTAGGCACACCAGTCACCTGCCAGTGTGTGTGGTGGAGGCTGTAATGTCCTGTGGATGTGTCTTCCTTCCTCCTCTGCACCAAAGGCTGTTCGGAAAGGAGGGGCCCGTGTGCTTACTCAAATCCTCCAGATAGCCTCGGAGATGAGAACGTAAGTCCTGAAAGTGGTAGTTTTCCTCTGCGGCCTTCATGATGACTGGCTGACATTTCTTAAGCACGTATGAGATCTGGATGGTGATGGGCCTTTACAAACGCAGTGCTCCACACAGGCAGACTGATATTCTCATCACTCGTGTCGCCTGTGTCCCACTCATCGTCATGAGGGTGCTGGGGATATAGACACGCTTTCCTGACTGCTGCTTTGTCGTCCCCCCCCATCTCCTCCCGACCTTGACACTGGAGCACTGACCCTCAGCAAGATGACCTGACAGTGCTCTGTGGCTCTCCCTCTGCCTTTGTCAGTTGTCCTCACACAGCGTGTATAGGTAATTCCCCGTGTCCCTTGTCCATTGTTTCCGTGATAAAACATCTTCTGTTATAGAAATCTCTAATATCACAAAAGCCCTGCCGTGGAGTCTCTCCCAGCGTCTCCCCTCCTCCTGAAAGCTGGTCACAACTGACTTGAATTTCCAAGCTAATTGAACTTCTCTAGCGGATTTTCTTCACGACATCTTTTGCACAGTGGTTTTGGGCTACGGTTCTGTACTCTCTCAAAAGCTACTCTTGCTGTGTGGAGACAAGCACCTTTGACACAAAGCTGAATGATTTCGAACAAGTTTGGGATTTTGTATTTGGCTATGTTTTTCATGCATACCTGGATTGTTCCCTTGTCTTCTCTGTAGAGTCCACGCTAGCTAGAGAGTTGTGACTGTGAGGAGCGTAGTGCTCAGGAGCTGCTAATCAAATGCAATAGCTCTCCATTGCCATGGCTAAGAGCAGGAATCTGGAGTTTGACCAATTACAGCCAGATGACCTTGGATAAGATACTTAACCTTTCTAGGTCGCATCTGTAATTCAGAGATAATAAGAATATTTGCCTCCTAGGGCTGTTGATAAGAAATAGAAAGTGTTTAGAGCAGTGCCTAGAATATAAGAGGCCAAAAAAAAAAAAAAAAACAACCCACAAATGCTGCACAGGTGACCCTCAGCAGGGCGAGTGCAGGGCACGAAGTACAGGACGTGAACATGGTGTAGCACAAGGTGAGAAGACAAGACGATCTATACCAAAACTGGTCCAGGCGAAGAACTCAGAACATGAACACATCTCACGGACATTGTTTTAAGATGTCACATGTGCTCTACTCTACTATTCATAACAACACTATGATTTGGGTGCTACTTAGGCCCCATTTCATAGACAAACAATCTGAGGCACTAAGATTAAGTAATGCGCCCCAAATCCCATGATAAGTACATTGGTAAGATTTGATTTTATTCTTTTATTTGTGTGAAATGTGCTTTGTGCCGTCTGGTCGTAGGCATGAAAATACATGGCATTTTGGACAATCTCACATTTGAGATCACTGTCAAGGAGAAAACATGAAACTTTCTTTTCTCAGAAAAAGAACTGAGAGGCCATCCTGGAAGCAGGGAATAGGTCCTGAGGATCAGATTTAAGGTGTGTGGCACTGACCAGGAACACTGAGGGAGAGGTGGTGTGCCGTGGTCGGGTGACGGAGCTGGACTGGGAGGGCCAGGTAGTCATGCACTTGAGGGCTTTCTAATTAGGTGCCTTTGGACCCGCTGGTTCAGCTTGCTGCAGGAGGTGTGTTTTCCCTCATGGCGGAATGAAGACGTGTGTAGGACCACTTTTAATGAGCCAGAACAGGAGCCCATTTGTGATGTCCTCTCTGACTGTGGAAATTATTGGTACCATTTATTTCACATTCATTTTTTGCTTTCTCTTATCTCTTGCACAGTGGCCATTCATTCATTTGACCCAAAGGGTTCCGGCTGCACTATGAGTTAACTGTGAGGCTTGTTGCTCTAATTAACATTGGTCTTCCCAGACAGCATGCTCTACCTCTTGGAAATCTCAGAATTCCAAGGACTTAAAACCCAATAGGCCCAAATCAGTGTTGTGCACGTTGACGATAATGGTATGTTGAACGTCACCTGGAGCTGTAGGCAGCAAGGATGTGGGACACTCCTTAGGCTCAGCCCTCAGTAGCATAGAGAACTTGCCTTTTTATAAAGGTATTTAGCTCTAAGTATAAATACAAGTTAGATGAGCCTTCCTTCAAGAAGCTTTCCCGAAGGGCATACACAACCATCCTAGATACCAGTCTCTCAGGATTGAGAAGCCCCGAAAGGGACTGAGTCCATCTCCACATTCCTCGTCTCCTCATGACAACCCCTCCCACCCCCAGTGGTTGTCTAGAGTTTCCTTGAGCACCTCAGTTACTGCGAACTCACTACTGCTCTCTCTTCCCAAGGGAGCGTCTTAACCCTGTGAGTTCTGGGCTGGGGAACTTTTCTCAGTGAAAAGCTACGGGGAACATCTTGAAGATAGAAACTTGGTACATGGAAGGAATTGGAAAAGGACTTCAAAGATCAAAGTCACAGAGATACCCAAGGGCGCATTGTGGGAATGTACAATAGCCAACGTAGCAACGACAGGCAAGGAGTGCAATTGTTAAACATAGATTGACCGGAGCTGTAACGTGGAGGACCTTGAATGCCCTTACCCTGTAGGGGTAAGACAACAGCTCTCATGCAAGCCACAATCCTATATCCAGATGATGGTGGGCTGTGTAATTCCCTGTCAGCAATCAGATGCAATGTGTTTCTCCACATCCGTAGCCTGGACAACAACCCAGCCTCCCCACCACGGATTTTCTTCAGTTCAGAGGGACATGGCTAGCGTAGGGATGATGGAGGGCCCTCTGCTGGCCTGATTTCCATGCAGACCTGTTTTATATGCGTACTAGCCCTAAGGGGGAGCTCTGTCACTCTACCGTACCTGTCAGAACCTTAAACCCTCTTAATCCTGCTTCCACTACTGGACATGTGCCAAGTGGCTTACAACCTCAAAGAGAGAAAGCTTCCTGATCTTGGGGGTGGGGAAGGTGAGGGCCAGTGACAAACAGGCCCTTGCCACCATTGTCTTTCCTTGTGATAATGAACCCATCACTAGCAAAGGAATTTAATGCAAGAATTTTTTTTTTTTTCCAAGAGCCATCCGACCCCCATTGCAGCTCTGCCTGAAAATATAAATATACCCTTCCTGGGCACCGATTTGCATTTTTTGGTGAAAGAAATTCATATATATGGCAAAGATGCCTCCATAATTATAGAAAGTTTATTTCTGTCCCCAGATGTCAGCAATCAAATTCCCCATAAATATATTTTGTGTAAATCTGTCGGCAGCTGGTCTCCATTCAGGTTTCTGGAGATATTAGCCTGTCTTTGAGTTTATGACAAAGTTAAAAATTATTCATTAAACTGACCTGCAGTATATTCAGTAACTGGAAAATTGCCTCGCAGTTCTATTTGGTTTGTAGATGTGATCACAAGTAAATTTTTAACTTAATTAATTGGCCGTTTCTGTTGACAAGAAATTTATGTGGTAATAATTTGCTCGAAATAGATGCCGACTGTAGGAAATGAGATATCCATCATAGGCTTGTGTTCCACCAGCTGCACAGTGGCTATTATGAAAGTATTTCAGCCTGCGTCGACCCCAGTGTTTGTGCAGTCAAGATTATATATACCCACGATCCATAGCCTGCCAGAGAGGCGCTGGTGGAGGTCTATGATAACAAAGACTTTGTGATTTATGGCTTGCTGTGAAAGCAGAGCTTGATGAGATTAAACAATTTCATAGCACAAGTGTTTCTCAGGACCTGATTTGTAGTTGCAAGCTGATGGTAAATCACATTTCTATGCCTGCAAGTGTGCTCAGCAGAGGACTGCAATTACAGTTTAAGACAGCTACTTTTTATTTAATTTTTATCCTGGTTTTGTCTCTTTTATATCCCCTTCGTCTGCAAACCGTTCACCTTCACGAGTCCTTTCCTGGTGAGGAGGCCAAAGATTGCAGTCTACGATGTTCTTCTTGTCCTCCTGCCAGCAACAGAGGGAAGCTGGGGGGGTGGGGGGGGGGAGAGCGCCTGGTCGCACAGACTGGTTGGAACTGGCTTTGACTGGTGTGAGCTCTTTGTTTGAGTGAGTGTGTGTCCGCGGAGAACACCGCTTCCTGTTTGCCCTGGGTGTGCAGCAGATGCTCGTGCACGGAGGTGTACGGATGCAGGAGGAGAGGGGCCTTACTGGTCGGTGCCGGGTGCGTGATGATGTAAGGGAGACGCGAGGGTTCTGCTCACTTCTGAAGCCCGACTCCAAGGTTGCAGAGGACCTCTGGGCCTTCCAGCCGGCTCCCCTTGAACGTGACAGTGGACCTGTGTGTCCCCTGCTGACCTGTGGGGATGAACTCCCGGAGCCAGTTCGCTTAACCACCGCTTGATGATCTGCCGTGGCTGTATTTCTGTGCTAAGTAGCAGTGCAGTGATTTCTGCCCTCGGGCAGTTTATAATCTGCACCCAGGACTCAAACAAATCAGACGATAGCCCTATGTGGCGGTGCGCACATTTGCTGGAGGTCAGAGGAAACGAAGGCAGAGGAGAATGAATAAGATAAGTGCCAGGCCAGCAGTGTCCATCAGAGTTTAGGCAGGGGAAGAGGTGCTTCTGCACATGGCAATGGTCTGCACTAAGGGGAGCCTCCAAGCCACCCATCCATGGGATCGGGTCAAGGGTAGGTGACCAGTGATTGGCCGTAACACCAACAGCGCATGTTGCAGCACACGGCACACACTCAACAAACGCTTCCTGAGTGTCATTAATCCCCTCAACCTAAAAAGTTGGTGCAGTTGTGAGCTGCGTTTGGGGAATAAGCAAACCAAGGTGCAGAGAGGATACGTAATTTGACCATGTTCATCCCCGTGTTGGGTTGAGCTGTGTCTAAAGCGCTGCTGGTGAAGCTGGGCGCGGCAGCCCATCGCTGTAATCGTGGTGTGGGGGCGGCCAAGGCAGGACAGTCACGAATTTGACCAGCCAAGGCTGTATCATGAGACCTTGCCTCAAAAAGGAATGAATGAATTAATTATAAAGAAAATGAGGAGCTGGAGAATTTGCTCAGCGGTCAAGGTACTTGCCTGCAGAGCCTAACAGACCAGAGTTTGATTACCCAGTACCCACGTAAAGCCAGATGCACAAAGTGGTGTATACATCTGGAGTTTGTTTGCAGTGGATGGAGGCCCTGGTGTGCCCATTCTCTCTCTGCTTGCAAATAGGTAGATAGACAAATGAATAATTTTTTAAAATGAGATACCTAGTAGATTTTGCCCCAAAGCCTCTGTTCTTAGTCACTATTTTTTCCCAACACTGGGTTTCTTCACCTTTATTTTAGACCAAAGTCTGTTTTTAGCTACTGCCACTATATTTCCCTGCTTTTAGGCAAGGAATACAGATACTTAACAGGAACTTATTCCATTATTAGGCCTGCTGGTCATATCTCCAAGAGCCACGTCACTTCCGTTTCTCTACAAGCATTGGAACATTGGGTAATGAACCCCCAAATATGTCTACAGCCTAGAACCTGTGAATGCTATCTTCCCTGGCACAAGGGAGTTTGTAGATGGGACTATGGGCCTTGGCTGAGAATAATGTTCTCCTGTACTATTTAAGGGGCAGGGCTGAGGAGAGCACTGTTGTTCTGAAAAGGGACTCTGGAGAAGACATAATCAGAGGAAAAGATGTGAGATGGGGTCAACAAGCCTTTGAAAATGGAGGGAGGAGCTGCTAGACAAAGAAGATAGGTGGGATGTGTGAGGGCATGACCTAGAAGCTGACAAAGACAGACATACTGTCCCCTCACAGCATCCCAAAAGAGCACTTGACTTCATTCTTGACTTATTTGAGAACCTCTGCCCTTCAGATAATAAACTTTTAAAAAATAATTATTTATTTGTTTGAGAGAGCGAGAGACAGAGACAGAGAGAGAGGCAGTTAGATAGAGAGAAAGAGAGATTGATGGGGCATGCCAGGGCCTCTAGCCACTGCAAACACACTCCAGATACATGCGCCACCTTGTGCATGTGGCTTACTGGGGAATCAAACCTGGGTCCTTAGGTTTCACAGGCAAGTGCTTGAGCCACTAAGCCATCTCTCCAGTCCTAATAATTTTTTTTAAAGTCATTGATTCATGGGAATGTGTTGTAGCAGCAAACAGGAAGCTGATACAGGCTTCAACAATTTTAGCTAGCTCTGCAGAGAGCTTTTAACAGTAAATGAGACAGTGGAGGGTCTTATTCAAGGCAGGGTGTCTTGATTTTTACACCACCCCCATGTTCCTTTGCTTTTTAGTCATAAAGGCACTAATATTTCTGTTTCATTCTCTGCTGACTCTCTAGTGCCTACGATACTATGCCACACACACTAGGTGTTCATTGGATATCCATTAAATGAGCAAGTGAGATAATTACTTCACCCTGTCCTGTCCCTAAGGCAGGTCATTCTGTTTACAAGCCAGATCTTTTTTTCCCCACAAGCCAATCTACTTATAATTTGCTATCTATGAAGTCATAATTTGCTATCTATGAAGGACCAAGACAGAAATGACTCCCCATTTCCGCTGTCTACAAACCTGTAATATTTCAGTTTATCATGGGGGAACAGTAGCATGTTAGGAAGGCCAAGATGGCTTAAGAATCTCTAACAAGTCAGTGTGGGTCATTCCATGTGGTACACGCATGCACACACACACGTGTGTGTAAGTGTGCATGTATGTGTGTATACACGTGTACATACACAATTTTAATAGATGACCCCTTGTCCTGGAAGAAGGAAGGTGAGTTTGATTAAGAGCATCTGGTCTCTAAGAACTTTCCATCCTTCACCCGTGTCTTGGCTTTTGTCTTTTATTTGATAGGTAGTGCTTTCCACCTATTTATTATTCTAGGTTTGATGTGCCCAAGGTCTTTTAGGTGGGGGCATACAGACCCAGGCAGATGCCATGGGGCATGGATGTTAAACTGGCCCGCGAAGCTCCCTATGTGAGTGGTCCAATGCTGTGTCTTTGGCCTGGATTCCTGAGACCACATTTGAAAATCCTGGGCAAAGCTGAGAGCTTCGTTTCTCCCTCTAGGGTACTGTCGTGTATTAGCCTCCCAATAAAAGTTAATTGAATTTAATTTTATGTTTTAAGTGTGATGCTTTTTAAAGTTCTCCCCAGTGCTCGAGTCCCCCTTGAAAAGGCAGTAAATTCATATTATTAAACCACCAAATGTAATTCAGCTCAAATAAGCATATTCGGCAATCTTTATTCTGGGTATGTGGGACTGACCTTGCGTTGAAACTAAATCACTTCATCCCAGACAAAGTCTGTTTGGAGTTAATTGGGGAAGCAGTGGAGACATGCAGTGGGGGTCACTCTGAGCTTTTTATGCGCTTCCTGGCCCTCGCTCAAAGAGTCGCCATGGCATACGTTCTCCGCTGCCAGGTCCTCTGTCATTTCGTAAGTACCAACAGTTAGCACCGTGTGGGAGGTGACTGAGCAACGCAGGTCTCCAGCTGCACGTTGTTCATCAGACGCCCTGCCTCCCCGGATCATTTTAATACGGCTAATTTGTTGTTGGAGAAGTACCAAGTGTGTAGGGATGGAGAGAGCACATCGGGCTGAAAAAAAAAAAAAAAATCCCCGTGACCCCAGCCTGTCCATTAACCAGCTCAGTGACCTCGGGGCTGGGAGGAAACAGCTATTTCTAAAACTGTATCCTAAGAGACTCAGACATTTAGTTGAGGTCTCTTGGCCACTCCCTGGAGTGACCAAGGGGTAGGGAGGATGAGGTGAGAGGCAGAGGTTCCGGTTCTTAGACTCCTGTCCCTTTGTGCAAACTGAGCAACTCACTTAACCCGTGGAAGCCAACTTGCCAGGGGCCTGAATAACTCAGGAAGTTCCTCCAAAGGGGCATGGGGCAAGTTCTCTCAGGCTTATCACTGTGGACTCCGATGACAGATCACGAACAACTGGTTGAATCTGTCTACGTGTATGTATATATGCATATATATAAATATATAATTTTGAGGTAGCGTCTCACTGTAGCTGAGGCTGACCTGGGATTCACTATGTAGTCTCTGGGTGGCCTCGAACTCACAGTGATCCTCCCACCATTGTCTCCTAAGTGTTGCGATTAAAGTCATGCCACCATGCCCGGTGATGTCTGCCGAGAAATGCCTTTATGGATTGACTTGGATTTCTCCCTTTCAGTTTTTTTCCAAGCTTTGTTCCATTTCCAGGTTCTTCAGCCCATAATTCCATAGCAGCTCTGTACTTCTATATGTGGGGAAGTTGTCATGCTGATAGACTTGTTGTATGGCCCAGTGGGCATCCTCTTCCTGAGTCTCCTCCTTGCCTGTTTACAGTCATCTTATGTACATCACATAGTACCAACGAGTATGTAATTCTGTCACTAATGGCAGAATTTGAGAGAGCAGAGGGTCATCAGCTCATGATGGAGTTCATCCCTGTAAAATATGTATGTATATTTAAATATAGAACCACGCATTTAACATATCAAACCACGGAACCTCATAGCTGAGCCCATCAAATGTGCTCAGAACACTTTCAGGAATCTACAATTGGGCAAAATCCGCTCAAACCCCATCTTGTGACACCGTTGAAAATCACATGTAATTTATTGACTATCTGAGACATGCTGGCAGCAGAGCTAATTGCAAGAGACTTGTCTTTTTTTTCCTATATTGACTGGTGAGCAGCTCATTGCCAGTGCCCAGAATCAAGAGAGGAGCGAGAGCTAGGGAGGTGGCTCAGCAGTTAAAGGTGCTTGCTTACAAAGTCTGCTGGTCCAAGTAGGGTCCGAGACCGTTCCTCAATTTCTAAGCCCCCCAAGTATGCTGAATGCAAAAAGTGACAAGAGAATCAGGAGTTTGCAGGCAACACAAAGCCCTGGTGCGTACACACACACATGCTGATATGTGCAAAAAGCATTGAGAGAGAGAGAGAGAGAGAGAGAGAGAGGGGAGAATCGTTCCATTAGCATATGACCAGTCTTAGCGAAGATGAAATTTCAAACCTTCAAAGTATGGCTACTGCTGGATGCATATGGCTCTTGCACTTTTGTGAAGTCAAAGGGTCCTAACTGGAAGGTAGTAAGTATGTCGGGGACCATGTGTGATTCATATATCTGAACTCCTTTTTTTTTTTTTTTTTAAATTGTTACACTGAAATCTTTTGAAAAAATAAGGCTGAGGGAACTGGGGAGATGACTCATTTGATAATATACTTGCCTTGCAAATGTGAGGACCTGAGTTCAGATCCCCAGAAAATACCTAAAATATCAGGCAAGGTAGATAGGGGTGAGCCCTGAGGCCAGCTAGCCAGCTAGGCTAGCCGACTCAGTGAGTAAGCCCTGCATTCAGTGAAAGACAGAGCCTTAGGAGATACCCATCATCGGTCTGATTTGGTCATGGGTCTGCATCATTGGTCTACACACACACGTGAGCATACGCACCTGCATACACATGTGTGTGCCCCTACATATGCATATGCAAACTCACATCCACACACACTCACAACACACACGTGCCAAAAAAGAAGAAGAAGAAGAAAAAAGAAGACAGAACATCTGCCAAGTATCTCTTCTCGTTGCCAAAGGGATCTCTTTTATTTGGAAACTCCTTTTTTCACTTATCTCAAATATTTTGGCAGTGAAGTTAGTTGTAGATTCTGCCCCCTTTTTCATACAGATATTTCTTGACTCATGATGGAGTTATATCCTGATAAACCCATATGGAGTTCAACATACCATAAGCTGCACATGCCCTCAATGAATGCATGTGATTTACTGAACATCATAGCTTAGCCTTTTCCTGTCTTAAACAAGCTCAGAACACTTACGCTGGCCTGTGTTTGGGCAGTACCATGAAGAATGAAGCGTATGAACTGATAATATAGTGAAAATTATATTGGAAAAACAAAACAAAACAGAACGGTTATTTATTCACATGTTTACGCCAGCATAAAGTCGAAAACTGTTAGTTGAGCCATCCTGAGCCTTGGTCCGTTGTATGTCTCTGCCTGCTCCATTGCCAGCCCAAGTTGGAGTACCTTTGATTATCCAGTTTTTATCTCTTGGCTATCTATCCAAACATATGTCCCATTGTTCTGGGATTGGGCCAGACTTCATCTTCATCTGAGCTCTTGCCTAGCCATTCTCGTTTCCACAAGGGTTCTGTTCTGAACACCTTGCAAATCTTGTTGGGAGGCAACAGCGTTCAGGCTATGTACCGTGGTGTCTGGTGCAATTTCTTAGTGAGTCATTTATCTTCAGGTAACTTAATCATCAGCTCTCTGAGGACAGAGACCTAGCAATTCTTTGGTATCTACAGTGGTAGATATTTAAAAATAATATTATATTGTAAAAAAAAAAATAATATTTCGGCCAGCCTGCCTTGGATTTGGAAAGGCAATGCATTCTTGATTAGTAGAAATAAGGTAGATGTGCTTTTGTTTGACCCACTTTTTTTTGACCCAGTTTTTAACAGTCGTCATAGACATTCTCTGTTGACACCCTTGTTAATTCACTTCCAAGAGAGGAAAACATACTTGGTAAAAACGAAATCCACTCTCTCTGTTCTGTTAAGGAAAAAAAAAAAAAAACAAAAGAGCAAATAAACCAATCTCCCTTGGAGGAGCTCTAGCCCCAACTGAATCTGCCAGATCTAATATGAGCTTTAATCCCATTTGAGTATGTCTGCAGTGGTAGAATAAACGGTTTGGGATTAGTGTTGCATTACCGAGGTAAGAAACACCTGAAAAAGAAGAAATAAGCCTTGAATCATGACTGGTTCAAAGAGCTTAGCTTCCTGTTTAGTCTCCAGTTCATTTCTGCGGATGGTAGTGGGGAAAAAAAAAAAAAAAAAAAATTTCAACAAATTTAGGTTAAAATTGTAATTGGCTGTTTTTAGTGACTCATGAGTTGATTAGCCCCCTGTGTGAAGATAAAAGAGGCGCTTTACTAGGTGTGACAGCACAGTTGTCTGTCACAAGCTAGCTTGAGCAGGCACGTGGAGCCGGCACAGTGCAATGTTTGGGTTTCCATGGGACCGCCTTATCCTGTTTAGAAAAGATGGCCTATTTGGGAATATATATTTTGGTGTGAGTGACTCCATTTTAATTTGGTCTATGTAGCAGTCAATATCTCTCTTTCCTTTTTGTTTGTTTGTTTTTTTAAGGTAGGGTCTCACTCTAGCCCAAGCTGACCTGGAATTCACTCTGTAGTCCCAGGGTGGCCTCGAACTCATGGTGATCGGTGATCCTCCTACCTCTGCCTCCCAAGTGCTGGGATTAAAGGTGTGCACCACCACGCCCGGCCTCAGTCATCATCTCTTTGCTGAGGCACAACACCTGGCAAGAAGCAGCAAGGAAAAGGGTTGACTTTTGGCTTTGGGGGAAAGCTTCACCACGGTGGAGAAAGCCTGGGCGGAGCAGGCCACTGGGACACAATGGGATGTCACAGAAGCAGGAAGGAAGTGGTCTGAGTGAGCTCACTCTGAACACCTCTTGGAGCTGGGCCAATAAACCTGGAGGTCTGCCTCTCAGTGGCACGCCTCCTCAAGCAAGGCTCCACCAGCTGGGGATTACGCAGGAGGCTTCATCACAAACACCAGAGGCTATGGGGAGTGCATCTCACATTCAAATAAGCATGACTGTTTCCTTAAGGCCTAACATAGGCACTCAGTTTAAAACAATGCACTCATACATTTCACATAACACAGGAATTCTTTAATATACTTCAAAAATAATAAGACCAGATTCATACCTCTAACTTCCAATGTTACTCCAATATAAGAAAAAATATGTTTTCTCTCTCTCTCTCTCAAATAAATAAATAGAAATAAAAAATATTTTTTAGAAAAAGGGCTGGAGAGATGGATGAACACTTAAGGCACTTGCCTGATAAGCCAAAGGACCCACATAAGCCAGATGCACAAAGTGGCACATGCATCTGCAGTTCATTTGCAATGGCTGGAGGCCCTGGCACATGTCCCCCCCCCCAAATAAATACAATATTTTTAAAGAAAAAATGTGGTTTATAGTAGGGAATCTCAGTACTAAAGATATTTTTTACTTGTGTGTAGTTGACAGAGATTCTCAGAAATCTCTTGACATTGTCTGGAAACAAGATGGTGTTCCAAGCCCAAGCAAATGAATTGTTTTGCTCTCTTCCCGTGACAATAAAGATGCCCTTCTAAGAACATATTTCCTTTAAAAAAATGAGGCCAGTTATTGACACAAAACAACCATAAAATATATTTCACAGTAGGTAGACATTCAAGAATTAGACAAAAGAGTCACTTACATCAGTCTTCCCAAGCCAGGGCCCAGGGCACACTCATGGGAGCAAGATGGAGGTCGAATGTGAGCTTTAGAGAGATTCATAGGCTTTTCCTCTCGGAAGGGTGGAACTTGGCTCCTGTGTGGCTGAAGTGTAAGTTTCTGGAGCTTTCCTCAATGAACAGGTAATTTGGAGAAAAGAAACCAGCTAGACATGGACTCACTAAATTGTTTTCCTTCCCCAAGCTTTTAATGTGTACAGACAGAAAAATGAGAGTGTCTTTTTGACAGCCTAAGTTGTACCTGCCACATCATCAGAGTGGCAGCACTGACCTTGGAGGGTGGGAGTTTGCCTCCTCCTATGACTATTTCTAAATGTCTTTCTGTTTTCTGTTTCTCCATCCCTAGAAATGGTGTGACGAGGGTGGGGAACCTTGTGCCTAACCTGGCATAGCATTATAAGTGGACACGTTACAAAGAGGTAGATTGTTTTAAACAATATTTTTATTTGAGAGAAAGAGGCAGATGAGAGAGAGAGAGAGAATGGGTGCGCCACCACAAACAAACTCCAGACACATGCACCACTGTGCACATCTGCTTATGTGGGTACTGGGGAGTCAAACCTGGGTCCTTAGGCTTTGCAGGCAAGTGCCTTAACCGCTAAGCTGTCTTTCCAGCCCACAAGGAGGTAGCTTTTAAGAGGCATTGTTTAGAGGCCAGGGTCTTTGCTGAAGTGCTTATCATGTAAGCACGAGGGCCTGCATTTAGGTCTCCATCACCCACACAGAGGTAAAGGCTGGGCACTGTGACCTGCACCTCTCTTCCCAGCGCAGGGGAGACAAACAAGAGATCCCTGGGGTTTGCTGGCAGGCTTGAGGAGCCAAAGCAGTGAGCTCTGGGGTCAGTGAGAGACCCGGCCTCAAAAAATAAGGTGGAAAGTGATGGAGGAAGACACCTAAAATTGACCTCTGACCTCCACCTGCATGCATGTGCACAAACACATACACATATACACAAGTACACACACTGCACACACATACACGTGCAACAAAACAAAAAACATTCTCTAATATAGGGCGCTGTCTTCTTTTTCCTCTTTCAAAGGACAGTTGGACAAACTCTGGGTAACTGTGGCCCATCGTTTGCAGGAAGATACTATTTTTATTAATTTTTAAATATCTAGTGTGTATGCGTGTACAGATGCATGTGCCATAGCACACGTAGAGGTCACGGTATGACTTGGAGAGGTCTGCACGCACTCTTTTCACCTTTTTTTTTTTTTTTTTTTGAGGCAGGTTCTCACTCTAGCCCAGGCTGACCTGGAATTCACTACGTAGTCTCAGGGTGGCCTCCAACTCGTGGCGATCCTCCTACGTCTGCCTCCCCGAGTGCTGGGATCAAAGGCGTGCGCCACCACGCCTGGCTTCATTTTGCCTTTTTTGAGACAAGGTTTTGTTGCAACTATAAACACATTGCCTGGTTGAAAGGAACATCAGACCAGCTTCCCCCTGAGCTTCAGATTCTCGTGGCTCAGTCTCCCATTATTGTAGGCATGTTGGGAACATAGATGCATGTGCTTTTTTTGTATCTGGCTTTATGTGGGAATTGTATGCTCTCATGTAAGCTTTACAACCAAGTGTCTTTATTTTTTTTAATGTTTTATTTATTTGAGAGAGAGAGAAAACATCAGTGTGCCAAGGCCTCTTGTTGCTGCACATAAACTCCAGCTGCATGTGCCACTTTATGCACCTGGCTTTACATGGGCACTTGGACATTGAATCCAGAATGGCGAGGTTTGCAAGCAATCACCTGTCACCATTGAGCATTCTCCCAGTCCCCCAAGTGCCTGTAACCCCTCAGCCTTCTCCCCAGATCCCCAAGTGCCTGTGACCCCCCCCCCAGCTTTCCCCCCCGGCTTCTTGCAGGAAGACTTCTAAACAAGTGCTGGGCTTGAGTGGAAGCAATTTTAAGATTCTCGCAAAAACCTGATGGCTATTTTTCAAAAGTGCTTGTAACTGACCACACAAAGGGACTGAGTAGCTGTCTGTGTAAATCACCCTTTAGTTACCGTCTTTTACAATAGTCTTCTTGTAGCAACCAGTAGGGTTCCAGGGTAGCCATGTCATGTGTTGCATTTGAACACTGCTTAGGGAAGAGAGTTTCAAAGGGCCAACATCGTATAGAAGGGAGCTTGCGGATGGCACTGAGAGGAGAGATTCCTTATGTCAGGCTCTCTGATGCAAATGATGTTCCCACTTTTCTCGTCCTGGTGAATATTTTTAAATCCTCAGTACAAAATGTGATTGTAACCATTCCTAACTGTATGTGTAGGCCCGTGTTCAAGCCAGCCCCTCCTTAGTGACTTTGGCAGAGTTAAGTTTCTGCAGCAGAATCAGACACCCAGTATCTTCCCACACTTACCAATGACTTGTTATCATCTTCCTAATGGGTCTAATCCTTCAGCTGGTTTAGAGATTTAAGTAAAGTACATTAGCACTTACAAACATTTCCTTAAATGACTTAATGAATCTGAAGATGAATTTGCTTCCTTGGTAAGGCTGAGTTGAAATGCACAGGCTTGCAGTAAGACCTAAATACTGTTTTTTGAGACAGGGCCTCACTAGGTAGCCCAGGCTGACCTTGAACTCTTAATCCTCCTGCCTCTGCCTCCAAAGCCCTGGCATTGTAGGTTGGAGCCACCATGTAAGGCTGAATTATTCTTAGTAATTGATTTCATAATGCCACCTTGTCAATTAATTGCTATAAAATTCATTTCTATTGTGTGAAACGGTTACTGAGGAGCTGGGAAGATGGGTCAGCAGTTAAAGGCATTTGCTTACAAAGCCTCCTAGCCAGAGTTTGATTCCCTAGTATCCACATACAGCCAGATGAATGAAATAGTACATGAGGGGGCTGGAGAGATGGCTTAGCCATTAAGCTTTTGCCTGTGAAGCCTAAGGACCCCAGTTCGAGGCTTGATTCTCCAGGACCCACGTTAGCCAGATGTACAAGGGGTGCATGTGTCTGGAGTTTGTTTGCAGTGGCTGGAGGCCCTGGTGCACCCATTCTTTCTCTCTCTCCCTCTCTCTCTCTCTCTGTCTCTCTCTCTCTCTGCCTCTTTCTTTCTCTGTTGCTCTTAAATAAGTAAATAAAAATAAACATAACAAAAAAATTTTTTAAATGGTACATGTGTATTCTAGTGTTCATTTACCATGGCAAGAAGCCTTGGTGAATCTATCTTCTTTCTATCTCTCTTTTTCTACCCCTCTTTCTCTCTCTCTCAGATAAATAAATAAGTAATAAACTAACTAAGTAAGAAATGGTCACTGGAGACTTATTTCTCTCTCTCTCTCTCTCTCTCTCTCTTTTTATAATGGCAGCTAGGTAGCCATCTTTACTTTAGAAGAATCCCATAAGGGGATGATTATGCCTTCAAGGTGAAGACACACTGTACTCATTTAGTATGTAGTGAGGATATGAGAGAAATAGCCATGGGCATGGGTGACATGATGACCCATGAGCTTTATGTCTCGCTGTAGATGCTCATTAATAATAAATGTGAGTGAACACCTTTCAATGAACTGAAGAAACAATGAGTTCCAAGACATTTTAGGTGGATGGCTACAGACTTGTTGACTTTTGAAGGCCCTTTTCTTATATATGCTAACCTCATCTTCCAAAACAAGATAAGCCTTTAATTTTGCTCAGTGAAGTAACCAGTGATTGCGACTGTTAAGTGAACGGAAAGCCCCTTGGTGGTCCAGGAGGGAGGCAGTTCGAGGACTTCCCCAGCACGGGCGCTTCTTCCCCTGTGTTCCCTATCCCTCCCCGCCTTTCACTGTTGGCTCTTGAAATAAATAACACATGCACGTCTTTAACTCAGATAATCAGAAGCACAGTCATCTGGGGTATTGTGATGAGCAATGTACACGTTATACACATGCTGTCATAATAATTTAAAATGTCATCTTAATCTATTGATGATCTTCTAATGACTGAAATATTTTACAATTGTGGGGGATATTTTATCACTGAAGTTTTAATGGCTGAATCACTAACACCTGGCTGTCTGGAATGCTTTTTCTCCCTCCCAGTTAGGCATTTAAATGCATTTCTCAAAGGCCCAAGGGGTGGGATGTGACATATAAGCTTTTAAAAGGAGGGAAATTAGTTCTTGATACCTTAATGATCAGTTAGGTGAACGTTTGCATACTTAGCATTAATGTTCTTAAGTGGAATCGCTTGATTAAGACCCTTGGTAGGTTTTTTTTTTTTTTCTTTTAAACATCCTTCTATATGGAATTACGCAGGGAAAGGTTGTTGATACGTTGGTTCCTTGAAAATAATCTTACATTTTTTTTTTTTCATATGAGAGAGTTTAAACTCAATCGCTTTCATCGCCTCTGTATTTTAATTTGTTTGGTTTTCCAAATAATCAAATTCTCTCTTTACTGAGAGTTGAGTATACTCTTTTTTTATTTTTTTTTTTCTGGCCTAAATTATGTACCCGTAAGGTATGGCTTCTTATCCCTGGGTTAGTGTATGGTTACTTGAAGAAGACCAGGCCCAGGCCCATGGAAAGACCAGTGAAGCAGGCAAGTCAGTGTAATGAAGCCCAAGGCAGGCCCTTGGAAGATGTTTACTAACGATGATAGTGTTACAAAATTAGCCAGGCCAGGCCAGGCGAGGTCACTACAAGGTTGCCTGGAAGCCTGTATTAAACACTCACAGAGATAAGACCGCGTTTTAGTTCTTCCAAGAAGAGGACACGTAGAGGGGCTTCCAGTGAGGCACCCCACGTGCTTACCATAGTAACCCACCGGGGGAATTCCCGGAGATCTTTGCACCCATAGTTTTTCAGAGGGAAAAATGATGTCATGGGTCCAACCCAAGAGTGTCCAGCCAGGTTCATACATCTGGGGAGATGACCGTACTCAGGCAGAAACCCCACCTTTAAGATCCTTTTCTCTCCTTCACCCTCACCGCCCTGCTTGGAGTCAGGGCTTCTAGCACAGTGTCTTGTGGCCAGGTTGTTCTCTGGTAATGGGCAATTGGCATGAAATGTGGTCGGATGTGTGGTGTCTTTGCTTATGCTGTGCCTGGAGATATGACAGCAAGTCTCTGTGTATTTGTTTCCAATGAAGATTGACGAGGCTGATGAAATAATGATAGGCTTTGCTTCCATTTTTGTCAACTCATACTGCTCTTGGTGACAAGTCCCCGTAACAGTACGTTTTTTTTATGATTCTTGATGAATACACTTGTGCTGCTCCGGCTTCCTAGGTAGAGAGGGCTGAGGTTTCTATACAAGTGTGGTTTCTTTTTAAAAAAAAAATTATTTTTGTCTATTTATTTGAGACAGAGAGAGAATGAATAGGTACACCAGGGTCTCCAGTTACTGCAAACAAACTCTAGACACATGCACCACCTTGTGCTTCTGGTTTACGTGGGACCTAGGGAATCGAACCTGGGTCCTTAGGCTTCACGGGCAAGCATCTTAAGCGCTAAGCCATTTCTCCAACCCTTTAAATTTTTTTAAATTTTTATTTATTGATTTGAGAGAGAGAGAGAGAGAATGAAACAAGCCTGTTTTGACTGACAACAAAAAGCCCGGGGGAACCATTAAATTGTAGGTTTGTCACTGGGCAGTGACTATATAAAAATTTGACATGCTCTCTCCAGCCACATCCAGGATTACCTACAGTGGCCCCATCTCTTGAAACAAGAGACTGATCTGAATTTTTGGAAACTAGATACTTCAGACTGCTGTGCTTCCACATTTGCAAAGAAAAGCAAATGAAAGGCAAGGGTCATGCGCCGTGTGTTTCCATCACTGTGGACCTTTAGGCAAATATTTATTTATCGCTTTAGCTCCTTGTCTATGAAAGAAGGATATGTTGCTTGCCTTAGGATGCTCGTGGGGTTGAGAAAGTTACCAAAGCAAGATAATTTGGTTGAAATATTTGGGAATGTGTGAGGAATTATACCACGAAGTTTCCTGTTTTGTACTGATGTCACTTCAGAATTTTTGCCCCTAAATGTCTTCCTAGCAGCGTCCCATGGGTGGATGTAGGTGATTTGGGCTAAGTCTCCGGTACCATAATTCAGCTTTTTCAAGATACTCTTAGTGCTTCACCAGATATATGGCTTGGCTCTCCATGTTTGAGCTGTAGGGAGATAACTAGTAGGATTTAGGGGCCCCTGTAATTAGTTAAATTAATGAACTATGTGACAGGGTCATCTATGATTTCTGCAAACATTAGAAGGTTCCCATGTTACTATATATATATATATATATATATATATGTGTGTGTGTGTGTGTGTGTGTGTGTGTGTGTATGTATATATATACATATACATATATATTGCCAGCTGATCCATGAAAGCCAGTTCAGACAACCCTCCATCCCTCACAATGATCTTTGAGAAATATCTCAGGACCCTGCAATCTGTTAGCTTCGTATCACCTTCCTCTTGAGTACGGTGGCCATTCTTCAGCCAAGGGTGGCATTAGGAGGTTGTTTGGGTCTCCTTCTTAATGATGTTTTGATGAATTTCTACAGTGAATACACATTCACCCTCCCCTTGACAAGCATGGTGTTGCAGTGTTGGCTGTAGAGATGGTTGTTCATACATTGAACTGGCAACCACCTGGGGGAGGACATATTGTAACCTGGCCAAGGTGAACTTGGTTTTATTAATTTGTTTGTTTATTAGAGAGAGAGAGAATGAGCACACCAGGGCCTCTGGCCACTGCAAACAAACTCCACAAGCATGAGTTCCCTTGTGCATCTGGCCCACGTGGGAACTGGGGAATCGAACCTGGATCCTTAGGCTTCACAGGCAAGCGCCACTGCTGCACCATCTCTCCAGGCCCTGAATTGGCTTCTTTTGTCTTCAGGCTGTTCATCTTTCTAAGAGCAGTAGGGCAACCTTGAGAGGTTTTGGTTTGAACTTCCGTAAGCTGAGAAAGATCTTATTGGAAGCCGTTTGCCTGGCTAATTTTTCTCTAGATCTAATGCTCATATGTTTCAGAGAGAAAAAAGAAAAGCAACATAGCTCGTCTCCATCTCCGTCTTTACCGCTATACTAGTGACGTCATTCTTTGGCGTCTAACCCCACAACTGCTCAAAGAAGATGGGAAATGTCTTGTCTCCTCTCCTAAGCCTTTAGGCCTCATCCATCTATCTTAGTTTCAGATTTGAATCTCTTCTTGTCCCTACCCTAGTAAACATTGTTATCAATAACTTGCAAGGAGCCAGAAAAGGGCTTTGTGTACTAAATTTCAAAATGCAGAGTTAAGGAGGGCAGGGCACACCAGAGATTCCGGTCTTGCTTGCAAGGACTCTCAGCAAGCTTAAAAAAAATTGCCTGACAATTACCAGACAGAATTTAATAGGATTGTAAGTTTGAAGTCTTAGCTCTGTATTAAAATACACACACACACACACACACACACACACGAGCATGTGCTAGAGAGAAAAGCAGCGTTTTATGTCATGGGCACAAGGGCATCGGGATACTTGGTTTGACTGAGGTTTGGTATGCACTGTGCAGGGTGCAGTCTGGAAAGGTGTTGTTTGCTTGGGTCGAGTTCAGTGTCGTCTTCAAGTTCACATGGTTCACGTGTCACTCAGAGGACTAGGTTTAGCCCCTGATTTCATGTTGGAAAATAGCAACACTGGTGGATATGTTCCAGAAAGGGACCAGGCTGTTACATGCTGTGGAAATACTTGATGGAGAAGAGATGAGATCAGAGCAATGTATAGAATCTTCATCCAAGTATTAGAAGAAGTCGCGTGCAGATGAGGATGGAGACTTTGTAGGCAACAAACCTAGGACTATGGGGTAATGGTGAGGGAAGGTCTGCTACAACGTAACAAGGTTTTATGATGGCTCTATTAAACAGAACTACACACCTCCTTGTTGAAGATGTCAATGTTGACTGTATTAAAAGGGCTAAGGCCAGAGCTTTAGGAAGGGAAGCTGGACAGGCCAACCCCATAGAACACAGGAGTCCTTTCCAGTTCGGATTCACTGCTATCCTTGAGGACTCCAAGGATTGCCTACATGTTTTCAGTCACTTCCTTGTCTATAACAAGGTCATCATATGAAAATCAGCATGTTCCTGGAGAGGTGGGCTAGCGGTTAAGGCACTTGCCTGCGAAGCCTAAGGACCAAGGCTCAATTCCCCAGGACCCACGAAAGCCAGATTTACAAGGTGGCTCATGCAGCTGGAGTTCGTTTGCAGTGGCTAGAGGCCCTGGCACGGCCATTCTCTCTCTACCTTTCTTTCTCTGTCAAATAAATAAATAAAATATTGAAAGAATAAATTGAAAAAAGAAGAAAGTCGGCATGTGGGTGAGGTGATAACTAGGTATTATTCACATATGTACATGCTAATGAATAGCACGTCAAAGAAGCTGCGGGAACGTGAGCTTCCATCTGTCAAACCAAAATCATCTTTGCATTTTGTTTGCTTTTTTTTATTTTTATTTTTTCTTTTTGGTTTTTGGAGGCAGCTGACCTGGAATTCACTATGTAGTCTCAGGCTGGCCTTGAACTGATAGTGACCCTCCTCCCTCATGCCACTGTGCATGTGCTTCTTTGTGCATCTGGCTTTACGTGGCTACTGGGGAATCAAACCCCGGCCAGCAAGCTCTGCAATCAAGTGCCTTTAACCTCTCAGTCAGCTCTCCGGCCCCTCTAAAAGATTCTTAAATGACTGGTAATACATGGTCACTAGCCTAGGTAACAAGTAAAATCTGATTCTCTACAAGTTGAGCGAGCTTTCATAATTAACACAGCTGCCGCTTTGTCTTGGAGTGTGGCCCTTTGCTTTGCTAAGTCACATTGTGATGGGTAGATGCCACCTTCAGCTCTCTAGCAAGGTAGCCCTTATAGTCAGTAATGAAAGCATCAATAGTGTCTTAAGTCTCTCCCATCCCCCCACGCATTGCTTAAGCTATCTCAGCCCTACCTTCCCCAGCCCTACCCAGTCCTACCCTGAGATTCTTTCTGGATCCTTGATTTTTTTTCTCCTTGCACCCATGGAAACCCTGCCTTTCCTTCAAGGCACAGCCCAGTCCATTTCTTCCAGAAGTCTTCTCTCTGTTAATCTTCCCCCACCTCTTGTTTGTTTGTTTGTTTTTATTTTTTTCGAGATAAGAGTTTCATTCTAGCCCAGTCTGACCTGGAATTCACTGTGTAGTCTCAGGATGGCCTTGAACTAACAGTGATCCTCCTGCCTCTGCCTCCCGAGTGCTGGGATTAAAGGCGTGCATGTGCCACCACTCCTGGCCCCCTCACCTCTTTTCTTTGGGCCCAGTGAGTCCCCAGAATTAGGTATTGGTGTTCTCAGTTGCTCGGTTTTTCACGTCTCTTAATTGTGTCTCTCTATATCCCCCAGCATAGAATTTGGGATTGGGGACTTTGCCTTACTTGGTACTCAGTGATACTTGTTATTAATTTACCGGTTAAATTACAGATCTGATCAACAAATGCAATTGGCTGAAAAGTACCTGCCCTGGCCCTTGCCTCACCGGTCCCAGTAGAAACTGAGCAGTTTATTCAAGCACCAAAAGTGTTGGATGCCACGCAAATAATCCGAAGCCTCTCACATGCCTACTTTGCTCATTATTAAGACGTCCTTCCAAAGCCTAGCACCCCATTGCCATTGCTGCCTCTGGCTGAGGTTTGCATATCGGAGGTGTTCCCTGGAAAGCTGAGCAAAAAGAGGCTCGTTCTCAATTCCCTGGTTTTCTGTATAAATAAATGTGTTTTCTTGTTGATGTGCAAGGGGCTAGCTTTGACCCCCTCCCTCAAACCCAACTGTTGAGAGATGTTGAGAGATTTTTTTTTTTAATGGCATAATGTGTTAATAGCCATACAGCTGCTGCTTCTCAGCCTCCTCTCTTATTGAGTTAGACACCATTTAGTAGGCTGAGTTCAAATTGTAAACAAATTATTTTTGCATATGGATCAATGGAAATTTAATAAAGTTTATTAGAACCGTGTATAAGACCGAAGATCAGGGCTGTTTCATCTCATGGATATAAACCAACCTCATTAAGCCAACCTGTATTAACTGATTCACATGGAAGAAAGGACCTGTGGTCATTTTAGGATCAGTTTGGCTCAGCAGATGGTGGTCACCTTCAGGGCTTTTCTCATTGATGGGTTCATTGGCATGCCCGTGTGCCAAGGACACAGCTAGTAGCGTCTCGCTACATTGGCATGCTTAACTTTAGGCCTAGGGTGGACCTTGACCCGCAGTCGGAGCTCAGCAGGGATTGTGACCTCAGGGGCAGAGCAGCAAAGTGCCAAGCACCACAGCTCACAATGGGCAGAGCGGAGCAAGAGCCCGGAGCTGCTGCCTCTCAGTCCAGGGCTCCTCATGCTCCAGCAGACAGCCCTCTATTGATTCATAGCCTGTGAAATGTCTCCAATGTTCCGCAGATATCTTCTGTCTTTTCTCATGGCAAGCTCAGTTTATGTTGCAATAAATGTTATCTTAATCTCAGCTGATTGACAAGTCCTTAAAATAACAGCATTACCGAAGTTCCCCTCGCGTTGTAAATCACAAATATTCCACTCTTTGGGAGGCTTTCTGGTGGCTCGTCACAGTTTTCAGAGATGCCTCCAGCAGCTCCGCCTCTCTTGGAGGGATCTCGAGAGGCCTCGGGGCCAGGAGCCTAGTGGTTAGCAGTCAACCCAGCGCAGGAGGCATGGGCAGGGAATTTGTGGGAGAAGGCTAAGACACCATGGAGGGAATATTACCATGCAGACTTGAGCTTAGAGCAGAAAAGGTCACAGGTCAGCCTTGGGACCCTGAGTGACAGCAGCAGAGAGAAGCAGCCTCTTTGGGCAAGAGCTCAAGTCTGGAGGTGTCCCTTCCTTGTAGGGAGCTGTTTCAGTTCGGTTCTTCCCGGAACCATTCTGTCCAGACGGTGGCTCGTTCTCCGTGTGCTTCCTGAGACGTAGAGTCCTAAATGTGGGCAGCTGGTTAGGACTGGAACCTGGTGACTTCTGAACGTTGTAACAAATGGAAGTCATTACCACCACCGACTCCTTTACCTCGGTGCCACCTGAGGCGGAAAATAATTTCTCTCTCGCTCACCTCCATGCCCACCCCCGGTTTGTTTTGAAACCTTTCATCCAGAGAGAAAGGCTTAGCCCATGGCTACAATAGTGCTTTCAGGGCCCCTTGGCATGCTGCAGATGTTTACTTACCCAGGTACAAATAGGTAAAAGCTCATAGTTAGAGCTCCCAGCCGCAAGGTCATTTACCTTCTTAAAATGCAGCCGCGTGTGCTGACTGAAGTCGAGGGCTTGCTGGTATGAGCCATTAACTGCCTGTTGTACGTAACCTCGCCTTGTCTTACACACAGCTGCGTGCGAGCCACCGGTGCCGCGCGCGCCGCCGCCGGCCCGCCGTGCATGCCTCGCAACCAACAAAAGCAGTTTAACTTGTGATCGCTGATCATATGATCCACTTGCAGGGTGCAGGCTCAGTCAAGTAGAACTGGTAAATCATTAAAAAAAAAAAAATGCGCCTCGGTGCTGTGCGTGCTGAGTAAAACATCATGCTAACATCTCTGCCTCCCCCCGCCCCCCCACAGCCCCCCCCCCCCCCACAGCCAGTTAGCAGCATGGCAAAGGAGCAGGGAGCAGCTGTGCCCCGGAGGATCCCATGTCGTTTCAGCTTAATGTGGCGAGCTCGTCACTGGCTTCCAAGCAGCACCATGGCGGAGGAGGCCAAGAAGACAGACATCATCTGAAATGGCGGTCCCCTCTCTCCCCTTGTCTCTTACTTATTAACTAAACAGGGCTAAGGACTCTTAAGTGTGTCAGGCCTGTACCAGTGTCTAACTTAACAACGATGGAAGGAGGAATGGCCTCTTAGTGACTCCTTGGTCTTGTTATTTGCTTTAACACAAGCACCCACTGAATGCTGCACTGCCCTGTGTCATCTAGGGTGACCACAGAGGAGTTAGGTGATGCCTAGATTGAACCTAGAAGGAACAATACAATATTACCAAGGGGATATCTGTTCCAAGGGACAACATGAACTGTTGCCTTAGGACCTTACATTCCAGGATTTCGTCTGTGAGGCAGATTTTTTCTACTCTGTTTTCAACAGGCCTTAAAAATTGTCTCGTGACTCCATGGTGGAGGGCGTAATGTGCTTATCCAACAACTCTACCTAGTTTCTTCTGGTATCATGATTTTACCATTTGCCCTTCTTGGAAGGCTGCAGGCTGCCACAGTATTCTTCATTCTCTTCATAGTGCCAGAAGATGTAGGGAACTGTGACACTCTCTAATCACTCATTTAAAAGCTAAAGGCTCATTGTCATTAACAAGGCAATGGCACCCAGAATGGGACCAGATAGAAATTGTTCTTTTGTATACTGTAGGAGCATCTGTTGGCAGAGGGAGATGTGTGTCTGTGTGTGCGAATGTGTGCATGCGTGTGTATGTGTGTGTGTGCGCACGTACTTGCATTTTTGTGAGCACAAATGTTACCTATGTGGTTTTCTGGACCTATCATGGGTCTAATTTTTATTTTTTAAACATTTTATTTTTCTTTATTTGAGAGAGAGAGCAAAATAGACATGGGGAGAGAGAAAGAGAGAGGGGGGAGAGAGAGAGAGAGAGAGAGAAAATGGATGTGCCAGGGCCTCCATCCACTGCAAATAAATTACAGGTGTGTGCACCCCCTTGTGTATCTGGCTTACGCGGCTCCTAGGGAATCAAACCTGGGTCCTTTGGCTTTGCAGGCAAATGCCCTAACCACTAAGCCCATGCTCCAGCCCATGGTTCTGGTATTTTGCATGGCTGATCGAATCTTTAAAACTTGCTTGTATCCTGAGAACCCTGAAGAGTAAATACAGGTGTTCATTCTTTCAGAGGCAAAGCTATGCCAGTTTAGTTTACCTAGATCCTGTATCTAATGGCTTCCAGGTAATCATAGCCCCAAATGCCTTCTCTTTCTACTGCATCAGCTTGTTTCCAGACTCAGAGGCTCACAGTGTAGGTAAATACAAAATGTGGGCTCTGGGCTCCTTTCCTTGCTTGCAAAGTCAAAGGACCTGGGCTCAGTTCCCCAGAACCCATGTAAGCCAAATGCACAAGACGGTGCATGTGTCTGGAGTTTGTTTGCAGTGGCTGTAGGCCATGGCATGCCCATTTTCTCTCTCTTTCTCTCTCCCCTTCTTCTCTCTCTCTCTCAATTTTTCTTTTTTAAAGATGTGTAGGGTCAAGGTGTTGGAGGGGGGGAAGATGGCCATGCAGTCAGAGCTATATTGAAATTTTAAAAATTAGCATGTCAGATACAGAAATGAACTGATTCTGAAGATTATAGAAGACAGTCCCGGTGCCGGTTTTATGAAGTCATTATTACCCTTGTCAGTGAAATCAGGGCATTTTTCAAATCAGTATCTTGTACCATTAGAAACAACAAGGAAATAACTCATGCCAGTATAAGAAACAGCTTATAAATTTTTACATACATGTGAGAGGACTCACTTGAAATCCAAAGCTGCCAGGAGGAATAATTAGGAGCCACAGAACGGACCTTGGAAATGTGGCAGCACCTTCTAAAGCCTCCCACAGGACGGGGCTGCGCAAGCTGGCTTGACCTATATGTTTAATAATACAGATCACTGCCCTTGGATGAAAGCTAAAGGGTAGGACCGAGAGCTTCCTTCATGGTGCTTTAGGAAAACCCACCCAAGTTTATTTATGAATGCGCCACACAATGGCCTCTCACTTCGATTATGAACCAACCGACAGAGCGTTCTAAGTAGCAACTCAGCATGCAAAATTAAAAAACCAAAAAACAAAACCACCGCAGAGCCTAATTTCTTCTATTCTGTCATGCTTGGCAAAAAAAAAAAAAAAAAAAAAAAAAAAGTATTATGCAAGAGGCAACTTAGACAAATAGCTATGTTAACAGTAGAAATAACCTTTTGTTTAATTAGAAAATAGTAGCTATATGGGACAATAAAAATGGTTACTGCTGCCCTCCATCACCGTTTAATAAATACGATCACGCTAGAGATAATGGTGAGTGTTATTTATTCGTGCAATATCACACGCTTGGTAGTTGCTTGTGTCGTGAAGGGTTCGTCTGTGCAGAGATCACAATAGGTTCAGACTCAGTTTCCTTTCATTCAAGGAAAGAAAATAACAAGGTGTTTACTAACGGTTCTCGGGGCCTCCCTGGATCAGCATTCTTTACGTGCATTTTTAGCGGCTCTGTGTCAAGGACAAAATCTGGTAGCACTGTCTGGTATATCTCGAGAACTGATCTGTTAGTTTGAACCGGGTCTTTTGTTCCAAAATGCTCTGGGGTCCTCATGGTACACCCCTCCCCATACTGAGTTCCGATTGCCCAATACAACTGCCTGCCATGGCCTTGCTGAAGGGAAGAGAAGGGCAAGAGTTTCCCATGGGAGCATGCGTTGTGGAAAAGAGGAGACTTTCCCCCACGGCTCTTCCTGGGATGAAGATCAGGAGGAAATTGACGGCATCTGTTTGAGTCTCTCCCGGAGGGTGACGGGGAGAAAAGACTGAAGGTGTCACCAGGTTTCGGGGTCACTTCCGTTCAGGCGTTTGACTGTGATACTCTGCCTGTGAGACTTCACGTGGGGTTGGGGGCAGCTGGCCCGGGGCCTTCATGGCCTCGCACTCTGCGTGATCGTTCACGCTCGCGTTCTTCCTACAGGGGTGAGAGTAGTTCTGTTTTCTAGAAGAAAAAAAAAAAAAAAAAGGATGTGGTTTATAAAATGCAGACGACTTATTTGTTACTGTGAAGGAGTTTCCGTTCTTGACTTGGGTGATGCGAGCGCTTCCCTCGGACCCTGAGCTAGCATCAGACTCTTGTTCACCCAGACATTCTGCCCAACTCTTGGATCCAAGTGTTTTCACATGCTCATCCATTTCCAAAAGTCCTAAGTAACCTTTTCTCGAAGATTTCCACAGGCCACCTTTATAAAAAAAATATAGACAGTATGTCAAAAGGGAAGCACCACAAAACCCCCTTTTTCTTCACACAGTTCATTTTAAGCTCCAAAAATCCCCAATCTCCTTTTGCAGGCGGGTTCCCACTCTCTAACTTTCCTCATCTCCCCCTGAAAGAAAGAGGGGGGAAAAAAAAAAAAAAGCATTTCTTACAGGGACTGCTAAGTCGTAGGCCGATGCCTAGCAACGGCATTCCTGTGCTGTAAGTAGCTGCAAGCCCCTTGCTGAACTCTTTGATGTGACTGTCAGGGTAGATTTATTTTGTTTTAGCACATTGTCTACTTGTCCAGATGTATCAGGAGATAAAAAGGAGTCATGTTTACACTCCTCCCTTTTTCTTTTCTTTCTGTTTTTTTTTTTTTTTTCCCTGAGATGTAATTAAATCGTGTTTTTGATGAGTCTTGGGGAGCTCCAGTTGAAGCAAACAGGGATTGGCCGGAGTCAAGGGAAGGCAGGAGAACTTGCTGGGCGGCATGAACACCTGACTGTGTCAGAAAATAAACAGACGCGGTCCTGGGAAGGTGGCTATTGGGTCCTGAGTCTTCTGGGCCACTTCTAGAGAAGTTGAACCAAAATGAGGGGGCAGTGTCCCTCTAGAATTCACTTAGGCTCGTCTTTGAAACCCTTTTTCTGTACAGGTGTGTCCAGAAAGCCTTTTTCCAACCCTCCCTCCCTTTCTTTCCCTCCCTCCCTCCTTCCTCCCCACTCCTTTCCTCCCTGCCCTCTACTCCATGTCTCTCCCTCTCCCCCTTCCATCCCGATTTCTTCAATCTCACGACCTCCATACCACAGCCCGTGTGGTACATCTGTGATAGCTGCTTATCCCTCTAAAGGCAACTCCAGTGACCTTCACTGGTCAGGGTGAGTTTGAACCCCCTTGCAGTGGGATCACCGCCCCTCTCCTTTCCTTGACGGTCTTGATTTTGAACGTTCAGATTTACCAACACCATCCTGATTTCTGTTAATCACCTGCACTGTGAAGCAGCAGAGCAGCGATCAGACATTTAGAGTGGCTGAGGGCAACCACACGGTCTTTCATCTGCAGCAAGGGGAACATTCCATTTGCATCCTAAATAGGTTACGCTACAGCGCCCCCTTCTGCCCAACGAGCTGTGTAACACCAGGGCCTCTTTGCAACTCAAGTTTCTCCCATGATAACCCTCAAGATCCTTCCCAAGCTTTCTCTAGGCTAATCCACTCATATCTATTGCTCCCACCGCCCCAAACCAACCTGTTCCCTGCAGGCTCAGGACAATGACTGGTGGATATTTTCCTGCACTCCTTGGTGGAGGGGGTGGAGGAGGGCGGTTCTTAATTCAGAATAAACTTTTTCTTACTCATTCACCAAAAAAAAAATCACAGTGTAGGAGAGAGATGCGTTTTAAAAAAGGCAAGCCCACCTAAGCAATCTGCGCAGGACCCCCCCATGGCCAGGGCTCGGCTCCCTCCTGCCCTCTTTTTTATCCCAGACCCACAGCATTTAATGCGTCTTGGAAACTTCAGGCTCTGGTGCTGTGTTTCCCAGTTAAGGACCAGACAGAAAGGCAGTTTGCCTTTGCCGCAAACAGCCCATGGCTGACTCCTCTTGTATACAGGGAAGAAGCAACAGGGTTGTACTTGAAATGAGCGTGCATGAGAGGAATTGTGGGTACGGCAGCCTGTGTGGGTCACCTGTTTAGTATGTAGAGGACCTGGGAGGGAAGTTCTTTTCTTCTCTACTTTTAGAAAGTAGTGTGGAGAGACTGTGAAGTTTGCAAAGCTGGGACTTTTTTTTTTTAATTTTTGGTTTTTTGAGGTAGGGTCTCACTCTAGCCCAGGCTGACCTGGAATTCACTATGTAGTCTCAGCGTGGCCTTGAACTCACATATCCTCCTACCTCTGTCTCCTGAGTGCTGGGATTAAAGGCATGGGCCACCATGCCCATTATTTTGTTGTTGTTGTTGTTACTTTCAATACTTGGAGGTTGAGGACTGTTGTAAAGTCAGAAATAATTGTGTTAAATTCATTTACTTCACAACCGGATGAGCATTTATTGAGTAATTACTATTAGCCAGATTTTCGGAGATGGGGCCCACTGCCTTCAAGTAGTACGCTGGCTACGGGGAGGCGGCTGTCACTCGGGCGGAACAGGCTGGAGGTAGGGGTCGGGAAGACAAACTAGGCTGCGTTAAGATCTCTTGGATGGGTGGACCCGGCCCCGGATGCGAACTGGAAAGCAGTCTGGTGGGTCCTGGCCTGTAGGGTTAAGGAATGAGGCAGAAGAGAGGCTGCAGATGTAAAGGGCCAGGTCTGAAGGCTTTGTTGGTCGTATTGAAGGTTTTCTATTTTAAAAACTATGTGTGTGTGTGGCGGGGGTGGGGGGCTGATCAGATGGCTCAGTGGATAAAGCATTTGCCATACAAGCCTGACAACCCAAGTTCTGGTTCCCCAGAACCCACAGAAAGCCAGATGTGCAGCGTGAGTGCCTGTAAATCTGGTGTGTGCCTACCAAGAGATGGGAGGCAGAGGCTGGAGAATCCTAGAGTTCACGGGCCAGCCAGCCTTGGTACCCTGCTTCCGCCAAAAGCAAAGGAAGGTGAGGACGGACCCGTCAGCTTTTCTTTTGACCTCCACGTATGTGTCTACATTCACACAAGAGCCGTGAAAAGAAAAGAAAGGAGAGTCTCAGGATGGTCACTTTGGCTGGAACCTTATGGGGCTCAAGTAGGAATTCAGTCCTGTCTGAAAAACAATGACCCAGCTGGCTGAAATCTGCAGGTATTCTCAGGAGAAAGGCGCCAGATGAGGAAGAGTGGGATTTACTTCATACTAGCCAAAGTCAGGATCCTGTGTCGCAGGTCCCCTTGTGTGTTTTCCAGAGGGCCATTGACCTCCCACATACTGAATATGCAGTCATGGGCTGAACTCTTTGGCTGCTGGCAAACTTGGCCTTCTGTGGCCACAGTTAGCTTTCTAAACCCAAGAATCCTGAGTATGAGGGAACAGTTTAAATAAAAAATAATAAAAAGTCTTTAGAACAAAAGGGGCATTTTTTTTTCTTTCGTCTGGAACTGAGGGAAAACAGTGGAGAATAGTTTTATGAATGTAAAATCATTTGAGAAATGATTCTCGAACATTCCTCCTCCTCTGTTTTCCTCTCTCTTGTCTCATCCCTTCCTCTCCCCTTCCTTTTCTTTAATTCATAATTTTTGGTGTTGGCACTGTTTTGTGCTGTATACGCACACCCCCGAGTTGGATTTCACACAAGGGGGGAATATTAAGGGTTACTTTGTCACTGACTTAATCCTGCTATACCACACTCTGTTTGTTCTCAGAGCTGAGTTTGTTCTCACATCTGAATGGTAATGACTCTTGAGGAAATAAAACTTTGAGACAAATTCACATTGTCCTCTGGCCGCAGGAAGAGTACAGTTTCTAGAATGACTGGAACAGAAGACTTGCTCATGATGATACTCACTCGGTCATTTCCCTTGCGGGATGCAACTATTTGGATCTGGAATCTCTCAAGGAAATGGCTTTGCACATATATGTTTAGATGAATGGAACTTTTGATGTCAACGATTATTGATAGTATAAAACAAATCCAAAAGGCATCTCCTTAAGAGTAGCTCTATGAATGGTTATCAGATAATTTTGAAAAAGCACGAGCTAAAGAGAAAAATAAAACATTTTGGGGGCTGTTTTTCAAATAATTCCTCAACCACAAAACCACTTACTACCCTTTTACTTGAGTCTATTCTACTGTACCAATCATATTTTTGTAATAAAACACCATTAGTCTTGGGAAAGTTAATATTTAATGATGGAAGGTCCTTGCCTAGAAAAGTCCTCATCTAAAAAAGTTCACAAGCTGTGGATTCATGGAAACTTTACAAAGAGAGACTGTATTTGAGCGCCCAGCCTCTATGTGTTTATTTTATTTACTTATTTTTTTAAAATTTGTTTGTTTGTTTATTTATTTGAGAGCGACAGAGAGGAGGCAGAGAGAGAGAGAGAGAGAGAGAGAGAGAATGGGCACGCCAGAGCTTCCAGCCTCTGTAAATGAACTCCAGACGCGTGCGCCCCCTTGTGCATCTGGCTAACGTGGGTCCTGGGGAATCGAGCCTCGAACCGGGGTCCTTAGGCTTCACAGGCAAGCGCTTAACCGCTAAGTCATCTCTCCAGCCCTCTATGTGTTTATAATTGCCTCCACTGCATGCACTTGTCCATACACCCTTTTGCACTCGGTGGCCCTTTCGAAGTTCCAGACGTGAGCCTCTAAGCTTCAGGCCTGTTGCTTAAGACTTCAGTTGTCCCGGTGTACATAGAACAGCATGTGGGCAACGCTAGCCCAAAGACATCTGAAATTTCCACAGATCATGATAAAAAACAAACGGACTTTTAGGATGCTGTTTGCAGAAGGTACCCTGCACTGTTCTTCTAGCTGGTCACATGTTCTCTTGTGTTATCTGCTCCATGGGTGGACAAAACGGCAGTGCTGCGTCATCTCAGGGACCCATGCCAGAAACTGCTTGATGGCTGCTAATTAGTAATTAAGCCTTTCACATAATTCCTGCCTAACATAGGAAATGCTGAAGCAAGTCTCGCTTTTGCCTGCTCGGTCTCTCTCTCTCTCTCTGTCTCTCTCTCTCTCTCTCTGTGTGTAGGAGTGGAGGATCCATCCATCCAAAAGTCTTTTTGTTCTTGTTTTTTTTTTTAATGTTTGCTCTCTTTTTCCCATGTTATATATACTATGATCCAACCCCTAGCTTTACTTGCCATCTGTCTTGCTTTTTCCCTCTAGACGACTGTGTCTATTTTAAATCTTCTAGGGCTTACCCAAACTTACCAGAGAATGATTGGATGCTAAAGCCGTTTGCAACTGAGATCTTGAAAAGTATGAGATTGTGTAAGAACGTGTGGGGAGATTTTTTGGGGGGTATGGAGGACATGAGACTGGGCTATTGAAAACCGAGTTCTGTGTGGCCCGGTGATGGCGACAAAATACTTTGATGTCTGGGGTGTAGGGAGGTGACCTAAAAGCCTTATGTAAAAAGTTGCTACTGAGGGGCAATGTGCTCTTCTAGCCTTTTTGGTGTTCATTATACTAGACCCTTGAATAGGTGAAACTCTGGGGAACCACTGACTCGTCCCTCTTAATCAGCAGAGGCCCCACTGGGTCAGCTGTCACACAGGGGTAAGCAATCCAGTCTCCCCTGGGCAGAGTATATGGACAGTCTCTCAGAGATGGGCCTGTAGCTCAAGCGAGGCCACAGAGTCCCAGAGATTGCTTCACACTTTGGAGAAAGCGAAGCATTTCTGAAGATGGTAATATGTCAGTGAAGAGCCCCTGGGAATGTGCCACATGAAAAAACTAGTGAAGAAACAAAGCTAAAACCTTCTGATAATGGGTTGGAGTCCCTGGATAGAAGCATACCTGGGACTATCTGATGTTGGACATATCAAAGTCCTCTCTCTCCTGGTTTATTTCCCCAAAGCACTGTGCACTGGGTTTCATCAACTATGGTCAGAAAAATAATCGTTTCCCCCTGGACTGTTAGACACAGGAGACTCTGTAACTCATTCTAGAAATGTGGTAATCAGTTTCTCTTATATCATATTAGTCAGCAATTCTTAACTGTGTGTGGCTTTAGTTCCATTTTCTAATATTCCTTCTGTAATTTGAATAATAAAGTACCTCCCCCCCCCCAACATCCACAAATCTCCCAACAAAAACCTAATGAATTCGCCTTTTCTTTATAAAGATATATTACTACACAGGAATGTTGCTTTTCAGTGCTGCCTTCAACCTTGGTTTGTTAATCATTTCTGTAAGTCAGCCTTAGCCCCTCTGATCCTGACAGAAGGGGGAGAGGGTGTGAATGGCCAGGGACCAGAACAGTGAGCTTCTGCTTACTGGCCTTTGGGAAGAGCTCTACTGGAAGTATCTTCTCCCAAGATCCCTTCTCTGCCATCAACTAGGAACTGTAGTTACTAAGCGACTGGAGAAGATTCCAGTAGAATTGGCAACGTAAACACCAGTCTCTCTGTGAGGTCACCTTTGCTCCATCCCGGGGACAAGGGAGTGCTTCCCTCTCACTTCCTTTCCTCTGTGCCCTGACGTGGCTCAGGGACAGCCAGCAATCACCCCTTCTTCCACAGTCCCTTCTCCTCCTGGGGAACCCTCTCCCCACTGCTGTGTGCAGATCTGCCTCTGACCATGCACGCCAATTGAGACGTACGAAGAAAAACATATATAATTTCTAAGCCACTTGGCCTGGTGATATATACATGGGGACTTAGGAACACAAGAGTGTGGCTTCTCTGCCCATCCCAAGCCCAGTCAAACAAATCAATTCCGCCTTCAGAGAGGCATCCATTGCTTTGTGATTATGTTTGTGTAAAGTCTTGGGGTCTTTGATCAAAGAATGGCATTTCAGGCCAGGCCTTAATCCTCCTAGCCTTAAGATGTTTAAATGGGTTTAAAAAAAAAAGTTGATAACAGCTGGGATTTAAATTTGCCTTTGCCCAGCTTTTGTTTTGAAAGGGCTCCTATTATCCATGGCTTCCCTTTTGGAGGCCCGGATGGATCGTTGGGTAAACCAAAAAGGGAAAGAGGATATGGGAGGAAATGGGCGGGGACACCGAATTAATCTTCTGAGGAAGATTGTTTGATCAGCAGGAGGACGGGACCTCTGCCGCTGACAGCAGGCACCTTTGGGAGGCGGGTGTGATTGGCACCTTTGAAGCCTGGTTGGGAGCCAGAGTCTAGTGGGTCGGAGCTTCCTCTGTCTGTGGGTGGTAGTGTTAATGGTGTGGCAAGAGGGAGGATTAATTGTGGACAGGCAGAAGGATTATGTGGAGGGCTCCCGGGCTCTAAAGCAACAGTTCCCAGCAAGCCTCTGATCCGTCAGCCTTAGAGGAAATTAGTGGGAGCAGGTTAAAAAAAAAAAAAAGCATTTAGGATATTAAAGAGAAATGTGAAGAGGATATTGGAATAGGGCGAGGAGTGTTGTCCCCAAAGGCTCTGTTCCTCCCTTCCTACTGGGAACAGATGAGATGTGACCAGATTTCATAGACACTTTTTTTTTTTAAATGGTCCAACCCAGGGTGTTTTTTTTTTTTTTTTTTTTTTTTTTTTTTTTACTTGTCTTGCAACAAGTTGCCCATCAGGCCCACTTCCTACCCCTCCACCTCCTGGTGATTTCAGAATGTCCCACAACTGAGGAGACTGTCGGGTGGGGGAGGGTGTCACTTTAAAACAAGTCAGAGTGTTACTGGCATCCTATCTGCGTTAGCTATCTATTGTATATTTTACTTCTTGCCCTTCTGGTTCTAGTCTGGATTTGCCAATAAATTCCGTGTTACCATTAAAGAGGCCATTCATCACACTCCCTAATGTGATTAATCAAGATATACCACAGTACCCTTAAAATGAGATCATTTTGATAAATCATGTATGACATGAAAAGACTTTATTCCTTTTAAGTGCAATTTAGACTGTAATTTTTTTCCTCATTTATGATTCATGGGAGAAACATGGCTAAAATCCCCTCGCACAGTTACACCTTATCTACAGCAATAACTCAAAACTGCTTTTAGATGAAAATTCAGGGTCTCATTCACCAATGCTGAATGCCAGCTCATTATCTCCTGGCGTTCAGTAGTCCAAAAATAATGTCCGCACATTAAGCCGCATTCTCAAAAAAAAAAAAAAAAAAGTTGGAATTGGCCAGGCACCAGGCACATCAATTATATTCCATCATCCTTAATAAGGAAGAAATATCAGATGTCCTCTTGGAGTTCTTTGGAATCAGTACTGCTCAGCCTTCTCCTCCCCAATTTATAATGAATTGGAAACCTAAATGGTAGGAACAGAAAAGGATGGGAATTTCAGATGCATTACGTGTCCCTTCTCCTGTTGCATAAGGCTCCAAAACACAGTATTCTAACCCCCCCGCCTGTCCCCCACCCTGTGTGATTCTTGTTTTCTTTTCCATTTCCCCTTTCTCTTTTCACAAAAGGAAACTCCCATTTTCTGAGGTTTGACTTTTGTTTCTCAGTCCCTGGGTGTCTGATACAGCCCCCCCCCCCTTGCCATAGCTGTCACAGTAATTTGGGAGACTATATTTATCACCTCCAATAGAAAAATAATCTGCATATGTGTCTGCCAATGAGATCCATCAAGTATAAGGTCACATTTTCGGTTAAAAGGCAGACTTTGATGCTATTCATTAAACTGAAAAGTGGCTTGTTTTTTTCCGCTAATATCGAAATAAACTGTGTGTGAATGTTGGGCCTTGCTGCCAGGCCCTTACACCGAAAGCAGAAGGAAAGGACAGATGTGTTTCATTTGGACGCACAAAGGCAACAGGATTGCAGGAACCAGGAAGATTGGTGGAAACACAAGTAAGAAAGTAGAAGTCCGTCTGCCCTCCCTAAAGCATTTAAAGAAGGACCCAGGAGCTCAGGATCATCCACACAAGTGTGTGTTTGCGAACACCTGTACCTATGAATAAGGCCCTAACCCATGTGTAATTCTCAGCTGTTGTTGAGGGCTCAGTTTGGGGAGCGACTCAAAGCCCAATATATAAGTCCACATTGATTTAGCAGGATGCCTGCATCCTGTTCAGACCCATGTAACACCACATAGAGAGAGAGAGGGAGGGGGAGAGAGCGCGCATGAGCGCAAGAGAGGACAATGTCCCAGTTTATTTGGGATTTTATGTTTGTGATGAAGGTCTCTAGACCTTAAGCAGGTGAATCAAATGGCATCAAGGAGAAAGTTTTGCACATTTTTCATTTACTTTTTTTTTTTTAAGTTTTACTTTATTTATTACAGAGAGAGAAAAAATGAGCACACTAGGGCCTCTAGCCACTGCAAATGCAATCCAGATACGTGCACGACTTTGTGCATCTGGCTTTACGTGGGTCCTGGGGAATTGAACTTGGATCCTCTGGCTTCACAGGCCAGCACCTTAACTGCTGAGCCATCTCTCTAGCTCTCATTGCTTTTTCAGTTGTTCTGCTGTAGTGTGTTTATTTCTCATTGTACATGATACTGGATGACATGAGAACATTTTCATGCAAGTATGTAATGGACTTTGAGCAAATCCTCCGATAGTCCCCTGCCCTCCTTTCCCCCTCCTGTTAGCCCCCGCTGTCCCCCCCACCACCATGATAGTCTTGCTTCTGCTCTTAGGTCAATTGTACAATTGTATATAATCTCTGGGACACACAAATTGGAGAAAAACTATAATATTTGTCTTCTGAGAGTGACTTAATTCACTCGACGTGATTACCTCTAGTTGCATCCATTTGCCTGCAAACAGTCCTAGCTTCCATTCTTCTTTATGGCTGAGAAAAAGCTCGCTGTGTAATCCTACCGCATTTGCCTTATCCATTCCTCTGCTGTAGGACCCCTAAGTGGTCCTGTATTTCAGCTGTTTGAATAGTACTGTAGCCAGTGAACACTGACAGTCAAATATCCCTGCGATGCTTTTCAGAGACAGGGTCATACTCTCTAGCTCAGGCTGGCCGGGAGCATGCTCTGTAGCCCAGGCTAGACCTGAACTCTTTGCTGACCTCCTGTCTCAGCCTCTTAAGTGCTAGGAGTACAGGTGTGAACCATTGGCACTCAACTATTATTCACATTCAAGTGGAATTTCCCTTAATTTGTCTTTTTCTCTAATATACAGACTGAATTAAGAATATAAGACCATCAGAACTGTTCTTGTTTGGGTTTCCATTTCACGTTACTTTCCACAATAAAAAAATATTTATTTGCAAGGAGGGACGGAGGGGTGGAGAGAGAGAATAAATATGCCAAAGCTTCCAGCCACAGCAAACGAACTCCAAACACATGTGCCACTTTGTTGTGTGTGGCTTTACCTGGGTCCTGGGGAATTGAACCCAGGGCATCAGGCTTTGCAAACAAGTGCCTTTAACCACTGGGCCATCTCTCTAGACCCTACTTTCTACCACAGAAGATCTGCTCCATTTTCAAGGTTGGCATGTGTCTCATTTTATTTTTATTTTTATTTTTTTTTTTACTTGGTTTTTCGAGGTAGGGTCTCACTCTAGCCCAGGCTGACCTGGAATTCACTATGGAGTCTCAGGGTGGCCTCGAACTCACGGCGATCCTCCTACCTCTGCCTCCCGAGTGCTGGGATTAAAGGCGTGCGCCACCACGCCCGGCTCATGTGTCTCATTTTAAAGCCTCTTAGCTCACTCAGCAAATATCCAAAGAACACAAATTTGAAACATAGACACTTTCAGACCTCACGAAATTGGCAGTGGATATTTTTTTTCTCCTTTAATACAATGTCCGTTTCCTTCTAATTAACCACCATGGTTATATTGTCCGAAAGAGCTTTAAATGCAGTACACAATTAGTTTGTACAAGCTTGCGTCATTAGTAGCTCACAAAGATCAGGCCCTTTGTGATTCCTCACAAATATTTTTGCATCGATCCCCAATGAAAACGGCCCTCCTAAATTGACTCAAGTTTAGCAAATACACATGATCAGCTGGGCAGAGCAGGTAAGGCAAGGCGACCTGGGTCCCCAAGCTTCAAGTACAACCAACTGCAACTTGTAGGCAGCAGTGTTCCGCCACCTGTTGGCTTTGCTTACACATGACAGGGTATTGATGTCACTCACAGCAGTCCCATAACCCTCTCTGACCCCTGTCCTAGTTCATCGCCCCCAAGAGACAAGGAGAGGCTTTGGAGAATTCTAGGCCTCCTGACTTCCCCCATCACTCACTGCCTGTGCCACATGGTTCTTCTGTTAATGCCGAAAATTTATGACCGAGCACATTAAGGGCAGCGCGAGTTCTCCCCTTCTTCTGGATTATTTCAGAGTTTCCTGTCATAAGGAAACCCAAGAAGACGTGTCCTCAGCGGATGGTGTGTGACAGCATCTGCCTGTGTCTCAGGAATCTGAGGCATGATGGATCAACTGTCGGCTTTGAAGGATGATGTTTTCCCCATATTTCCATTATGAACTGGCCTGTCATCTCCTAATAAATTTCTTGCATTGGTATCAATTTATTTTTACAAGCCGAGGGCTTGATGTATTTGGGAAAGGCTCTGACAGCAGAGCTGGCCCGCCTTGACAGAGCTTCACCTCATTTTGGAAAACGACTTTGGTTCCAAGGACAGAACTTGACCTGCAACCCTTGAGAATAAAAATCTCTGTGAGAGGAAGAGAGACACATGAGGTAAGTTCCTTCTTTTAAGCCAAAGTAAATCAAGTCGGTAGGACTACCATGACTTACGATTATTTCTAAGACAGCCTGTACAAACCTGGATGAGAAATGCCATCGGTGGTGTCTTGCTAAGATGACTAGACCCTCACAGTACTGCAGTGCCTCTGTGGGTGAACCTGGGTTATTAGCAAGTTAGGGGTCTCAAGACTGTGACTCCCAGGAAGATCCTGGTAACACTTTTCTGTCAAAAAGTGAGGAGCACGGTTGGAGAGATTGCTCAGTGGTTAAGGTGCTTGCCTGCAAACCCTAATAACTTAGGTTCAATTCCCCAGTACCCACACAAAGCCCCCATGTGCTCCCGCATAAAGGTGAGCATGCATCTGGGGTTTGTTTGCAGTGCCTAGAGGCCCTGGCATGCCCATACACATTCTCTCTCTCCCTCTCTCTATCTCTCTGCAAATATATATACATACATATATATGTATGTATGTATGTATATATATATTATGTATATGTATATATATATATTATATATATATATATATATATATACATATATACACACACACACACACATACATGGAGGAGCAAAGCCCATTCGTGTGACAAGCATTTAATTACAAAACATATTTAAGTCCGTCTTTGGCTACCAGAAAAGGTGGGAGAAGCTATGCCATTATAAGTCTGTTTCCTATGAACTTCCAAGTCTAGTTGAAGGGGTACACTGTTCTACAAAGTGAGGGTGATGCAAAAGAAAAACATGCTTAAATTTTACTGAGCAGTGGCTGAGAGACCATTATCACTGACATTCGATGGGAAGACACCCAGTGTGCCCTTGTAGTGGTCAACACGGTGGACACCGGAGGCAAACTGCCTGCCATACACCAGTGACCCAAGAACTTAAGTGAAGTTTTGGTCAAATGTCTCCATTTCACTGGTGCTTGGACTCCTCACCTATAAAGCTGAGGTGGTGGTTGTAACTATGGGTCTGCTGTGAAGACTGAATTGAGGTCTTCTCCTTTTTCTCCTTCCTCTTCCTCCCCCTCCTCCCAACTAGTCATCTTTACCTTTGACATTCATAAAATATGTGGCTCAAAGAACTTGAGTCAAAAGCCAAAGGTCATATATTCAGATGGATTCTGGCTGAAAATCTTGGTAAGGCATCAGCAAGGAAAAGGAATAGGACCATATACACAAGTTGCAGAGAACTCAAAGACAGAATTCTTGAAACATCTTTTTTTTTTTCTTTACCCCTTATCGTTCTTTCCATTCCAGGGCCATAAATAACCCTTTTTTCCATAGCTCCAAACTTCCTTTAGATATTACTTGATAAAGATTGTATGTAGTCGTATGCTGGTAAGTGTTTAGCATAAGTGACAAGAGTTTAATATGGGCTGGGTATGGTGGTGCACGCCTTTAATCTCAGCACTCAGAAGACAGATGTAGAAGGATGGCTGTGAGTTCGAGGCCACCCTGAGACTAAATAGTGAATTCCAGGTCAGCCTGGGCTAGAGTGAGACCCTACCTCAAAAAAAGGGGGGGGGGAGGAGTTAAATATGTAATACTCTATTATGACACCAACACAACCTCTTGATTTGGTCAGATACTTGCGACGCTTTGGTCCACACTCTTGTATCTGGCGTCTGTATCTATGGTTACAGTGGAGAAACAAGAGGACTTCCAGCAGGAATGCAGGTCTTTTCTCCTGTACCTTAATGAGCGTGTCTCGACTCCACTCACCTGTCCCTGGGAACTGCCGCGTTCCCGGGTCTGACCACAGCCTTTGGTGACTAGATGAATCTTCACGTTCTGGTGCTATTCACGACGCATGATTATAGACCCAGCATCCTGTTAAGCTTAATCTGCATCATTAGTATTTTTCTCCATCATTTTCTCAAGTTTGGGAAAGCAACAGACCAATAAATCAAGCCCTAATTGTTAACATTTGCCATGCTCTCCTGGGAACACTCGCAACACCGCGGCTGATGTGAACACACCATTGTGACTCAGTGGAAACGGAAGGATAGCACGTCACATAGGTGTAATACGCCCATGTATTTTCAAGAGCGTAAGATAACCGCGAAGTGTATAACACAATTAGGAAGTGATGACTTTTTTTTTTCAATGTGTTATCTTTGCTTTTTAGATAATTTGTTCTACTGCAAGCGCGTATAATTTGCACTTAACTAGTATCTGCGGTGCCGGGGAGATGCTTTAGCAGCTAAGTGATCGCTGTGTAAGCTTGGAGGCCTGAGACTACCCAAGTTTGATTCCGTAGTACCCACTTAGGTCTGTAACCCCAGTCATGCAGTGGGCAGAGACTGGAGGATCACTGGAGCTTGCGGAAGGAGGCGAGGGCACGGCTTGGTGGGGGCAGCTCTGGGTTCAGTGAGAGACTATCACAGGCAAATATTCTCCTGTGGCCTCTGAACCCGTGTGCACAGAGCGCACACATGTGCACACACACGGGCATGGGCATGCACTGCACACATATCGTGTCACGTACCACACAAAGTAACTGGTCTCTCCTTCCCTCCCATGAGTGTCTGTGACTGCTCCCCTGAACCAGATGCTCTCTGGGGTACTGGCAGAACACCCTCTGAAGATGAGATAAAAACAAATGGACCACTCCAGGCTGTTGCCTTTAAAGGGCTTTCTCCCTTCAGTATGGCCCAGGACACAGCCTCAGTCCTCCCCTCCCACGCTGCTCTCCTCTGCCCACTGCAGTCTACACTCTCGCTCTTGCCAGATTCTCACCCCTTTCTTGGGTCTCTCTCCTATCTTTCCTCCCCTCCACCACCTTTTTTCTTGGCCTCTGTGTCTGGTCAAGGCAGGGCTGTCCCCTGCTCTCAAACCTGTCTGTCACTGCAGTCTCCAGCTGATGCCTTCATGATCCGATGTCACCCGTGAACAGAGCCTCAAGCCTCTGCCTTCGGGACGTCTCAGCTTCTGTAATCTGGCCCTGGTCTTTCTATCCTCTATTCCTGCGAGGTGGCTCAGCCTTTTAGGTTCCTTTATAATGATGGGCTTATAGTATTACCTTTGACTTTACAATGTTTTACACGTTCAACCATTATGTGTTCACTTCGTCTTGTATTATTGGCAGGGAGTAAAGGTTAAGAGGATAGTTGCTTTCAGAAAGTTACTATAGTTAATTATGTAAACTCTGTTAGAATAAAATAGAAACCAGTAAGGACATAATTCCTCTTATAGGCGGGCAGCTGTCATAATAAAATATTTATGAGGGTCAGGCTATGAGTCGGTGACTTCATAACCAGTGTTAATCATGAGTGTTTTTTTTTTTTGAAGTGTCAGGAATGCAACAAAATCTTCATTTTATTTTATTTTTTTTTATATTCTCAGCATAGAGTCTGGCTGATGGTAAATGATTGCTAAGTATTTGATAACTAAACCAACCATCTGTTTTTTTTTTTTTTTTGATAAAAAAATGTTTTTAGAAGAGTCTGCTTCATCCCAGGGTTTCAGGGAATGAATTGTGTTGAAAAGTGAAGATTGCTTTTGCTTGAAAGAGGCTGACAAATTTCCCAGACCCTGGATCACTTTATGTGGCATGTGATTTAGGGGTGAGTGAGCTTGCCAGCTAACTCCACTTGAGCTGAGTGATGGGGAATGAATTGTGGAGCTGTGGTCTTCAATGGTATTTTGTGCAAAATAGTGGGAGATTTATGGCCATTAAACAACTTTGTAGCTGTCCCCGTCTTCTTTCCAAGCCTGCCAGATCTCTGCTCCCGTGGTCTGTATTCTGCTCCTCGGGGCATCATGACCCGCACAAAGACCTCCTGAACCTCAGTCGTCCGTGTATGCACCATTGGAGAAGGTGCCTCGAACGTTACACATTCATTTTCATGGTGCAAAATTCTCACTGTGCAAGACACTCAGAGTGCACTGTGCTTTCACTGAATGTTTTCCAGTAATTGTGCCAGAATTCTACCTTCCTTCCTGCAGCATCGAAACCACCAAGTGCAGGGTAGTTAGTGACTATTACCAGCATGGGTGTGACTTTTAAGGTGGTAGCAACAGCTCTTCAAACGGGAGGAGGGAATATTCGAGAAGCCCTCCTTATGCTTCGGCAAATCTTCAGCAAGGCCGGCAGAGCTGGAATGAATACACGAAGCCTTGGTGCGTTCTCCGGGCACATTGTTTTGAATTGTTATCTGTTTTCTTCATTCTGTGGGTCATATTCAATAGCTCTAGAGGAAATCAAAATGGGACATTTCATCACAAAAATACAACCGAAGGTGACGTTAATCCACATTATGGGAGTACTAGAGAGTAGTTAGAGGAAATTTCCACTCATTTTGGCTTCGTATCAATGAGAAGACTGCATGGAGTAGAGGTGGGAACTTTTTGTTTTGTTTTTTTTGTTTTTTTAGCGCTTCAAAAAAATTAGATGTATGGACTCTAGCTAACTGAAAATGGAATTTCAACATTTACATACTTGTGACAGGTATGGTTGTTTAAACAAAGAATCACTTGGCGGAAGATGGCTACGTTAATGCTGCCTGTGAAGCTAGGACTTGGTTCAAGGCTCGATTTCCCAGGACGCCACGTAGCCAGATGCACAGGTGGGGAGTTCGTTTGCAGTGGCTGAGCTCTGCATGCCAATTCTTGCGGTCTCCTTTTTCTCCCTCTGTCTCTGTCTGTCCCTCAAATAATATTTAAACAAAAAATTAAAAAAAAAAGAAATAACCATTGTATATAAAGTTTCATGGTTTCCAACTCCCAGTAGCTCTGGTCTGACTACCATACCTCTTGGCAGGGGAATTTTTTTTTAATGTTTTTATCTATATATTTATTTGCAATGAGGGGGGGAGAGAAGGAGAGGAAAAGAGAGAAAGAAAAAGGGTACAAAGGACCTCTACCCACTGCTAATGAACTCCAGGTGCATGTGCCACCGAGCAACTGGCTTTACAGGGGCACTGAAGGATCAAACCGGGGTCATTAGGCTTTGCAGGCAAGTGCCTTAACCACTGAGCCATCTCTCCAGCCCAAATATTTTTATGTACTTAGTACATACCTTCTATAATTTTTCCATGTTCCCATGCATAAGGCAATAAAAGTATCTATTTACACATATAATATTATAAAACATTTGTCATTCAGCAACTTACGTTTTCCACTCAGTGTAAATTTTTAGACCCATTCAAGTTGAGATCTGTAAATCAGGTTTATTGCTCCTAAGTGCTAAAAAATTATTCTGTCATATGACTATATAAACATTTAATTGATCCATTTTCCTCGCTGACAGATATTTGTTATTTCCAATTTGTTTCTGTTATAAATAACACCGCAATAAACATTGTTTCGTGTCTCCACTTGCAGACCGGGGTGAAATTTTCCATAGCATCGTATACTTTGAAGACAATGTTGCAGCACTTTTTAGTGTTAGTAGATAGTTGCTGCGGAATTCCTCTCCAAGGCAGTAGGACTGGGCACACGGTCCCATGTGGGGGGATGAGAGAGCAACGGCTCCATTCTCTTTCATTCGCCCTAGCACTTGTTGTTATGAGACTTCACAGTTGGTTGGCATGGTGGGTGGAAGAAATGAGTCCTATTTTAACTCGCACTCACTTCACAACTGGAACATTTGAACAAATTCTCTTTCGGTAGTTGACTATTCATGTTTCCTCTTCTTGGAAATCCCTTCACATTTCCTTTGCCCATTTTTTCCATTGTATATCCTTTGTTGTTGACTGAGAGACATTCCTTATGTATCTTGGATACTGGTATTTTCTTGTTAATACGGCAAATATCTTCTAACAGGATATAAATGTAAAAGGTAAAAACTCAAGTTTTTTTTTTTTTTTTTTTTTTTGTCACAGGCAGTGAGGAAAATTGACAAGAATTCCAAGATTTAAGAATCTTGGGAGTCCTGAAGATTTATGCTTGCCCAAATGTCCTTTCCTCGCACTGGGCATCTCTTCTTAATCCACACGAAAGGAAGTACTATGTCAGTTTTTCCAACTTTGTGCTTCCCTTACCTCATACTCAGTATACTGTGGGTGTTCTAGTTCATGTTCAAGGCCATTTCTTTATTTATTGGCAGATAAGTATCCTAAATTAAGAAATCTTCTTTTGTGCTTTTTCTAAATATGAGTTCTCCTTTGATGAAGTATGCCTCTAAGGATAAGATTCAGGGAATAAGTGTGGGCATCACAATGGCAAACAAACAATGGGTCTCATTTCAATTGAAGCCACGTCAAGGAGTTGGCCTTTGGAGGACGGGAAGATGGATCAGCGGTTAAAGGTTCTTGCTTGCAAAGCCTGCCAGCCTTGGATCAGTTCCCCAGCCACCCATGCAAAGTCAGACTCCAAAAGTGGTGCATGTATCTGGCATGCATTTGCAGTCACAATAGATCCTGGCATGTGAACACATGCGTGCAAGCATATGCACACACTCTAGATACACACACACACAAACACACACTGTACACACACACACTAGATATATACACACACACTACACACACACACACACACACACACACACACACACACACACACACACACACACGCACACACTAGATACACGCACACAATTTTAAAAATATTTATTAAAGGGCTGGAGAGTTGATATAGCAGTTAAGGCATTTGCCTAAAAAGCCAAATGACCTAGGTTCTATTCCCCAGGACCCACATAAGCCAGATGCACAAGGTGGCACATGCATCTGGAGTTCATTTGCAATGGCTGAAGGCTTCAGTGCACCCATTCACTCTCTCCCAAAATAAGAATAAATAAATAAACGATTCTTTAAAAAATATTTATTGAAGATCTGGAGAGATGGTTTAGCAGTTAAGACACTTGCCTACAAAACCAAAGGACCCAGGTTTGATTCCCCAGAACCCAAAGAAAGCCAGATGCACAAGGTGGTGCATGCATTTGGAGTTTCTGTGTAGTAGCTGGAGGCCTTGGCATGCCCACCCCCACTCTCTATCACTCTCTCAAATAAATAAAATATCTTAAAATTTTTATTAGAAAAGAATTGGCATTTGGAATCTTGGTTGGCTGCAGTCTTCCTGAACTCTGAACCATATAAGTCCTACCAAAGGGTATAACTTGCACACATGTTCTGTTTCTCTTCTTTGTTATATTTTAATTTTTTTATTTTTATTTTTGTGGGGTAGTGGAGAGAATTGGCATAACAGGGCCTCCAGCCACTATAATCAAACTCTGGAAAGGCACACCATATTATGTGCATGTGCAACCTTGCGTGCTTGCATTACATCATGTGTCTGGCTTACATGGGACCTGGAGAGTTGAACATGAGTCCTTAGGCTCCACAGGCAAGTTCCTTAACTGCTAAGCCATCTCTCCAACCCTCCTGGATCCTTTGCAACCAGTTGAATTTATAAGGATGTTGAACAGGACAGTAACAATGTGCTGGGAATAGAAGGACGGTTATGACTACTCAAGCCAGACCGTTTTTGGTCTGTGTACAGTTGGAAAGAAAACTAGCTCTTGCACTCTTGGTTGTAGAAAGTCTTGTTTGCCACAGTCAGAGATTTGCTGCAAGATAGAGTTTCTTCTTCTCATTTTAAGAAAAAAAAAAAAAAAACCCGTCACCAAATTATCACTGACCCCAGTTAAGATTAAAAATGCTAAGAAAGGGCTGGAGAGATGGCTTAGCAGTTACGCGCTTGCCTGTGAAGCCTAAGGAACCCGGTTCGAGGCTCGATTCCCCAGGACTCACGTTAGCCAGATGCACAAGGGGGCGCATGCGTCTGGAGTTCGTTTGAAGTGGCTGGAGGCCCTGGCGTGCCCATTCTCTCTCTCTCTCTCTCTCTCTGCTTTTCTCTGTCTGTCTGTCACTCTCAAATAAATAAATAAAAATAAACAAAAATTTTTTTTTAAATGCTAAGAAAGATCACAGCAAGGCAACCTAAAACTCACACTGGATTTTGGGTTAATTATTTTTCTTTTTTGGGGGGGATGATGAGGTCTAGGAGAAGCACTAACTAGAAAATCTGTTGCGTTTTTGGAGGACGTATGCAAGATGTGCATATAGGCACCCACCTTTCCACTCCAGTGTTCTTCCTGGAGCATGGGCTGCGTGCCGTGTTGAGAATACAGTTAGCATGATCCATTCATCACAGAGATTACAGCAGACCTTGAACGCCAAACAGAAAGGCAGCTGGCAGCCACAGTATTTGGATATTCACTCAATTTCTGCCTTCCTCCCATACCAGCAGCATGCTCAGTGTCTAGCAACGTGGTATATAGCGAGCCTTATCTACTTTTGAAAACATTTTTCCCGGTAACTAAGCTTTTATCTTGCTGGATTCAATACACTCGGATCAAGGTTTAAACACCATTTATTTGCCTCATATTTGCCTCTGAGCTGGAGGGAGGAAGTTCTCCCTACAATCTCCTTCCACCTAGGGACACAGCCCCTGCTGCTGCTCTGCTCAGACCTCTTTCTCTAAGTCCGCACTGGCAGCCGCTTAATCAAACACTTCAAATGTCAGAAATGAAGTTTAAAGGGTTTTCCTCGCAAGTAGGACTAATCTCCTCCTTCGTTCTGACTCCCATAATGTAGGTAATCTCTTTGGAGAAAAGGCCTACTTCTAGCAGGGCAAATACATCCCATAGAAAGCATTTCCTATCCTGGAAAGAAAAAAAAAATGTAGCACTAATGAAATTTACTTCTTTCATGGAGTTCAGAAAGGCTGTAAGCTTAGGATTTTGATCCAAGCAGATGTTCTTTTCTGGATATTAAAAAAAAAGAAAAAAAAAACCAGTTGTGTTTGACTTAGAAATCTCAGTTAAGAGCTATAAGGGTGTTGCTCCCCGTTAAAGCAACCCATTGCTAAAGGTGACAGGTGGGTACTGTTTGACTGTAAGCCCCATAGCTATCACACTCTCTTCCTGCTTTGACTCACAAGAACACAATTCTGGAATGAGTTAATACCCTATAGAGATACATTCTATCTTATACACGTGTCTATACACAATAACTACACACAACTCTGTAATGTAAGAGCTGCTTATGTGCAACGTGAAAAGAGTCTGGGAAGCTGCTTCAGGGGATAAAGGCACTCACTACGCAAGCACGAGGGACTACAGTTCAGATGCCAGCACCCATTTAAATGCTGGGCATTGTGACATATACCTGTAGTTCTAGCACTGTGGAGGCAGAGACAAGGAATCCCGGAAGCTCACTAGCTATCTAGTTTAGCTGAGTTGGTGAGTACTTTTTTTTGTTCATTTTTATTTATTTATTTGAGAGTGACAGAGAGAGAGAGAGAGAGAGAGAGAGAGAGAGAATGGGCGCGCCAGGGCTTCCAGCCACTGCAAAAGAACTCCAGACGCGTGTGCCCCCTTGTGCATCTGGCTAACGTGGGTCCTGGGGAATCGAGCCTTGAACCAGGGTCCTTAGGCTTCACAGGCAAGCGCTTAACCGCTAAGCCATCTCTCCAGCCCGAGTTGGTGAGTTTTTTAGGTTTGGCAGAGACCCCCACTCAATGAATAAGATGGAGAGAAATGGGAAGAAGACCTGCAATGTTGACCTCTGGCTTTCCTATTCACATATACACATGCATACACATATACCACATACCACATGCCCAGACACATACCAAAAAAAAAAAATATCCTGGATGTTATTATTGTCTTTTAAGTCTTTGAGTGTCAGTGTTTAGTTGACCGACATTATTATAAACTCTGGTGGTTTGAGTATAAGATGTCCCCCATAGACGCATGTGTTTGAATACTCAATCCCTGGTTGTTGGCAATATTTGAGAAGGTTGTGGGACCTTCAGGAAGTGGAGCCTTGCTGGACGAAGAGTGTCACTAGGAGTGGGCCTTGAGGTGTTACAGCCCAGCCCTGCTGGCTCTCTCTCTTTCTCTCCGCTTCCCCCTACTGCTGAAACCACGTGAAGCTGACATTTTACTCCTGCCATGCCTTCCCCACCATAGTGGATACTTTCCCTTGAAACTGCGAGCAGAAAATAAACCCTTTCCTTTCTTAAGCTGCTCTGATTGGGTATTTTGTTCCCGCAATGAGAAGAGAACTGATACAGAAAATTTGTACCATGATGGGGGGCCGTTGCTGCAGCAAACCTAACCATGTGGTGCACAGTCTTTTGGAATTGACTTGCATGAGGAACACGGGAAAACTTGCAAGTCTGGACTAGAGAAGGTTACAGTGCTTTAAGTAGAGTTTCATGGCCTGTTCTGGCAGGAGTTTGGAAGGCCAGAAGGCTTAGAGACCATGCAGGTTTTGCTCATTAGCTTTCACAGGGGACCAAGGATTCTATCAGACACTGGGCTAGAGACAGTTCACGTGATATTTTTTTTGCAGAGAAACTGGCTGCATTCTGCCCATGTCCTGTGAACTTGAATGAGGTTGAACTTAAACGTAATGGACAAATGTGTTTGCTAATGGATATGTATATAAGCCAGAAGCCATGACACAGAGCCCATGACAATCTGTATCCCTGCCTCTAGCGACTTCATGCTTCAGAGTTTTGTGACTTTGACTTCCCTGTGCCTCTCTGCTACATCAGCCAGCCCTGTTTCTCCTCATCCATTTCCTCCCAGCCCCATCCCCGAACAGTGCTGAATCTCTTCACTGCTTTCCATAGAAGCATTTACTTTGTGGACATTTGTGGGAAAAGGCATGTGATAGAAATCTAAATCTATACCATTTCCTGCCTTCAGTCTTATTCCCTTTCCTCTTTCAGCTCTACCAAATAAACCATCACCTTGTGTCAGAGCCATTCCGACTGTCTGAAGGCCCCTCAAAGCTTTATATCCTACCCTGTGCTTAGTAGAATTTTACCACAACCGAGGTAACTCTGGCCTCTTCAGAAGAGTCTCTCCCAGTGGGTCATTATTTCCTCCAAATGAAGGTCCAGGGGACATAGGGTTGGTAAACCAGGGAGTTTAGCCTCTGGTGTTGCTTCACAGCGAAGGTGATGTCTTACTCTTCTCTCACAGGTTTCCAGTGGGGACCACAGTGCCTCTCCAGGGCGCCGGCTCCGGTACTCACCCCTGCCTTCTGCTTCCAGAGAGCTCACCAGTCATCAAGGTAGGGACTCAGGTTTCTGTCGCTCTCAGCGGTTGTGGGAGGGACTCTGCGATGCTGTGGGCTCCTTATTGGTGTTTGAGAAAGAACACAATGTTTCCTTAAGTCCTGAACGGAAACCTACGGCATGTCGAATTTACCTATTTTAATCCATATGAACCAGGATTCAGTGGCGGTCTTTTGAGGAGGCATATAAATGCATGGCATGAATCTTGTGGTTATTTTCTGCTAATAGCAATGTTGATTAAACTACTTGTGAATGACTAAGGCCACCCTTACCTTCAGTAATAGCAATGGAGAGAGGTTGGGTAGCTCACCAATATTTGTAAAGTTGACATTGTTTAGGAACCTAACCTCTTGCATAGAGAATTTGACATCTATGTCTTTCATTGCCACTCAAAGGAGTTTTATCTGTGTGGCAGGGTTGGGAAGAACTTGCAGGCTGATTTTTGCCAGCTTCTCTCATCCTCAGAGCATGCATTTGGTTTGACAACGTCTTCCCAAGTTTGGGTTCTGGTTGCCATCTCTAGAGTGTTGAGCTTCAGAGACAGGGCAGAACCTGGACATAGAAATACCACTTGAGATTGTCGTGTCCCCGACCTGGCTTGGACCAGGACTGTATGACATCACCTGAGCTGGAGTAGCTGAGGGTGGCATGACTTGTTAACTGCCCTGTCCCAGCAAAGATAAGATCTGTGTTTCCTAACTGCACATCTCTCCCATGGCTAAGTAAAGACAGGCTTGGAGAACATTATACCTTCACACATTTTTTTTTTTCTTTAAGCAGGGAATCTCCCTATACATGTAGGGGACAACAGATAGGAACTGTCTTATTTTGTCATCTCAGCTATGTTATAGGAGTGGATGAGGGGCAGGTCTGTGAAGGTAGCTCAAAGTGTAGTGGGACAGGCCCTCAGAGGTGACTTATGGGCTCTGCATGAATGGGACATTAGTATTCTACAGGAAGTATGTGACCTGCGCCTTTGTTGCCTGTTTGATGTCTAGGTACCTATAGAATTCTTCTGCATTCAAATACACTTTGACTTATTACAGCTCTGCTCTGATTCCCTTCATTGATTCTCAGTTGTCAGAGAATCCATTTTTGGTCAGTCAGGTGATACAGGTAGCTCCCACAGTACTGTGGTCTGAGAGCTATGAGCAGGTCGCTCTGCTGGATGTTCTCATGAAGATCTTGAGCACCTCCCTTTGAGACTGTCTGTTGGGAGCTCCCTTGGGCAAATGCCGCTGCTAGCAGGAAGAACACAGTAGCTCATAAATTGGCATCATCGCCTCATGAGTGTCTTGGTCTCTGGTGATTCGGTTAGGATAATTTTACTCTATAGCCTATTGAGTGGCTTTCGTGGGAATGGAAATCTCAGAGGCTTCAAGTCCACTTATAAAGATTTATCTGCCTGTGACATCGGAATTTCACAATGGGAGGATGTGATGAGATGAATGGCATTCATCAGGAATAGGTCAAATATTACTTGTCAGTTTAATAGTAACATAAGGATCTGTGCCTTGGAGGAGTGCAGTAGAAGTCTATATATAGGTTTTGAGTATATTGTGTGTGGTATATGTGTGTTGCTGACTATTGAAGCTTGTGCACTGAGAAGTGCTCTGCTATTGAGCTACCCCCCCTAGACCAAGTGTTGAAAGCATATTTTTTATTGTGTGTGACTGTGTGTGTGTGTGTGAGAGAGAGAGAGACAGAGAGAGAGAGAGAGAGAAAGCAGAGGGAAGAGAATGAGTATATTAGAGCCTCTTGCTACTGCAAATTAACTCGAGATGCATGTGCCACTGTGTGTATCTGGCATTACCTAGGTACTGGGGAATCAAACCTGGGCTGGCAGGCTTTGCAAGCAAATGCCTGTAGCCACTAAACTATCTACCCAACCCTTGAAAATATTTTGAGTACTATTAGTAATAAGAAAAAAAAAAAGATGAGCAGAATAAAGTTGAAGCTCTTGAATGACATCAGAGCTCAGTAGCAATGTTATTTAAAGGGATCAAACAACAGACAGCCCGGTTTTACTGAAGTAGCTTCACACGTTTTATACACTGCTTGCCTAGGCCTGCTCATGACTTGAATGATGAAAAACCAAGTCTGTGTCATACCGCAATATTCTTCTTTGAGTCCATAGTCATGAGGAGACCAATAAAGAGACCAGAAGTTCATAAGGGCTGGATTACGGTTGGATTATCTAACTGGAGAGAAGGTGATATTAACTGTATTTCATCTTGGTTTAAATTATACATCAGCAAATAGAGGACACCATTAGAATTATTATACCCAAAATGAAACTACTTAATATCTTATTTTTTTTTTACATTTAGGAAAATTATTCTAAATTTCTGATTATAAAAATCAATAAGAGCTAGCAGCATGGCACAGTGGAAGCATGCTGGGCCCATAAATCAACAAGATATTTGGATGTTATTTATTATAAGTTCATGGAAAGAGCTTGCTAACATTTATGTGGAGAGTGTGGTTTTCATGGCATGGAGGCACATTGCACCAGTTCTCTCATGTCAACTCTTCCATGGTGTCTGAAACTTGAAATCCTGACTGGAACTTCAATTTAAAAATATTTTTTAAAATTTAATTTGAGAAAGAGAGAGAGAGAGAGAATGGGTGTGCCAGGGCCTTCAGCTGCTGCAAACAAATTCCAAACACATGCGCCCCCTTGTGGCACATATGTGACATTGCATGCTTGTATCACTGTGCCTCTGGTTACATGGAACCTAGAGATTTGAACATGAGTTCTTAGGCCTTGCAGGCAAGTGCCTTAACTGTTAAGCCAAAATCTCTAGCCCTGAAAATACTTTTTTTTTAATTCTTTTTTATTTATTCATTTATTTTTAATTTTTTTATTTTTTGGTTTTGTGAGGTAGGGTTTTATTCTAGCTCAGGCTGACCTGGAATTCACTATGTAGTCTCAGGTTGGCTTCGAATTCATGGTGATCCTCCTCCCTCTGTCTCCCTAGTGCTGGGATTAAAGGTGTGTGCCACCCTGCCTGGCTTACTTTTTTTTTTTTTTTTTTTTTTGCCTCATTCCTAATCTCTTTTTTAAAATTAGTTATATACACAGTGTGTACACAGCCATGTTGGTACCATCATTAGCCTCCTCCCTGTCCTCCCACCTCTGCAGGGACCCTCTTCATTGGGGAATGTGGGTCGTACATTATGGGGTTGGCCATCAGTTATGCGGAAGAGGCAATGTCTCTGTGCATAATGTCCCAACATATGGCTCTAACAATCTTTTCACCCCCTGTTCCTCAAATTTCCCTGAGCCACCTTGGGTTCACTTTAGGTCTACTTCAGTGATGAGGTCTTGGGAGCCTTTGTGTTTCTGGATCTCTGGTTTGGTAGGAGTTGAGTGTTCTCTGTGTCTATCTCCTTCACCCTTATGCTGGTACCAGGTTCACCAAGAAAGCTGCACTCTTGCTCGTTTCCCCAGTTCTTCTGGTTTCAGCTGGGGCCCTGGTGAGGTGCGATGGGCTGATTCTCTCCTCAGGATCTGCATCCATCACTCCTTCCCCAATCTCTTTTTCTTCCGCACCAACAACTATAAAAACTGGTGGGTAGTCCTTCTTGTGTAAATTGCTGCTTTACTATACATACACTGTGTTCTCTTGACCTTTCATGTACTTTCCAAATGTCAAATATTATGGGCCCAAGATCCATGTCTCAAGAACTGTAGATTCAAATGCAAGGGAAGCCTGGCCCTCCCATAATGATTAGAAAGTGGGGGATGGGGCATGAGGGGTGGGAGGCTCAGTTCGTCCATTTGTAACTTGAAGATACACCATACATCATAGATGATGCAGTATGCAGTACTTCCTGACTCCTTCATGGAAGTTTTCCTGTTCTGAGTCATACTGTGCCTTCTCCTTGAGGGCTCTTACGCCATTGATTTTGTTCTCCTTTCTGTGTAGAGGTCAGGTGTGTAGGTCTTAACCTGCTCGTGCATAAAAGCTTCGTGACAGGTGGTATCACCTCTCACTGCTCTTCCTTCGGGTAGCCTCTCAAACATCACATCTCGAGAGGGGCCCTTCTCTGATTCAGTTTTCTCTCTTCAGGGACTGTCTTCCCAGATGTGCCCCCAGCTTCTCAGGGGAGGGGAGAATAGTTACTTTCTCACATCTGCACCTGCAGTGTGGGACACAAGGTCTCGACGCTCAGTCTACATTTGGTTTGCCTTGGATAGGTGTCCTGCAAAAAAAGTATCATGGGTTCAAGCCTTACTCTCCAGGCTGTGATGCAGTTTGGAAGCAGGAGAACCTTTAAGAGGTGAATCTTCTTAGGAAGAAATTAGATGGTTAAGGATACGTCCTCAAGGAGGAGGTTGAGCCCCCCCCCCATTCTCTTTTGCTTCCTGTCATGAGGTGAGGACTTCGTTCTCCACATATGAGCTCCAAGATATGTTGCTTTGCCTGAGGCTCAGAAGCAATGGATCAACCTCTAAGATTTACACAGATTTAGAGTGGCCCAACTTAAATCTCCCTGGAAACACTCTGCTACACGTCAGCCTATCTTTGGACTCTGGGAGAAACCAGTATGAGTCACGGATCTCTGTTGTTGCCTACTAGCGATCTGTGTACCGTGTCGCCACCAAGTGTCACGTTACGAAGGACGTTGATGTCTCTCTTGGATAAACGTCTCTTCAAATATGTTGTGTGGACAGGACATGCTGAAGCCTGCCAGTCACTGACAATCTATCTGGCAGCTGTAAGAAGTAGAAATCATATGTTTATAGACCACTGAATCTTTGAGGGGAACCATTTCCATTTACTGTAGACCAAATTATTCTCTAGATATTCTGACTGTGTGTGTGTGTGTGTGTGTTACTATTCCCATTAAACAGAAGAGTACATCAGTAATTTACTGGGGTGATCAGAGTTACTCAGAAACAGGGATAAGGCAAAATTAATCATAGTTCATTGCCCTTGATGCCAAGGTGTTACTGTTAATTTCTCTCACTGAGAAAAAACACCCAAACTTAAGAAGCTGATGGGAGGAAAGGATTTATTTTGGTTGACAGTCTTGAGGGGAATGGCATGGCAAGGCAGAGCCTGGGCATCACATCTTGCCATAGCAGCTGGGGAGGAGCAACGTGAGTGAGCTAGCTCTGACAAGATGGGTTTGGGCTAAAGCACCCTGAGGCCCTCCCCAAAGCAGCACACCTCCTCCAGCAAGGGTCTGCCTCCCACTTCACCAGCTGCTGAGGACGCAGCATGAGGCTTGATCACAAACTCTATGAAGGTATGGTCAGGGGGTGCACTGCACATTCAAACTACCACACCAGGTCACCCCAACATCCTTGCCATAGGACATATAAAACAAGTGCAGGAAAGGCTAACTGTGATGACACTGTGGGGGATAAGAGGAGAAAAAAGTATGGGGAGTGGTCCCAGCTAGAAATGTCTAATGCTAAGGGAGAATTTCCAAAGCCTGTGGTAAAACTGTCATAAGAAGCAGGATCCTTACCATCTTGGAGTCCAGCATTTCTCAAGGGTTTATGGGAAAGCTTTGTAGGATTTTTACATCATAGTCTAGTGCCTATAAACCCACACTGATACAGGGTGGGAATTCTGGGAAGTTTAGTTTATATTTCTTCTTGCATGCTGAAGAGGAGGTCTTAAGAACAGGTAGTGTGGTGGTTTGAATGTGAATGTATGTCCCCCTCATAGCCTCAGGTATTCTTTTTATATTCCATTTATTTATTTATTTATTTATTTATTTATTTATTTAAGAGAGGGGAGGAGGGAGAGAATATGTGCACCAGGGCCTCTAGCCACTGCAAACAAACTCCAGACGTATGTGCAACCTTGTACATCTGGCCAACATGGGTCCTGGGATATTGAACCTGGGTCCTTAGTCTTCACAGACAAGCACCTTAAGTACTAAGTCATCTCTCTAGCCTGCCTCAAGTATTTTTTTTTTTTTTTGGTTTTTGAGGTAGGGTCTCAATCTAGCCCAGGCTGACCTGGAATTCACTATGGAGTCTCAGGGTGGCCTCGAACTCACGGCTATCCTCCTACCTCTGCCTCCCAAGTGCTGGAATTAAAGGCGTGCGCCACCATGCCTGGCTTAAGTATTTTTAATTAAGGTTAAGCTTCCTGCTTAAGTCTCCAGTAGCCTGTTGGAGGGGTCATGTCCCTGGGAGCGGATCTGATTCCAGCCTAAGGGTGGAAAGAGCCCTTTGAGCTCTGGCAGTTCTTGTTTGCTGTTTTGGTGTTTGCTGAATGTTCATGGTTTCCCTCTGCTTGGATCTGTGAAAGGGAGCCAGCTTCTGCCACTGATGATGCAGCCTGCCCTAGATCTGTAAGTCCGAAATAAACTCCCTCCTCCCGTACACTGTGTCTGGTTGGATGTTCGTCCCAGCCACGTGGATGACTGCAACAGATGGCGATGTAGGTAGCCTGGTTCCCCTACTCTCAGCCCACCATCCCAGCAGCTTTCACACCAAGGATTCTTGCTGAGTCTTCTGGAGTCACATGTGACGCTGTTCTTGCACCTTGAGGTCCCAACCATCTGAACTTTGTGCGCACACATTGCAATTAACTTCTCGTTGCTTGGAAGGAAAATTAAAATAAAACAAGCAGAAGCACCTTATGGGAGAAAAGATTTTATTTCAGTTTTACCGTGGTAGTGAAAGCAATGGAAGAACAGACAACTGAGTAGCCATCCTGTCAGTGCAGCAGATAAAGGACGCAGTCAACGTGAGCTGGCTGTGAACACCCCCTGGGCTCGGCTAAAGACCTCAGACCTGCCCCCAGTGACGTGCTTCGTCCAGCAAGCCTCCACGTCCCACAAAGCTCCACCACTTTCCCACATTGCCACCAGCTGGGGAACAAGTATTGCAAACACACATGAGCCTATTGTAACCCTCACAGTAGGCATTTTGTAAATTAATTGAAAGCCCATTGACTGAGAATTACTTTTTTATTTTTTTTAAAGATTTATTTTTATTTATTTATTTATTACAGAGAGAGAAAGAGAGAGAGAGATAGTAAGTGAGAATGGGCATGCCAGGGCCTCTAGCCACTGCAAGTGAACTCAAGACGCATGCACCATCATGTGCATCTGGCTTACATGGGACCTGGAGAATCGAACCTGGGTCTTTAGGCTTCATAGGCATGCACCTTAACCGCTAAGCCATGTCTCTAGCCCTCAGAATTACATTCCCCCCCCCATACATAAGCAGTCTTAAAGATATGTCAGACTGCGCCGGAGAGATGTGACGCCCAAGAACTCATGTTCAAATCTGCAGGTCCCATGTAGCCAGATGCACAGAGACTCAAGCATGCAATGTCATACATGCACACGAGGGGGCGCACACATCTGGAGTTTGTTTGCGGTGGCTGAAGACTCTGGCATTCCCATTCTGTGTGTGTGTGTGTGTGTGTGTGTGTGTGTCTGCTTCTTTCTTTCTCTCTCTGAAAAAATAAATAAATAAAAATGAAAAGATATGTCAGACTAAGTTTGCCTTATTACGGATTAGATTTTAAATGTATAAAAGAAAGGAAGCAAATAAACAAACAGACCAGTTCAGAAATCTGGGACACTTGCTCAGAGATTAAGAACCATCCATATTTTCTCCCCCCCCACCCCCACTGGCAATCTTGCTGTTATTTTTATTTTATTTTATTTTATTTTTGGTTTTTCAAGGTAGGGTCTCACTCTAGCCCAGGCTGACCTGGAATTCACTATGGAGTCTCAGGGTGGCCTTGAACTCACGGTGATCCTCCTACTTCTGCCTCCCGAGTGCTGGGATTAAAGGCGTGCGCCACCACACCCGGCTTCTTGCTGTTGTTTTTATTGACACAGTTATTCGGTGCTCATCTTCTACAGCTAGTGGCTCGGTTTGTTTGCATTTGAAATTAATTGCTAGGATTGTCACAGAGTAATTTACATGGCAACTTATCATAATTAGTTATCGTTTGCAGTTTCCTCAATACAAGTTGCCTTTTATACTTAGCAATTGATTTTTCTGTATATCTTCATTAACAACTGAATGTGTACCATCAAAAAAAAAAAAAAGACAGAAAGAAGGAAAGAAAAAAAAAACACAGAAAGAAAAAAAAAACACAGAAAGAAACACTCTAGGTGTTGTTTTATATTTTAATTATTAAAATCATTTTTGACCTCAGATGTTATAAAAACACATTTTCACAGAAGCCATAAATACAGTGTTTCGCCTCAACTGATTAAATCAGGCCAAGGGAAAGAAACAAAGAGCAGGAAAATGAAATGGATGTGTATGAAGAGGGCAAAATCTCTGTGCACAAAGGTATTTGGGTTGGTACACTGTTGGCCAGGCAATCCTCATGCATTCCGAATACTTTCAGGAGAGCTCTCGGGGGTTGTGTGTTCAGAGAATTGTCCATTACAATTAGTTTGGGGGCTTATTCGATTTGGAGTCAGTTTGTCTCCTTCAATCAATGATTTTTTTTTTACTACTATTGTTATTATTATTTTTGTGTTTCTACCATCTTTCCAAGTCAACCCTCTGGAAATGTGGGGGGAAAAAAACCCAGATTTAATCATTATTAATAAAACCCTATACAAACCAATAGTAAAGACTCAAGGCAAACAGGTATTATTTCAGCTTGCTTAGTAACTCTGCCTCTAGGAGTCTTGTGGTCTATCTCATGGTCGTCATTGACCATTTGGAGACATGAACTAAACAACCCAGGGTTTCTGGTAGGCTTTTCCCCATAGTTCCCAGCTCAGGTCAGACTCGGTGACTAAGGTAGCCTGATGACAATCTATTGCCAGGGTCTTATGGCATGTTTTGATTAGTCCTTCAAGAGATCTACTTTTGATCCCAGCACTTGGGAGGCAGAGGTAGGAGGATTGCCTGTGAGTTCAAGGCCACCCTGAGTGCTCATAGTGAATCCCAGGTCAGCCCGGGCTAGAGTGAGACCCTACCTTGTAAAAAAAAAAAAAAAAAAAAAAAAAAGAGAGAGAGACCTAAGCATCAAATGATTACCTTCAAAAGTTGACACTAATGCCAGGCACATGAGGCATCTTGGATGTCATCTTCAGCAAATAACAATGAAAAAATTAGCATTAATGAATGGAAGGGTTATTGAAGCATCGTAAATGGGCATTTCCCCCATGAAAGGTGTAACGCAAATTGGACAAATGTCACACACACACACACACACACACAAACAAATGCACAAAGCAATGAACAAAGCCAGAGAGAGAAAAACCTCTGCTGCAAAGATGCATATAGTGGGTGGACTCACCCCATGAGAGCCAAGCCTTGGCTTGTCTTTAATTTACCTTGCTACCTACCCCTTTGCCCTGTCTGTGTGGAGGGAGACTGGGGTGGTTTCTTGTGTGGAGCTATTGTTAGTATTTTCTAATTATGATGAAATTTTCAACAGGCCTCATTGCGTTTGTCTTTTTCCCCTCATAATGCTTTTATGCTTATAATCATGGTGGGCTCCTCAGATAGTGAGGGCTGCTGAAGTTCCCTTTATTTAATCGAGGTGACTCACGGTTTGACAGTAGTGGTTGACAGGTCGATTTCATCGGCGTGGCAGCGGGAGTCTATTTTCCGTGTGTGCGCTCCGTTCCCACGTAAAAGGACTTTACTGAGTGCTGAATAAATTGTACTTTCCTTTGATTCCAGACCTTGCTGAAATGGTTTAAAAACTCTAGTGTGGGTCATCAAATTCATCTCCCTGCTACTTTGCAGGGTCAATAGCTTCGCGGTGTACCAAGACGGGCTGGGTGGATTGGAATGGAGGGTCGTGTAGATTAAAACTTCCTCGTGTATATAGATGGATGGCCATGTGTGCGCCGGCTGTCTGGGAGGGCAGCGGTGATGGAAGAGAAAGCCAGGTGGAATGTGAAGATGGATGAATCTGTTAGACTATTACCAAGACTGGCGTGGACCTCAGCCAGGAGATGTAAGCAGCCTCGCGCAAGCACTTGAAATCCATTGGGTGCCCCTTCCCCAGCCTGTTCCCTCTAAGGATGATTTGTCATTGGCAATCTCTGGGATTGTTTCATTCCGAGTCCTTGGGCAGAGCGGTGGTATACTTACAGACAGAGAGGATTTACCAATCGGCTTCTCCTGCCCCAGAAGCAGATCCAAGAAGGAAAAATGGGTTACTCTTGTCCTACCCTTTAAACAATCACCCGTGCATGAGAGGTCAGAGAGGTAACTCGTCCCCAGTAGTCAGTAAAGTCCTTGCTGAGCAGGCACGAGGACCTCGGCACACGTGTAAAAACGTAAAGCCATGAACACGTGGGGCTTAGTGGCACATGCCTGTCACAGAGAATAGGAGCAAGATAACTTTTCTTTTTCTGAAAAAAAAAAAATATTTATTTGAAAGAGAAAGGAAAAAGCAGAGAGAGGGGATGGAAGAGAGAGGGGATGGGCATGCCAGGGCCTATAGCCACTGCAAAAGAACTCCAGACGCTTGCAACATGGCTTTGTGTAACAATGGGGAAATCAGACCTGGGTCCTTTCGCTTTGTACGCAAGCACTTTATCCACTAAGCAATCTCTCCAGCCCCAAGGTAGCTTTTCTTATAGGTAGACAGGAATGCAGGCCCAAGATGAAGATTGCTTGCCCTGGCTAGACTAGAAGTCCTGTCTCATCCAAGATGGGGATAAAGAACAGGTTTCTGGCTCTAGCTGGTTTTTCCTAAACTTTGTCAGGGGCTTGGAAACTGTGGGAAGGCCCTTCTGAGTCTGAGATGTCCTCCTGGCCCAAGCAACCAATTAAAGCTCATCATAATTGGATGCCTAATATTTTATATATTTATTTGAGAGAGAGAGAGAGAGAGAGAATATGAGTACACCAGAGCCTCTAACCTCTGCAAGTGAACTCAAATGCATGCGCCACTATGTGCATCTGGCTTATATGGGTCCTGGGGAATTGAACCTGGATCGTTAGGGTTCACAGGCAGGTGCCTTAACCACTAAGCCATATCTCCAGCCCAGAATGCCTAATTTTTTAAAGTGCCCAATCCAAGGGGTGAGGTGTTCCTCTTGACTTGGAAGCTTTCCAACATTTCTTCTCTCTTCCCTCAACTTTCTCTTCATCAATTTTTCATAATTTTCCAGGCTCCCACACAGCAACCTGTGTAGGACCCCTCCCAGCTACTCACTTTGGGTGCTTTACCACTTTTCTCTTACCTATGTCTTTTCTTAAAATAAATCTTTCATAACTTACCCTTTGTGTCTGCGTTTTTCAATCCTTTGCTAAATGTGGACAAGAACTTAAGGCTTTGAGAGCCACTGATTTGGGAATTCTAATCCCATTCATAGCCCTCTCCCACATCCCTAGCCATGGGGAAGCAAAGGCACGTAGATCCTTGGGACTTGCTGGCTAGCTTGTCTTACTGAATTAGTGAGTTCCATGTTCAGCATGAGATGCTGTCTCAAAAAAATAAGGTGGACAGGCTGGAGAGATGGCTTAGCAGTTAAGCATTTGCCTGTGAAGCCTAAGGACCCTGGTTCGATGCTCAATTCCCCAGAGCCCACGTTAGCCAGATGCAGAAGGGGGTGCACGCATCTGGAGTTTGTTTGCAGTGGCTGGAAGCCCTGGTACACCCATTCTCTCTCTCTCTCTCTCTATCTGCCTCTTTCTCTCTCTGTCTGTCGCTCTCAAATAACCAAACAACAGAAAATTAAAAATATATATATTAAAAAATAAGGTAGAGAGTGACTGAGGGAAATACCCAGTGCCAATCTCTGGCCTCCATGCACACATGCACACGTATGCTGACTGCCATTCCACACCTGCACCCACACATATACAAACACACATACACACGCATACCACATACCCATACCAAAGAAAATAAAAGGTAGTAAAAATGTACCGGGTGAAACATTCTAAATTTTTATTTTTGTGACCATGGCCTAATTATTTGGATTTCTTTATGTGTAAGTCTGTTTTTGCTTGTGCTACAGACGTGGACCACCATACGTGAGCTGATTTCTGCCCTTTTTAGCATAAAAGAAGAACGGAAATGTAGGCAAATTTGACGCCTATAATGACAAGGATTCCTTTGAACAAAAGTCACATAAGGGATTTCCCAGCATGCCTGTGGTCTGTGTCTGCTGTATAGAACACCTCTGTTAGAATTTGGAGAGGTCATAGAAGTAGAGTACATTACTTTATTTTTGGTCTCTCCTAGGCATTTATGTGTGAATGAGGAGAGACCAAAAATAAAGTAATGTCAGTCAAACAAGACCTTAGACAGAGCCAGGCATGGCAGCTCACGCCTTTAATCCCAGCACTTGGGAGGCAGAGGTAGGAGGGTTGCGGTGAGTTCAAAGACAACCTGAGACTACATAGTGAATTCCAAGTCAGCCTGGGCTGGAGTGAGACCCTACCTGGGGGGGGGGGGAAGCTTGTTGACAGTACATAATTTAGAGTTACCTTCCTTGGTAAATGGTATATATGCTGTACATATTTAGAGAAAATGGGAATTGGTGAATGTGAGAAGAGAGGAACCCGGCTTGGCTCTTTGGAAGATGTGGCCCTTGAGTTCTGAAGAACATATGAGGCAGGGCAGCGGCACGCAGAAAGTCACACACACGTAAGCATCCGTGTGGAACCATCCTGACATGTAGCATGTAGCTCCTTCTCCTGCTTTATCCTATTGAAACAAGACATGCCAAGGAATTGGAATTTCTCATCGGAATCTCATGCTGGCAGAAGGGAAAGGCTGAAGGCTGGTACCATCTAGAGGGGGACTGTGTCCCCCTGGAAAGAGATTTCACACAGTGCTGGCATCTTGTCAGACCGCCTTGCAAGAAAGACTGGAGCCAAGAGCATCATGGGTGGGACCACACCTTGACAGGGCCAGCTTCGCTGTGCATATCTCTGGCCCTCTCCTTAAATCTAAACCGCATGCCAAGACCCTAAAGACTGACTGGTGGGGAGGAGGAGGTATCACTCCATCTCTTTGTCCCCCTTCCTGATGTGGCCAATGTTGAATAAGTCTCCTGCTTTTTTTTTTTTTTTTTAGTTTCTGCTTTTCACTATTATTTTGGTTGTTTTTCTTGGCTTACTGAAGACAGGTGGCTGAGCCTGGTATGTTAGGGCCACCAGGACACAGGCTGTTACCTAACTCTGATAGTTAATGAAGAAGCAGAGGGGTAGGTCTAGACAGAACTGAGGAGAGATTGGGTTGTAGTTTTGAAGAGGTCTTAAATGAGGCTCTTTTCATAGGGTGGCTTAGTATTTTGGCAAGCCTTGAACAGGCAGAGGAACCTGCATTTGATTTACCCTAGTGTTTTGTGTATAGTTGTGTGGTTGTTGTTACAGGGTCTCACTCTGTAGCTCATACGGGCCTCGCACTTGTGATCTGATGGTCTCCCCTTCCTTTGTGCTTGGATTACAAGCATGTACCAGCACTTAGGCTGAATCTTGCTTCTTTGACTGTGAGAGGAAGAACTAAGGTGTGGTCCAATATGACAATTCCTGTGAGTGACATGGGGTTATTAATCTGTATACAGTACATCGAAACATCACAAAGCAAAGGAATTAAACTCCAGGAGGCTGCCGGAGACGGCATTGAAGGGCATTTGCTCCGACTTTTGACTTAGTGACTCCGGGCCATGAGTCAAGATTACGCAGCCTCCAGACAAACAGCAGACAGCCATCCAAGGGAACTGAGGAAGGAACTTGGTTCCAGCCGGGGCAGCCACCTCCCTGCCAATGAGGCAGGAATGGCACCCACGCAGAATTATGACTGGAAGCCATCAGTGATCGTGCTCACCGGAGCTTATATGTTAGAGAAAAATAAACCGCTTCTCCACCGTCTGTTAGTCCAAGAATTTCAGATGTTGGTCCTAGAGTCCAAATGCCAGCACCCGGTTTCAGTTAGGATAGCAATAAAATCCTCCCACATCCAATGATCAAGGTCTGAAGTGCCTGGCTGGGGATGTAGAGAATAACAGCGGGAACCGAGGGACGTTCTCCAGCAAACCCAACAGGTTGGAAGACCGATTGTATTTTGGGGTGGAGAGAAGCCGGACCCGAAGGCAATGGGAAAGCCAGCCTGTTTGGTGGAATGCTGTGGCCTGGGTTTGTTCTCCCCACAGTTTCTCCTTTGGCAGGATTCTCACCCGCTGCCTCAGGCGTGATTTGCAATTGGGCCTGATTTATTCTATTGATTATTGATTGATGTTTGGTTTTTCAAGGTAGGGTCTTGCTTTAGCCCAGACTGACCTGGAGTTCACTCGGTAGTCTCAGGGTGGCCTCGAACTCACGGCGATCCTCTTACCTCTGCCTCCCGAGTGCTGGCATTAAAGGTGTGCGCCACCGCGCCTGGCTTGGGCCTGTTTTAAATGGAAGGCAGGTGGAGTTATTGCAGTGGAATTTATAGTACAAGCGTTATAGTAAGCAGGTGACACAGCCACAAAAATTTGTTGTCATTCTGGCCTTTGGCATAAAGTTGAGCTGCATTCTTTCTTTCTTTCTTTTTTTAATTATTTATTTATTTGAGAGAGAGAGAGAGATTGAGTGAGCAAGCGCACCAGGGCCTCCAGCCACTGCAAACAAACTCCATACGCATGTGCCACCTTGTGCATCTGCCTTACGTGGGTCCTGGGGTATCAAACCAAGGTCCTTTGGCTTTGCAGGCAAATGCCTTAACCACTAAGCAGTCTCTCCAGCCAGAGCTGCAGTCTTTTAAAAATGAGCAAGTGCCCAGTATGTTTTGCTGTTGAATCTGGGGCTCTGGAAAAAGAGCCCTTTGTGGAAGCCAGGGCTTTTGTTCTAGATTCTTCTGTCCAGGAGGAAGTTCCCACCCCCTGGTCTTCCCAACTCCATGATTCCCTGTCTCTTGGACAGATCTCTGCCCCAGGTTTTTGCTCACATCGTGATTTTTTTACAGCCTTTCTTGGAGCAAGTAAACAAACATCTGGAATCATGTGGTACATTTAATTAAAAAGCTTGAGTTTGGCCAGAAATGGTAAAATCGTGAAAAATGGCCTGCCGGTAAGCTCAAGAAAGCCAAAGGATGTCGTCACTGGCCGCAAATGAGTTGAAAATGAGGGAGGTGAACACCTGCTTGGAGAAGCCTGCCATCCTCCGCGCCCCCTTCTCGACTGTTAATATTTACTGCTCCGGGTGTTTTGTCCATCCTAATGAAAACTGTTTGCTTGTGGCCGGTGGAGGGAGAGAGCTGTTACTTTTCCAATAACCTTGGATTTGTTGGGGTGTGTGTGCGCGCTTTATAAAGGGTGTGGTATTGGGATTTCGGATCCTTTCATTTCCCTTACTGAGAATTCCATATGCTTCAGGTCACTGCTGGGGTCTGTCTCTGTTTCCTCCATCAGGAGGTCACATGTAGATTTCACTAGAACTGGTAATATGCAGAACCTGGCCAGGAGACTCCAGAGGTGCAGGAGAGGATGAGGCTCTGCCTTCAGGAACCCTTTGGTCTAATCGGAGAAGAGGGCCACACCAGAAACCAGAGGTCAGGCTTGACAGAAGGGTATGGCAATGAGGGAGTGACAGAAGACAGCCTTCCATTGAGCACGGGTAAAACTTATCATTTGACTTCATTGGCAGGTCTAGAATTGAGCAAAGTTTAAATAAAATAGGGAAGTATTCTGTGAGCTGAGAAGTTGATGATACGGAGAGAGAAGGTTGGAAGAAAGTGGAAACAGAGGCCAACAAGAAAGTAACTGATGACGGAAATTTTAGTTCAGTTTTAAGTCGGAAACTGAACAACAGAAAAGAAAGTTGACTGCTTCATATCAGGTTACTTTTGTGACTCTTTTGGTGAGGATTAAAACAGAGAGGAGTGCATTGTCAGTCTGAAATTAACTAGGTAGGGAAGATTCTTTATGATGGCACCTGGTTTTTAGGAAAGTTCCTGAACTTAGTTTTGTGATGGAGCTTTAGCATGAGTGACTCCATTTTGATTTTTAGTCTGGGCTGTGGAGACCAGGGTAGGTGAAGAGCACAGTGTAAAACAATGGGCTCCTGTGGAGGTTTTGACAGGAGAGACGAGACAGTATAGAAAGACTGGGAGGTATCCTTGCATGAAGGTGAGAACTGAGTTGAAAGCAACTTTCTCCGGGTGGTGTCAGACTATGAGAGTGATACAGGATTTTGGGTTCAGGAAGGGGTTACGTTCTATAAAGATGCAGGACATCCAAGGCCTGTGTGCCCCAGCTTTTGGATTCTTATTCGTGTTAGCAAAGAATTGAAAAGCACAGACACCGAACAAATTAGGGATTATGAGGTTTATTTTAGGGAGAATTAGAATCAGAGGGAAGGCTAGCTGAAAGACTAAAGCCAGAAGGGAATTCTCCCCCTTGCCTGACTGGAAAGGGCAAGGGGAGAATGAAGAGAATCTCCTTCGCACAGAAAACTTTAGGGAACTTCCAGAGAAGGGTCATGCACAGGTGGAAAACAAAGCAGGAGAAACCTTCTCCTCCACACTCACATAGGGGACAGGAAAAGCTAAGAGATGGGATACCAAAGGGCTCAAAGCTTAAAGATCACACATGTGGTAAAACCAGAAAAAAAGTATACATACATATATATATATATATGTATTCTGGTTTTACCATATATGGAGGAATGAAGAGGGAAAATGCCCAGACAAATAAGAACAACTCCCAGCCTGGCTGGGAAAGAGGCAACCTTACCAGATGATGTGAAATGGGGTGCTAGGGGCTTAGGAAAGTCCTTGAACCCCAAACGCTGGGTTTGTATCTAATTTTAACCAACAAATTGAATAAAATGAGACTGAGAAGGATAATTATTAAATCATTATATCTATCGAGGGAAGTCCAGCACCAAGGAAAGGAGAATGAATACACCCACATGGCCAGAGAGCCCATATGGTGGGCCTGGAAAAAACCATGGAGAGGACAGAAAGTAAAGCACAGAGAGCTCCTGGCATGTGGAGGGCAGGACAGGGTAGCGAGCCCATGTGGAAAGTAAGGGGCTGGGGCCAGGCAGCCCAGAAACCTTGCCCTCCCCTCACAAACATATTTATAACCTTATGGTGGTGGGCCCTACCTTGCAGCTCAGGTGAGCCACAGGGATAGTGATTGGTCTGGGCTAGAGGCCATCTCTGGAAGGGCTAGCCAAGATGCCAACTTCTGGGGTCTAAGCTCCGTCAACCATAATGTCAGGATTCTGGGAAAGGTCCTTCCTCCCAGGGTGATTGCTCAGGTATGGAGAAACAGGTCTAGGGAACTAGGCAAGGGGTAAGAGGTCAGATCATCCTTTGCTCTCGAGCAAGTGCAGACCTTCCTGCCTTCTCACTTTCGGGGTCACCCTGACTCCCTCTCACTTACAACAAGGGTTAGGCTTGAGCACTCTTACGTGTCGAACTAGCTTCTCTTCTGCAGGCTGTGTCAAGGGTGAGGGAAAATAGAGGTCCTGTTTGCATAGGAAGAGAAGAGTAGAGAGCAACTTCGCTTTGCAGAGGATAATTCTCTGATATTTCGCTCATTTGAGGACTTATGCTCAGGATGAGGTCAACACAAGATGGTTTCGCTCGCTACACAGAGTACAGTGGAAAGTAGCCTGGGGCTGAAGATCTGGTGAGGGTCTTTCGGGTTAGCTCCAAGGAGTAATGCTGAACTCAGTTGTAGCTTAGCGATGAGGACCGGAAATCATCATTCCCCAAGGCTCTTTCCTGAAGGATTTGCTCACCTGCCTCTGAGGTAGCCTGAAGGAATTGGAAGGAAATGCAGACGACTTTCAAAACCTGACTGGGTTTGATCCACGGTTCTTTTATGCCGAGGCTCAAGCAGGTTTTGCCTATCATGAAAGCGAGCCTTCTTCCCCTGGACCCCTTCGTAGCCCTTCTGCAAGCGCAGAGACAGCTCAGATCATACTGCGACCAGGCTCCGGGGTTGCCAGAGTTCTTCAGAGTCCTCAGCTCTTTATTTTTCTCCTTCATCTGTTTCCTTAAATACCCTCCTCTGCAGGAGCATTAGCATGAAAATAAGAGAGGACAAGAACTTGGAATTTTCCAGTTGTAGCTTCCTTAGTCTATGAGGTCAAAGTTCTGTCCTGGGTGATGGAGAAGCAAGTTCTACGGGGCTGTCCAAGGGCAAATGTTTCTCAACTAGATGACAAAGTATGTGTGTGTGTGTGTGTGTGTGTGTGGTGGGGGGGATGGGGCAGGAAAGAATGCAATGCTAATTCCCAAACACAGACTACCACAGAGGAGGTCCCTATTTAAATTGCTGACCCCCCCCCCATATATTTCCATTCCCACCCTCCCCCAAAGGGGGAAAATATCCTGTGTTGTTAGGAAGGACATCTGCAGGAGTGTAATAAAACATCTTCTCCCCAGTGGATTAGCTCTTTATTCCTTTATTTATCTTGCTATAGCTCATCAGTTTCTCCCAAATCGAGACTCCAAGAGTGTGAGATGCAGCCCTTTTTATTGTCATTAAGAGAAGCCACACAGCCATCCTCCCCCACAAACTTTCTTCTCTCTGGAGAGAAAAAAAAAAAAAAAACTTGCCTTCTCATGTCTAATTTCTCCCTGTCTTCATCTGTTCTTTTGGAGTCTTTCTGGAATCCACTAGAAATCAAATAATCAAGGACCCCTGGAGAATGTTAGGTGGGGTCGTGAAGGCTGGCATAGCCGGACAGTTCTGAAGTCTGAGGGGGGACGTAGAAGGCAGAAGGAGGCAGATTCCACAGCTGGTGTTCTTCTTCCACAATCCTCAGAAATTTATTATTTCTTTCCAGGAGGTTTCTACTGGGTATGTACTACATGTTAATCCCCATTCAAAACATTAGGGCAGGGTAATGCATAGAGCAGTGTTGAGGCTCAGAAAGAAGGGGACACCCCAGAGTGTGGTGCTTTGGCATGACAGTGCTGTGAACTGGTTTACACTGGGAACCTCCTCCTAACTTTCTGTCTCCCCTCCCCTTTCTCCTTCCTTCTACTTCTAAGACAAGTCATAGAAGCTAGAATTCCCCTTCCCCAAGGCATGTCATAGAAACCAGAACCTCTTTTTCCCAAAGTTATTCATGAAACTTAAAAATTTTGTTCTAACCTTTCCTAGTCCATCTGTTTAAGAGCATAAAGTTAATTCTCTGGCTTCTTTCCTGCTGTAGATTATAAAACCCTCACTTAAGAAGCATTCCTGTCCTATACCCACGAGAAAAGAAAGCTACACAGGGCAGGAAATGTCCAAATAGTTCTTACTGGGTCTCCTCCCTCAAGTCAGTATATCAGGCTATACCCTTTTGAATCAATTACATTTCTTTTTTTTTTAAATAAATTTTTAAATTTTATTTTGTTTATTTATTTGAGAGGGGGGCAGATAGAGAGAGAAAGGGCACCCCAGGGCCTCTGGCTACTGCAAATGAATTGCAGGCACATGAACTACCTTGTGGATCTGGCTTACGTGGGTCCTGGAGAATTGAGCCTGGGTCCTTTGGCTTTGTGGGCAAGCACCTTAACTGGTAAGCTATCTCTCCAGCCTGAACAATCACATTTCTCCTGAATGTGTTAGGTTACATTCCTTCTGGACCAATCATATTCTACATTCTTTTAGTTCTTCTTATTGGAGATGTACAGAAAAATGGAAATGGCCTTTGAATCTTCCCGTTCAAGGTTTCCACATCACATAGAACTTTTAGTAAAGACATTGATTATGCTTTTCTCTTAAGTCATCTTTCCCTAGTAGAGAGTATCTTCAAGAAAACTGTGATGAGTGAGGACCTTTGTCCCCAGACATACTTTCCTTTCTTCAAGTTGCTTAACTTCTTGTGTGAGAGAATCAGAAACTATGGTATGAAAACAAGATACTCTAGGATATGGTAAGGATGAATATCAAGATTGGAGTGAAACAGGTAGAGCAGGTGAGAGAGTGCATGCAATTTTTAGCAGTGGGCATCTTGGGAGTGTCCAGTGATACAGTGTCCCAGTTCTTTCTGTCTGCTTAACTATTGCTCTGGCTCTTATACTAGTTTTGACTAAAGCATATTAAACAGTGTCCTCCAACAGTACTGTGTATTCACATTTCCCAGGATACATAAGATTTTACTGTTATCCCAGGCACAACATATTATTCCCAAACTTAATGGTGTAAAAACAATGGTTTATGATGCTCACAGATTCTGTGGGTCAGGATTTCTAGGAGAACAGAGCAGGAATGCCTCATCTCTGCATACGTATGTGTGGAGTACGTACATGTGTACATGCATGTTTGCATGTGTGTCTAGGTAGAAGTGCCTGGGCACATACGTGTAAGTGCATGTAGAGGCCAGAGGTCAGTATCAGGTGTCTTCCTCAATCACCCTCTGTCTTATTTTTTGAAGCAGAGTTTCTCATTGAACCTGAAGCTCTCTGATTATGTTAGATTAGGTAGCTAGCAAGCGCCAGGCCTTGACCTCCTCCTGTTTCTACTGGAAAACTTTTCTAAAGCTAGCAATGATACTAATAAAGGAGAAAACAAAATAACATAGTAAGGCTGGAGAGGTGGCTTAGCTGTTAAAGCGCTTGCCTGCGAAGCCTAAGGACTCATGTTCAACTCTCCAGGTCCCAGTTAAGCCAGATATACAAAGTGACACAAGTGCACAAGGTCGCACATGCACACAAGGGGATTCCTATGTCTGGTATTTGATTGCAATGGCTAGAGGCCCTGGAGTACCAATTTTCTCCCTCCCTCCCTCCCTCTCTCTCACTCACTCTCTCTCTCTCCCTCTTGCATAAAAAAAGGCCAGTCTGTTGGGCTTGCTGCAAAAAAAAACCCCCAAAAAATTAACATAACAATCCAAAAGTTAATCTTTTATAAAATTAAATCATCTTAAGGAAAAATTACACAAATATACAAAACCAAAAAATGAGAAATTTAGAAGAATCCTAAAAATGACTTTTGTTTGATAATATGAAAATTAAGACAAAGTGAATAATTTTGTAGAAAAACACAATTTCCCAAAACTGACTCCAGAAGAGATAGAAGGCAGAAGGAGATTGATTTTCACAGAAAAAAATAAAACAAAAATAAAGTTCATAAAGGCTGGTCACTTCCCTCACAAAACGCCATCTACCTGTGGAGTTATAGAAAATGGATGCAGCAACACCATGTTAGGAGTTTAAAAGCCAACCAGGTCTCTGGCAGTTCTGAGTGTTTGCCGATTTCCGTACATAAACGTTCCCGTTGTGACTGACTTCTGGCTGTCCGTGTGACATCACTTCCCAAGGAGCCGGGAGTACAGCGTGTCTCCTGTGAGTCAGTACACGCTGGTTCTTGTACTTCATGGAGATGCTGCCAGAGCTGTCCAGACTGTTCCAAGAACAGAGCCAAAGAGGTCATTCTGGCTTTTAAAAATTAAGTACCTAAAACCTTTTTTTTGGAAAAATTGGTAGGGCATATAGAGAAAATAACTGTATATATATTTCAATTTTAATTATAAGTGGAAAAATACCAGCTATAATGAGTGTACACAAGATATAGGAGTGTAAATAGCAAAGTAAAGCATTATGACCAGATCTCATTCATTCCTGACTTTGCACTGAAATTTCAATATTAGGATATCCATTTATTTATTTAAAGAATGAAAACTACAATCACATTGATTCTAAAATTGCTTTGGGTGAAAAGTTAATAACTATTCCTAATGAGAGCATGCAAAGATACGTATAGACTTCCTTAGTGTGATAAAATTCCTATGTCTCAGTCCAAAAATTGATTTTAACCTCAGAGACATTCCTATGAAAGCAAAAATAAAACAAGATGGAAATACTAGCCAATGCAATTAGATAGGAGAAAGTAATTACAGGCATGGATATGGAAATTGTGTTATAAAACTATAACATTTATAGGTGATTTTACCCTAGGAAACTCAGGAGAACTGATACAAAGACAAAAGAATTATGTGAGGAAGTGAAGTGTGAAGTTGGTGTGCAGAAATCACTAACCTTTGGCTGGGAGATGATGGCTTACAGGAGATGTTGGCGCTTTTAGAGTAGAAAAATGAAAACTAAAGTTCATATAGGAGATAAACCAAAAATACCTGAGATATTCTGAAAAAATTACAAATGAAAATGGCTTTTCTGCATACCAGATTATTGTTACTATTTAATAATGATTATGAGTGTTATTTTTCAATGGTGGGGTTTGAATCCTGAGGCTTGTACACACTAGACAAGCACCGTTCCATTGAGCAACATCCCAATTCTCCAAATATAAAGCTTTGATAATTAAAAGAAGGTAGTCTTGTCTCCCTTCCCAAATCAGAAGACTAGTGAAATATGATATAAATGTAGAACTGGACTCAACTTCATGTGGGAACTTAGTACATGCTAAACCAGAAGGAAATGATGGACTATTCAAATATATGTTCTCAGAGCAAATGAGAACCTATTTGGAAAAGAAATGAATTTATATCTCATGTCTTATACTAATACCAGAAGTGTATTAGAAATTTAAATGTAAAAGAAAAAGAAAGCTAAAAAGAAATTATGGGAAATGAGGATTCAGAACCCTTAAGTAAAGAAACATTGACACATTTGACATAATTACAAGTAAACTTTTACTTATTTATTTATTTATTTTTTTGGTTTTTTGAGGTAGGGTCTCACTCTAGCCCAGGCTGACCTGGAATTCACTACGGAGTCTCAGGGTGGCCTCGAACTCACGGCGATCCTCCTACCTCTGCCTCCCGAGTGCTGGGATTAAAGGCGTGCGCCACCACGCCCGGCTTACAAGTAAACTTTTATTTAAACATGATAAAAAAATTATGTAGACAAATAAAACTAAGCAAAGTATAAAGAGTGAACTTAATTTTTATTTAGAAGTTGTTTCATGGACAATTACACTATGTCTAATTCTATTTAAAAAGTTTGTGTGTGTGTGTGTGTGTCCAGGGTCTCTTGCTACTAAAAACAAATGTTCTGTTCAGCCTTACGTAGATGGCTGGGGAATGGAACCTGGGTTAGCAAGTTTTTCAAGCAAGTGCCTTTAGCCACTGAGCCATCTGCCCAGCCCCATACCTGTCTATTTCTAAATATGAAAACTTCCTAGAAATTTGCATCAAAGTGAGGAGCAACCAAATATAAAAATAGATGAGAAACTGTACTCCTAGGCATTGACTAGTTTCCACACTGTCCTAGACCTGATTTCTCTCACTGCAAAAAAGAAAAAGAAAAGGAAAATAGGAGGAATTACACTATTCCTAGGAATACTTGTGTATGTTTGAAATGACTCACTATACAACATAATTCAGTTATAGAGTAGATGTACAAGTGAGATATGGTTAAATACATTATGGTATGTCTAATTTCTGGAATGGTATCTATCTCTACCAAAAGAGTAAGGAAGTTCTGTAGAAACTTTTACATGAAAGACTCTTCACTGTTAAGGGAGTAAATCAAGACACACACACACACACACACACACACACACACACACACACACACATATACACATATATACATATATGTGTGTATCAAGATATATATAAATACATACACACATATATGTATATTCATGATTATATGCAAAATGCAAGCAAAATACACATAATATACTTCTATTTATTTTGAAGGGTGGAATTGTAAGAATTTGTATGTACTTAAAAAATGCTCTCATAAATGCATCATAGTGACTTCCTATGGATGGGAAGAATTAGGCTGAGCTGAAGGCTAGTGTAAAGAAAGACTGTTCTCTATGCATGTGCATTAGCTTTAAAATGTATACTATTCAAAAATGAGCTGGTTAAATTTTAAACAAACTCAAATAAAAATTCATAGAGCTGTAACTGAGCACTTGTACACATCAAAAAGGAAAGCGCGGGCTGGAGAGATGGCTCAGGTGTTTCTGCTTGCTTGCAAAACCTGACACCCCTGGTTCGATTCCCAGTTACCCACATAAAGCCAGATACACAATGTGGCACATGTTGCTGGAGTTCATTTGGAGGAACAGGAGCCCCTGGTGACACATACTCACTCTGTCTCTCTCTCAAATAAATAATAAAAGTAATTCTTTTAAAAACTAAAAGTGGTATAGAATGATGTTCTTTGGAGCATTTTTCTATTAGTAATAAAATTATATATATATATATATATATATACATATATATATATATATGTATATGGAAAGGAGGGATTCAAATTGGATGAATTTGTGATATATTGTTTTTTCTTGAGGTAGGGTCTTGCTCTAGCCCAGACTTACTTAGAATTCACTGTGTAGTCTCAGGGTGGCCTTGAACTCACAGTGATCCTCCCAAGTGCTTGGATTAAAGGCATGCAACATTACAGCTAGCTAATTTGTGATATTGAATATTATATATCAGTTTTGTAAAAGTAAAGGTAAATAAAGAACTAATACAGAAAAAATTTCTGAGACTTTTTTTTTTTGAGGTATGATTTCACTCTAGCCCAGGCTGACCTGGAATTCACTATGTAGTCCCAGGCTGGCCTCAAACTCATGGCAAACCTCCTACCTCTGCCTCCCAAGTGCTGGGATTGAAGGCGTGCACCACCATGCCTGGCTGAGACTTGTTTTGGGGCAAAATTCAATCAGAATTTAAAATACTACCCCAGGTTAACATTTATGCATCTATGAATACAGCATTACTCAATATAGTTATAGTAGCTGAAATTCTAAACACACACACACACACACACACACACACACACACACTTGTACTTGTGTAAACAAGTAGAAAAGTTTTAGAGAAATCATAATAGAACTAATAGTATTTCCTTCATGAGGGAAGACTTGGATTGTGATGGGAAAGAATAGGAGAGGGTTCAGAAGAACTTTAGCCTTTCCAGCATTTGAATTTTTAGTAAAATATGCTTATATTATACTCATAATAATCATAAGACCTAGCAAGGGTGATTTATAACTATTTTGGAGGCTTTGCAGGTTTGTCTCCCCAAGGCCAAGTGATTAGGAAATTCTTTCTGTGAAAAACATTCCTTTCTTCTTCAAACTTAAATCTTCCCGTGTTGACAATCTGCAGGAAACTTTCTGTACTCTGTCACTGTTGAGGGTGTTCCCATGAATCAAATACTCTGGCAAAAAAAAAAAAAAAAGAGATACAGAGAAAAACAATAAAGGCCCATTCATATATTTCATGGCCTTCTGATTTACTGAGCATAGGAAGTAAGATATCAGCATTTAACAACAGTTGCTATTTATTGAATGATTCTCTAAAGCCAGGCACCATACTGGTCTTTTGCATATATTCATGATCTCATATAATCCTGGAAACATCTTCTGAAGGTGGATGCCATCCTTTTTTAAAATAGGAGGAAAGTGAAGCTTAGAAAGATATTATGTAGATCACCCAAGGTCCCAGTGCATATAAGCATTCGTCATAGGAGCCAGGTCTGCATCTGTCTAATGCTGAACCTCATGCTCCTCCCTGTGTTCTGTGTACCTTCCATCAGAGACACTGGACAGCTTAACTACATGAATACATTTGAATCTGTTTCTTGATGCTTCAAGACAGCACGTTTGACTTTCTCAGTGTTTCTGCAATCAGATTCTGAGTCTCCATCAAGAGAAATAGTGAAGTATGGAAATGATAGTAACCAAGAGAGTAAGTTTAAAGAAAGCAGAATTATGATGTATTAACAGAATTTAGTGCTCTACTTACCTTTATTTAAAGGTGTGGTGAATTCAATGGTGTCATTTGTGTATAACCCATTTATTAATTATTTATTAATTGATGAATTGTCCTACAGGCTTCTATTCTAATTCCACATGTTCTGTCTTTATCAGTGCCTATATAATACCTTGAATCTTTAGTTGTCATGCTAAAAATGTTTAGATACATTCCATTTCCTTCTCACCATGAATCTCATAGTAAATCTCTGGTCTATACACCCTGAATTAACATAAGCAGAAAGTAGGTGCAGTACCACAAGGGCTTCGTAAGTGAATCCTTGGATTAGAAATTGTAAATGCCATTTGGAGAAAAGCAGAAGATGGTGCCTGAGTGTCTAAGAAACTTCACCAACCACCTGAGAGACACTTCCATGTGTGACTGCATAAAATGGAAATAAAGAATGGCAAATACGCCATCGACCATTCACTTTCTCACCTGCTGAGAGCAAAACACAATCCAATGCAATTTTAGTACTTACATGCCTTGGGGGGGAAATAGACCCCTAAAATCTGCCCAGTGCAACACTAGAAAAATTCCTTAAAGTTGTGCTGTGCTGGGTGTTTTAAAACCCAAGGCCTTGGATGCTCTCATTGAGTAAAATGGACTGGTAATTTTGTTTTGTTATATTATCTACCAAGCATAATGATAATGGGTCACATGCAATTTAGGAAAAAATTAAGTCTAATAAGAAAAATCTCTAATAAATACTAAGTGTATCTTACTGATACTATCATTGGTCTAACCCTTATATTAGCATTTGTGTGCATGCATTTTTTAAACATATTAAATGATCTGTAATAGGCTGAAAATGAAAAGGGCAGTAAAAATTAAAACAAGCTTTCTGATAGTATCTGTGTTGTACATATTTTTTGTTGCATGTTTTCCCCTGGGGCACATACTAGAAGGTGTGATGCATACAAGGAAATGACACTGGAATATGGCAAGAGACTGATTTTTTTTAAAAAAAATTTTGTTTATTTTTATTTATTTATTTGAGAGTAACAGACAGAGAGAGAGAAAAAGAATGGGTGCACCAGGGCCTGCAGCCACTGCAAATGAACTCCAGACGCATGCGCCCCCTTGTGCATCTGGCTTACATGGGTCCTGGGGAATGGAGCCTCGAACCAGGGTCCTTAGGCTTCACAGGCAAGCGCTTAACCACTAAGCCATCTCTCCAGCCCCAAGAGATTGCTTCTCGATGGAATCTGGCCAGTAGTAAAGCTATCCAGTGTGAGGAGATAGACCCTATATCATTAACCAAGAATGCAACCAGTACATGACACATGGAGACCAGAAGTCAGAATGCAGCCCCGATAAAAGGCTGCAGTTGTCAGTTCAAACCAGGCTTCTTGGCTTCTGGGGGTGGCTGAGCAAAGCATGCCTAAGGAAAGGGTTTAGAGGGTCCTGTGTGGTGTTAGCTGTCCATCTGACACAAAGTGCTAGGGTGGGGTTGAGCTCCATGGCTATGTGAGGGTGCTGACATCATGAGAAATGTCCTTCAGAAGCCTCAGTGGGCCCAGGGTGATACCTGGCATTGCTGTTTTCAATGAGCTCTTGAGATATTTCTGCAAGCAGAAATTTGAAAAGAACTGCCTTAAATAATATCAACAAGGGTAAGGTTTCTTTCCCCCCCCACTCTTCTCAGCCATGAGATTTAGGAGAGTAACAACTACTTTTAGATCCTACTGACACGGTCGTCATAAATGTCTTGCTGTGGCAGGCTCTCAGTATATTCTGTGGAATGACTAAGTAGCCTTCTGGTGGCTAAGTTTCTGTTGGGCATTTGCTGTGTGAGCCATTCCGACTCTGTGCAAAGAGGGCAAAAGTCTCTCAGGAACTACAGGAGTTTAGGAAGAGACAGCGGACAGAAGCTCCAACATAACGTGGCATTGAACATGTTGTGGGATACCATTTGCATGGGAGAATGGGGACAGGTGGCACTTGGTGATTACAAGTTTACCGAAGTAAGTGGAAAGCTTGAGAAAAGAGATGGTAGTGAGTAAGGCTCTGGGGACTTTACAGAGCAGTGACGAGATGGTGGACTCCTTGGAGAGTATCCATCCTGGGGAGGTAACAGGAGGGAAGAATTTAAAGCAACTCCTCGTTTCTTTAGGTTGAGAACCCCAGTGGAAGGTTGAAGCCATTGTATGAGGAATGGCATTTGGGAGGAGAGTATCTGAGGGGCCATACTGAGTGTGGAGTATCTGTGTCTATAAGTGGAGAAGCTGTAAGTCATGGGTCAGTGAACCCTTACCCTAAAGGGTCAGGCGGTAAAGAGGCTTTGCAGGCCAGATGGTCTTTGCTGTGACTACCCAACTCCTGCCATAAAGTGTGGAAGTATTCATCAGCGGTGTATAAGCAAATGGGCATGGCTGTGTTCCAATAAAACTTTATGTAGAAAAATAGGTGGTGAGCTAGATTTGGCTCATGGGACCTAGCTTGGCGCTTTTGCTGTAAATATAAGGATGGATAGCAGATGTAGATACAAATATAGGTATAGTGATTCCTGTATGTCGAGAGAGGGAGAGAGAGAGAGTGTGTGTTGTTTGGGGACTGAAGAGATGGCTCAGCAGTTAAGGCACTTGCCTGGGAAATCTAACTACCCAGGTTCGAATCCCAGTTCCCATGTAAACCAGATACACAACATGGCATATGTATTTGGAGTTAATCTGCAGTGACTAGAGGCCTTGCCATACCCATTTTTCTCTCTGTCTCTTCCCCCTCTTTCTATCTCTCTGCTTAGAAATAAATAAAAATACTTTTTATAAAACACTATTTTAAATTTTTTTGTTTATTTTTATTTATTTATTTGAGAGCGACAGACAGAGAGAAGGAGGCAGAGAGAGAGAGAGAGAGAATGGGCATGCCAGGGCCATCAGCCACTGCAAAGGAACTCCAGATGCGTGCACCCCCTTGTGCATCTGGCTAACATGGGTCCTGGGGAAACGAGCCTCGAACCGGGGTCCTAAGGCTTCACAGGCAAGCGCTTAACCACTAAGCCACCTGCCCAGCCCTAAAACACTATTTTAAAGAGTATTTATCCCTTTAAGAAAAGTGAAAATTCAGAGTAACCTTTAGTAATAATGATAGGTGTGAAGAAATAGTATCTGATAGAAAATGAAAGGGATTTATTAATTTCTAAACCCGATCATGGATCCAAGACATAGAAAAAGCCATTGTTCTGCATACTTGATCAATGTTGTGCCCATTCCTTTGTTAATGAAGCTGATTTTGCATGATGACAAACCATTCAAAACTAGACCTCACAGCCTTTATATTTTCAAGAAATGCAAGAGTTAACTCGGGGTAATTCTTTCAAAAAGAAGTGTTCCGTTTTGGAAGTGGCTGCCTGATTCAGTCTCTTCCAGTCACACCACCTATCCCAGGGACTTAGGGCCAGTGGGCTTCAGTGTTTTGGGAAGATAGGAGAAAGCAGAGACCAGAGACAGCATAGAGATAACCCAGCAAGAAACACTGTCCTGGCTCTCATGGGGTTATGTGAGGTCCCCATCCTCAGGAAAACAAGACTTGTCTTCGGTATAGGACAGAATATGCTATCAAAATCCTCCCTGTCACCCAGCAAGCAGTTTCAATGCTGTCGTTATATTACCCCAGTCATGTACGGCTCTGTGTAGCCAGTGGTTTTGTGGAGTGGATGCTGTCCCTACATACTTCTTTATTTCTCGAATATCACTTGGTCGTGTCATGATTACAAGGCTTGGAGGAACATAACCCCTGTCCATTCCCAGTATAAATGGGCACTTGAGATGAAACCACCTAGTTAATTTCCTCCCGTTGCTGGAGGAGAATCTGAATCCAAGCCACACCACACCCCAGCCCCCTAAATCTCGATTAAAATCCACCTAGAGCATTCTGGTAAAGCTTTATTTAAAGTCAGCAGAGAATTATAAAGTCAAAAGTGAAAAATGGTACAACAAGGAAGAATCATAAAAACACACTAGATCAGTTAAATGGAGTCAAAGGCAATTTAGTGTGAGCTGGCACTGGCCTTTATTGATGCAAAGAATGTGATGTGTCCGGGCTTGGCAAGAACATGACAAGAATGTGGATCGAAGGATGCAGCTCCTACCGGCTTCACCCTGGAGCAGACACGCAGGCCCAGGGAGGATGCATGACTGCCTTGCTTCTGTACAGAAATTTCAGAAAGACTCATCTAATTCTTTCGAGTTCGGACACCTTCACTGTTTCCTTTCCTCTTTATGCAATATATATACATACATGTGTGTTTTAAATTTCCTATGTGTGTGAATGTGCACTGGTGTGTTTAGACCAGGGTATCTTCCTCAATTGCTCTTCCTCTTATCATTATTTATTATTATTATTATTTTGTTTTTTTTGGGGGGGGGTTAGGGTCTTGCAGCGTGTTGCTCTAGCCCAGGCTGACCTGGAATTCATTATGTAGTCTGGGGGGAGGGCCCTCAAACTCATGGCAATCCTCCTACCTTTCTGCCTCTGGAGTGCTGGGATTAAAGGTATGCGCCACCACACCCAGCTTCCCCCTTATTTTTCAGACAGGGTCTCTCACTGAACCTGGAGCTCACTGATGTGACTAGACTAGCTAGGTAGCAAGCTTCAGGAATCCTCTGTCTCTGCCTTTCCAGTTTTGGGACTGCAGATACATGCCTGGCTTTTTACATGAATACCAAGAAATTAGAGCTGGTCCTGATTTTTTTTAAAGCATTTTACCAATGGAGCCATCTCCACAGTTCCTTCATGTTGTATGTTTCTAAAATGAAATTACTCCTTTCATGGAGATAAGCTGACACAGAAATTTCATCAGACCAGGAACGCAGGTAGCATTTGACAGTACTTTAAAAAAATTTTTTTTTGTTTATTTTTATTTATTTATTTGAGAGCAACAGACAGAGAGAGAAAGAGACAGAGAGGGAGAGAATGGGGCATGGCAGGGCCTCCAGCCACTGCAAATGAACTCCAGACACGTGCACCCCCTTGTGTATCTGGCTAACGTGGGTCCTGGGGAATCGAGCCTCTAACCAAGGTCCTTAGGCTTCACAGGCAAGCGCTTAACCACTAAGCCATCTCTCCAGCCCCTTTTTCTGCTTTTTTTGAGGTAGGGTCACACTGTAGCCCAGACTGACCTGGAATTCACTGTGGAGTCTCAGGCTAGCCTCGAACTCTCAGTGATCCTCCTACCTTGGCCTCCATAGTGCGCCACCACGCCTCGCTTCATCAGTACTTTTCTTTTGTGTGGCCTAGTATTTTCATTTCCCTGGGGCCACCACACAGACTTGTGTGTTACCGCCCATGTGAGGTTGTTTCTGCCTCGCCTCCCGTGAGCCAGTATTACCAGATGTGATCAGTGCCAAGCACAGCTGCTGTTTGACTCGTGCCCTCCTGCCCTCTGTAGGCACCGAGCTGGGATCTCACGCATTGCGTCAGTAATCCTCACGGAAGCCCAGTGAGGCGGGTCTTTACCGGCCTGCTGATGTCACAAGTGAGGCCACATAAGGCCGAGACGCTTGAATGGACGTGAGGTGATTCCGCGAGCCTGACCCCTGGGCATATGCTGTGCCAGTCATTTCTCTGAGCTCAGCGGCACCACTGCCTGGGTGCTGAGAGCTCCAGGGGGCGAGGTAGCAGTCTAGCTCCGCCCTGTGCCCACGGGCCCGAGGCCTGTGCTGACTCCTGCCCTTGACACTTCTTCTTGTTGCCACTCTGGACGAGTCACTCACCTACCATGTGTGTGTGGCTGCCCATCTCCCAGTCACAGTAATGTCTGCCTTCGTAGAGCCATGAGGAATGGACCACAGGCCGGAGTAAAATGAGTGGAAGAACCTCGGCCCCTAGGCAGGGCCGTGAGCCTCCAATGGCAGCTGCTGCCGTGGGAATTGCAGTAGTTTGCTTGTCCCTGTTGCTATTAATACATCTCCCAAAGGCAGGTGTCTTCACTGAGAAACATGGCTGGAGGAGGAACCAGGAGTGGGGCAGTTGCAGCCTTTATTATAGTCTGAAACGGGCTGCTCAGAACCCTTCAAATCCTATTGGGGCATAGGCCATGCCCACTTCTGGTAGACCTGTTGGTCCCAAAATCAAGCTGTTTCGGAAACTAGGTTCCCCTGGAGCTTTTCTCCCTGGGTGACTTCACCTTCGCCACCAGGTTTTGTGATTCTCGCTCTTCTCTCCCATCTACAATCCACCCTTGGGAGAAAAGGGAGCTTCCCTGGGTTCTATCAAGTCTGCTTGGAGTCTAGCTGTAGATGGAAGAGGAGTGAATGGCTTATGGTAAGTGATTTACAAGACCTGAAAGACAGCAGAGCAGCCTGTTCTGAGGAATAGAGGCAGGGCGGGAGGGAGCTATTCATCTCACAGACATGCAATTCCCTCAGAACTTTTTATTTTTTTTTGGGGGGGGGGGGGTAGGAATGACCAGAAACCAGCCAGGCCATATGCTGTCTATTTGCAGTCCTCTGAGATGTCGACATTCCCCCCTGTACCCACAGATTGAGGCTAGTGCTGTTCCCTCCTTTAAGATGGTTCTCGAACTTGAAAAGGAACTGAAAGGTTGAGACATGCAGAGAGAGAGAGAGAGCGCGAGAGAGCGAGAGCGCAGATGATCTGACTAAAGCAGTCCTGACAAATTCCAGCCCCTCCTGGTTGTCAGAAGTAGTCTGCAGATGCTACACAGGAGGCTCCCCAGACCAGCTTGCGTGTTGGTAAATACGTACAACCAGAGAAGACGCAGCGACGCTGCCCAGAGCTCGGGGATGTGGAGAGAACAAGTTTGATTGCCCCGCCTCGACCGAGACCTTTCGCTCAAGTCATCCATCACCGTGCAGTCTGGAGCTTTGGCCCGGAGTTCGATTCTTCAGGCTGGGCTCCCGCTTCGTTCCAGGTGCTGGCCAGTTGTGCTTCCCTCCAACTGGGGCTGATTTATGGAGCTGGGAATGTTTCCTGGTTTTTTCCAAATTCTGTTCCATTAATAAAAGGGACATGGACTTTTTCTTTCTTTTTTTTATTTTTTACAGATCCTTCGTTTTAACATCCCTAATACCAAAGATTTTTTTTTTTTTTAATGGGTTTGTGGTCTGCTTTCTGTGATCTGGAGGGTGGAAATGCTGTTCTGTGTCTTGAGTATCAAAGACAAGGTTTTTGGGGGGCTCTTATTTCTTTCCCTTCTGGTTGTAGTTGAAGGCAGTAGTCTTTGTTCTGACATTCAACACCCCTCAAGGCCAGGGAAGGCTAGGGAAGCTTTGGTGACAGCGACCAGCCGCGGGCATTGGGAGTTGTCCTGGTCCCACCCTGACACATGTTGTTCAGAGTATAATATTAAAAGGCCTTTCACACTTTGGCCGGGTCTCTGGTGACAGTGTAAGGCAATATTGAAGACTTCAAAAGGGAATCTGAGTGTCAAAGGAGGACACTGTCACACAGAGGCTGAGCAGGGGGCTGCCAAGTGGTACCCGTTTGACTGAAAGGAAAGCCGGATCTGAGCTGATAAGGGACAACAGACCCCTCGGGAGTTTTCCCAAGTGGCAGAAATGTGTCAGTGGAAAGTAATTGGAAATTGATAGTTGGCATATCTCTGAGTTACCTTTTCTTCCTGATAACACCAAAGGTTTTGGCCAAGAGTCACTTGTGACTAATCCATCAAGTCCCACAATGCACTGCTGAAACACAAACTGCTCTTTGTGGAAAGTCAGCAGCTGCCTTTGGATTCTCTGCCTCCTGGTTGGCACTTCAGTGCGGAGGCCTGTGGTCTTAATTTGGCTTAGACTGAGTGGGAGGAACAGCCAAGTCTGCCTTTTGATAATTCCCTGAAATAATCACAATCATGGCCAATGCAATAACCATTCAAGTCAGTTCCCCAGGTACGTGTCCAGTCCCTGCTACGGCCTTCCCATTGTGCCGTGAGCCCCAGGACACAGGAAATAAATAACAAACATGGTCTTTGCCCTTAAGGAGCTGATGGCTCTTAGGAAGGATGATGTGTTTATGAAACACGTTTCACGTGGCAAGATAAGGTCTCCTGTATGTGCAGAAGTGAGCGGGCCTGGGAATAAGTACAATAGAGCGCCAGAAAAAATGAGATCAGACTGAGGTGGAGTTGTCAGGGAAAAGGCTTTATGGATGAAGTGGGACAAAGACATCAATATCCTACATCCAGAATTTCCCGTTAAAGAACCTTCAAGGAGCACAGTATCGGGTGACCAAGAGATCATGGATGCCTTCAAGTGGACATAAATTTGGACAGTATGAGAACAGACTGATTTGGTTGAACAAATGTTGAGCTCATGTTATGGGTTCACCAACCATGTCTGGTGAAGCAGAGAAGAATGGCACATGCATAAAGCTCACGTAAGAGATACTTCCACTTACTGGTGTCACCCCCTCCCCACCAAGGTCTTCTCATCCAAGATGTATTTGAGTTGAGGCATGGAGACCATTGCTGATACAGCTGAAGGATGGCACACACACTTAATAAGTTGTGCACAGGGTATAAAGTCTACACACGCGTGTTAATTGTGCAAAGAAACGACACCGAATTAGCATTGAGATCCTGGCCCAAATCACTGGGTTCGAGAATAGTTGGAATAGCGTTTGAGGGCTGGACCTGGCTCAAATTCAAAGAGTTCAGTAGAGCCCAAGCTCTCTGAATGTACAACCCCTTTCCCCATTTTCATTGTCCCCATGATAGCTTGTTTGGGGACCCAGTTAGAAGAGCGAAGGATGTCTCATCATTACAGGTGAGGCAGTGTAGCTCTGGGCTTTGGTACCAGGGAAGTTTGGCACCATCCATGTATAAGTGTTACTAAAATCTAGAATCCGCTGTATTCCTCCCCTACAAAGTCACCATTTCTTTGCGTCTTACCGTAGAGGTACCACTGAGGTTCGTTCGCAAATTGTTCTAGGAACAAGTCAGATGGTGGAGGTGGTGGTGGACATGGTAGTCATTATTCCAAAATGCATAATTTTTAAATAATATAGCCAAGGAATGAACGCCAGTAAACTCTGGAAAGAATCTGAGATATTGAGCATGGAGGCACCGAGGTGTCAGAGTTTATTTAGCTAAGCAATACCAGCAGAGGACGAGCAAATCCCCCTTGCTAGCTAGCAATCATTTTCATACCACAGTGAGACCTCTGCTTACTAACCCTGCATGCCTGCCACCCATCTGACTGCCTTTTGAAGCTAATTTAGGTATCAAATTCAAATGGAAGTTTGAGGACCAAAAAAAAAAAAAAAAAAGTACTTTCTTTTTTTTTTTTTTTTTCCAAATCTGAAGGGACTGATGTAAACTAGAAGAAATTTGAAATTACTCTTGATTCCTAACATTTCCCTTAGCCTACAGTCACCCTCCACAAGCACAGGCTCATCTTGGCCTCCGTGGATGACACATGCGTGCACTCACATGTCCACATATGTACGCCTCGGTGCTGTATTCATCGTCATCTGTGCGCATTTTACAAATCATGGCTCGTGGGCGTGTGCTTTTTATCATGTTACTTTTTAAATGAACGTGACAGCTTGAACTTCTTTTGTTGTTGTTGAAATTCCGCCCTGTACTCAAGGGCCGGCGTTGGGTCCCATCGTTCCACGGACAGGGGTTGGCACGGGGAGGGGACCTAAGAGTGGCTGGAGAGACGTCAGGTTTCCATCGTGAGGCACATGGCTCACGTTAACAGAGAAAGTGGTCGGCGAAGTAAAGGATGAGGAGAAAGGAGGCCCAGCACTGACAGTGCGAGGCGAGGACCTCGCAAGAGCAGAGACTTACGCTTGGCCATGGCTGGATTCACAAGGGTGGGATCAAGATCGTAGACTTTAGTCTTTCAGTTGTTGTTTTTCCTTTTAATTGACAATTTTAGACATGCACCTAATGTATTTTAATCATAACTCCCTCCCAGTATTCTCTTTTGCCCCACCCCAACTTCTTTCACATAAGCCTTTCTTCTTTTCCAACTAGTTTTTTTTTTTAAAATATTTTAATTTATTTATTTGGGAGAGAGAGAGAGAGAGAGAGAGACTGGGTGCTCAGGGGTCTCCACCCACTGCAAACGAACTCTAGACACATGTGCCACCTTGTGCATATGGCTTACGTGGGTCCTAGGGAATTGAACATAGGTCCTTCATCTTTGCAGGCAAGTGCTAAGCCATCTCTCCAGTCCACAACTAGTTTTTTTAAATATTTAATTCAATTTATTTATTTGGGAGAGAGAGAGGAGAGAATGGATGTGCCAGCGTCTCTAGCCATTGCAAACAAACTCCAGACACATGCATGACCTTGTGCATCTGGCTTACATGGGTACTGGGGAATCAAACCTGGGTCCTTAGACTTTTCAGGCAAATGTCTTAACTGCTAAGCCATCTCTCTAAACCCTAGTTTTGTTTTTGTTTTTGTTTCAATAGTCTGATGGCTTTATTTTTGTTTGTTTGTTTGTTTGTTTGTTTTTTGGTCATCCTTCACTATCTGTGATGGTATGTGGATGGACCCAGCATTATGTTGGTAAGATCAACTGCTGTGGGGTCATCAATGCAATGGCCACTTCATGTTCAGAAGACAGTGTCCAGAGCCTTCCTCCCTATCCTTTTGCTCTTGCATTCTTTCTGCCACCTCTTCCATAGGATTTTGTAAGAGGAATTTTTTTTTTTTTGGTGGGGTGGGGAGGGAAAGACTTCACTATTTAGCCCAAGCTGGCTTTCAATTTGAATTTGAAATCAACCTGAGTCAGCCTTCAGAGTGCTTAAATTATAGGCCATCATTCTCTGCAAAGCTTTTATTTTTCAATAATGCTATCTTGAAACCTTTCCTCTTACATAAAGTCAGGGATTAGCATGTGGGGCTCAAAAGAGAAGGGAGACTATTGCGGCTTGGCCCCTGCTCTGGGTTTTAGGGTGTTCAAGTGCTCCTGTGCTTCCATAGACCCAGGAGTTCAAGTCTTTGGGATGAGAATACAGCCCAGGCTCTACTAACAGAGCCACGTGTGGAGCGACTGTATTTTCCCACAGGGATAACCTTCTCTGTTAAAATAGTTTTGTCATACATAGAGGTTTTCCAAGCCAATTCACATACCTAGCAAAGGCAGTAGATTCAGAGGTGGATGTTCCTGAGCTAAGGGGAGATGGCAAGGAAACCTGGCGGCACACAGAGTCACCTCTCTAAATGCCAGAGTGGGCATAAAAGAAAAACACCGGGGCTGGAAGGATGGCTTAGCAGTTAAGGCACTTGCCCATGAAGCTTCAGGACCCAGGTTCAATTCTCCAGGTCCCACGTAAGCCAGATGCACATGGTGGCACATGCATCTGGAGTTCAGTTGCAGTGGCATGCCCATTCTCACTCACCACCACCACCCAGCCCCGCTCTGTAATAAATAAATAAATAAAAATAAAATCTTAAAAAACAAACAAACAAACACCGAATCAGTTCTCAACCACAAATCCTGGGACCTAGAGACCCAACCTTCCAGATGTCTTCATATCCAGCCTCTGATCAGGAAGGCTGTTAGTAAGCCAGGCTTTCTGCTCTCTTCCTTCCCTGTCTCTTGAGCTCCTCATCACACTGACCACACAGGTCCTTTTGATCGGTGCTCTGGGATATGAGGCCTCTGGAGGAACGTATTCATTTTGACGAGCTTGGAGCAATGAAACTGGAAAGCCAAACACGACCCCAGCTGTTGCTGTGTGTACCGAACCTGTGTGACAACAGCCCGGGGAGCTTGGGCCACCGGAGACACGATCACATATGGAGCGGTGCTCCTCCTTCACATGACTGGCTGTTTTTATTCACTGAAGGATCAAAGCACTAAATACCCTCCAGCAAGCTAAGAGCAAACCCCTTAGCTTGCTCCACTTTATGACTACAGTACTTGGAGGTAGGATTAGGAAAGAGTCCGACAGTACTCACATGAGATATGCCAGCAATGGGGCAACTGGAAGCTCATTCATCTATTGTCCATACTTTCGGAGATAATATGTAATGGGTACAGAATCATAATTGCCAGCCAAATTGTCATCTCAGTTTTATGAGGTCCAGAAACGAAGGGATAGTCAAGCCTCTGTTCTTGGGGTGCAGACGGTACCCTGCTTGTGCCTAGCACTTCCTCTTGACCTTGCCTGCTTATGAGCCATGAAACTCTAGCTTAAGAGAGAAAGTGCTTCTTGGGCCGGGGAGATGTCTCAGCAGTTTAAGGCACTTGCCTGTGACACCTAAGGACCCTGGTTCAATTCCCCAGTACCCACGTATAACCAGGTACACAAGGTGGCACATGCATTTGGAGTTCATTTGCAGTGGCTAGAGGACCTGGCGTGCCCATTCTCTCTCTCTCTCTCAAGTAAATAAATAAAATATTTTTTTTAAAAAGAGAGATTGTGCTTCTGATGTTATCTCCACTTACCCTCTCCTTGGAGCGATGGACATGAACATAGGTCTCCCAGATCCCTGACTTCTAATTGAGCAGGAGCCAGGCAGCATGGCTGTCTTAGAAACCACTGGCGACTTGAGGAAAGCTGTCTTCAGCCTCTCTTAGAGGGGCAGAAAAAATACCATGGAAATGCTGGCGAAATAATTCATAACTTTGGCTTTTTTTTTTTTACACATCAACATATGCCAACAGATGCTCAGTTCAAAACATGAATATCTGATTAATATAACATCAGACATCTGGCACCGAGCAGTGGGATTTGGGAGGGGGCGGTTAGTAGAACTCAAATGGTGTCCTTATAACCAGGGCTGTCTGCGAGCACATAGTAGGCATGGAAAATATCTGTGATTTTGATTTTCCTTGATTTGAGTCACTCTGTTGCTTGGTTTTGAGCCCAGATGTTTGGCATACAGTCAAGCTATGTGCTCTGCCTCCTGTCATCAACCACATCACCATGGAGATGTCCTGGCTGGGGACAGCTTTCCTGCTGGCCACATTTTGAGGTCTCTTCTCGTCCTAGCCACTCAGGCTCTGACGATTAGAAGTGGCGATCAACACAGACTGCAGGTGGCTCATGGGGCTAGCAATGTGCAGGGGCGAGGATGCTCCACAGCCCTCGTGTTTTGCTTTTGTTCTCACTGCGGTGGTATCTGAAGGCAGAGAACATTGAGATCTCAGCTAACAGAGCACAGTGGTGCTCACAGTAAATGTTTGAGCAGCATCAACTCATTCATTCCATTGGCCATTGGCAGAGTGCGGAGGGAACATCTTTTGGTCTGCAGCACTGCCTTAGAACCTAAGAAACAAGTGAGGGAAGACCTGGGGTCAAGGGAGAAAAAAAAATGTGGGTGATGAGAATCAGAGACTTTGATGGCGACAAGACATGGTAGTTACAAGAAAGGACATCCGGTGGCTGTGCTGGTGTCACTGGGATGCAATGCTGAGGGGAAAGGAAGCTATTGCTCTAGATCCGAGTCCATGTTTCAGATCTGTCTTAGCATCAGTACATGACCTCACGTCTCACTTCTGTGCAGTAGAGCGACGGACCTGGGTACTCTCTCTCCTGCAACGCGCTCTGACCACAGTTCTCTCAACAGGAAATGGATGGGTGCTCATTTTCTTACATTCCAGCTTATCCCCCAAACCTTGAACCCCAAACCTTGAACTGAGCACTTCCACCATCACGCAGAGTCCTTAAGAGATTGAGGACCCAAGAAATGAAAGGTTACGGAAGAAGACACAGCCTGATGTCTTAGTATCTTTGCCTAGGAGCTGATGGTGCCTTTTGAGAACTACTTGTCCATCCCCACTTTTGAATACTAAGACAAAGATTTGTTAAGGCTGGGAGTGGGATTCTGGTTCAAAATGAACAACAACCAGCTTTATCTTTTCTCATTTATGATTCTTCTTGAGCCAGTCATATATCTCAGAACTGTGAGTGTTTTGCCTTTGAATTGGTCCTGACGTGCTCCTGACTTCCCTGGGTCACAGTATTGATTGGAGAACCTACCGAGCAGGAGGCAGAGGACTTAGGACACCAGCATGACAGATGATTTTTCTTCTGAGAAACGGGGGCTGTATATGTATGGAGAGTTGCTTCCCTTCTTTTCAGGCCCCATTGAGCTAGGTCCTAATAACTCTATAATTAGGTACATTTACCTATGCAAAAAAAAAAAGCAAAACACAGAAATTAAAAATTCTGACTCCTGCCAGGCTGTGGTAGCGCATGGCACGCCTTTCATCCCAGCACTTGGGAGGCAGAGGTAGGAGGATCGCTGTGAGTTTGAGGCCAGCCTGAGAGTACATAGTGATTTCCAGGTCAGTTTGGGCTCCAGCAAGATCCTCTACCTCCTATAAAGTACTATCTCTCTTTTGGAAAGGTTAATAACAATCACTAGGCAACTTGCTTCCGCCTCACAGTAATGCTGTATCATTTCCCTATATTACAAGTGAGGAAGCAGAGTTCGCCTGTATGAGTGGACAGTTTTGATGAATGCTGGCAACTGGGCCCACTCTGATGATCCCCAGTGCCTACCCTCCCTCCTAAGCAACAAGTGAACTTATTCTCTAAAGTATCCTCGACTCTCAAAATGCATTATGAAGTGCAGATGTTCCTGGGAGAAGTCAGGCCAAACATACTATTGCTTAAATAACTGCCCAATTAATGTCATATATATATTATATATACATATAATAAGTTGTATATATATATATACATATATATATATATATACATATATATATATATATATACATACATACATACACACACACAGACATACATACACTCCAGACACATGTACCACCTTGTATATCTGTCTTACATGGGTCCTTAGGCTTCTCAAGCAAGTGCCTTAACCACTAAGCCACTTCTCCAGCTCCCCATCTATTCATATTTATTTATTTGAGATGGGGACATATACATAGAGAGAAAGAATGGATGCCAATTGATGGTTTAAAATCATTTTTATCTAAGACAGTTCAGCCCAGAATGCTAACATCTTAAAATTAAGGTAAAATTAAAAGAGACGACCATAGATTTTTTTTTGGGGGGGGAGGGTTCTTGTTTAGGAGTAACCATCCCGTTTGGGGTACAAACATGGAGAAATCAGGTTCCCAATTCTGAATAAAAGGACTTCCCATTGAAGGTCTATCAGTGCAGGATGTGAAGCAAGAAGATCATGGAACTGGGCATGGTGGCTCACACCTTTAATCCCAGCAATTGGGAATCAGAGGAAGGAGGATTGCCATGAGTTCAAGGCCACCCTGAGACTACATAGTGAATTCCAGGTTAGCCTGGGCCAGAGTGAGACCCTACTTAGAAGAAGGAGATGGAGAAGAGAGAGAAGAGGGAGAAGAGAGAGAAGAAGGAGAAGTAGTAGTAGTAGTAGTAGTTGTTGTTGTTAATGGAATCAGGATCAGTGTTCCTATTTCTGCCTTGGTTGGCCTATCTGTATTGCACCACCCTTGGTGAATAGGCAGGACTGCATTGATTGATGTTAATCCTATCTACTATTACTTGCCAAATACCTGGCTTAGGACATTGACCCGTTTCATATACTCTTTTATCTCACTACCTCCTTAAGGCAGAAAAATCATTCCCCTTGTTCACCTCTAAGATGTGCCAGTTGAAAGTGGAATCCTCAGACTGTGCAGATGTACCAAGGAACACTCTATATAAACCTAATGAGGGAGATGAAGAGGTGCGTGCAGAAGCTTGGGAAATGGAGCACTGATGAGGTTATGACTATTATATGTTTAGTTAAACTGTTGATGCTGACAGGGACATGGCTGAGGAGCCCTGCCATCCATTTTCTCCTTGTATCGGTGGTAATGGTTCCTCAGTGTACTGTTCCCAGTTAACAGAAATATTCCTAAAAGTTAAATGCAGGGAGAAGTGACAGAAATACTTTTATTCCTTCCTCTCTTCTGGGAGTTCCCTCCAGGAACGTTAACGAAATCAGGACTGTTTTCTGGCTGGCAAATGAGTTTGGATGGAAAGGCTCAAGTGTTGAGAGGTGCGCGCAGAGCCTACCAACCCCCATCCTATCAGACGCACTCCAGTGAATCCACAGAGCACAGAACTTCCAGAACATTCCAAAACCACCTTTTCTCTCTTAAAAAAAAAAAAAAAAAAACTGGAAAAGGTTGCCTTTGGCCTAGTGAATAAAATCTCACTTTCTCTGTATGGCTTTAAAGGCACAAACATGATCATGATTTTTCCCCCCAAAGTCTTCTGTAAACTTATTAGAGAGAGATGTGAGAAGATTGGATGGATGAATGAACATGGGCATTCCAGGGCCCCTTGACACTGCAAATGAATTCTAGACACATGATCCACATTATGCAATTTATGCATCTGAGTTTATATATGGGTACTGGGGAATTGAACTCCAACTATCAAGCTTTGCAAGCAAGCGTCTTTAACCACAGAACAATATCACTATTTTTTTAACTGTAAAGTCAGTACTCTTTTCTTAATAGTAGGAATATTAGCCACTTAAGGAGGCATCGGGGAGTGGCAGAAAGAGTAGCGAATTTGATGTCAGCACACCGTAGCTTCCCTCTTGTACAAGGTGGGTGAACATGGATAGCTACTCAAACAGTTTGAACCTTAGGTTCTTCATTTATGAATGGATTATTATGATAATAAGTAAATTAATTGAAAGGAGAGAGAGGTGGGGGGAAGAGAATAGGCATGCTAGGGCCTCTAGCCACTGCAAACAAACTCCAGATGCATGAGCCACCTTGTGTATCTGGTTTACCTGGGCATTGGGGAATCGAACCTGAGTCTTTAGGCTTCTCAGGCAAGTGCCTTAACCACTAAGCCATCTCTCCAGTCCTGTTGATATGTTTCTTACTCGACAGTCCTCTGGTGTTGTTATTCCAGCTTGACCTTATTTTCTGTCTCACCAGGGCTCTTTCAGCCGAATAGTCTATCATCAGAGTGGGGAATGATTCTCACTCATCTCTAAGGCCCACATCTCTATGTCTGTAAAATACTTTAAGCATTTTTTTTGTTGTTGTTAAATCTGTACATCTAGCCAGGCATGGTAGCACACACCTTTAATCTCAGCACCTGGGAGGCAGAGGTAGGAGGATCACTGTGAGTTTGAGGCCACACTGAGATTACATAGTGAATTCCAGGTCAGCCTGGGCTAGAGTGAGACTGTACCTCAGAAAACCAAGCCAAAACAAAACAAAACAAAAAACCCTGTACATCTATCTTCAAATGTACCATACCACACTATACTACAGGTGTGTTATGTGACTATAATCTCAGCTACCCAAGAGGCTGAGGCAGGAGGATTGTGAGTTCAAGGCCAGCCAGGGTAACAATGAGACACCACCCTCTGTCATCTCAATAACAAGCAAGCAAGCAAACACACAAAAACAAGAATGTGTTTTATTTTATGCACTTAGCACTGCACTGAAGTTTTCTGCCATAGAGCAAGATTTTAAAAATAAATAGAAAAGGGCAGAGATGAGAGAAAGTTATCCACATTAAGAAGGAAGGAGTTAAACTTTTTATTCATAGGTGAAGTGATCATCTATACGAGAAATTTTAGCTGTCTGCAAAAGCTACCAGAAGTACTAAGTGAATTCAGCAAGTTTCCAGATACAAGGTTAGTGTACAAATCAGTCTTTTAAAGTTCCCGATCCATGAAAAAGACACAGGAATATGGTTCAAGTGCGTGAGAGAAATGTGCTGTATAAAGCTGGAAGCAAGTCTTGAGAATGGTGTTTTCATTCACACATTTACACTCTCACATTCCTTTCTGCTTGTTGGCATAAACGCCCTTTCTCCATGATAGAAAGGCACATTTTGTTTATTTGAAGTAGCTTTTGAAAGCTAGGCATAGCGGTGTGCACACCTCCCCCCCCCCCAGAACTTGGGAGGTGAAGATTAGGGGCCTTGCTGCCTCGCTAGTCTAGCCGAATCTGTGAGCTCCAGGTTCAGTGTGAGACACTGTCTCAGGAACTAAGGTGAGGCTACAGCGATGGCTCAGCAGCTAAGGCACTTGCCTGCAAAGCCTAATAATCCTGCCTTGATTATCCAGAACCCAGGTAAAGCCAGATGCACGAGCTGGTACCTGTGTTTGGAGTTTGTTGGCAGGCTAGAGTCCCTGGCATGCCCTTTCTATCTGTCCCCTTTTTTTGTTTGCAAATAAATAAATATGTAAATAATAAGTAAAAAGCAAGGCAGCGAGTGACTAAGGAAGATACTGAACATTGACCTGTGGCCTCCACATGTGTACATATATGTGTGCTAACATACATGAGAACATGCATACACATACAAATAAAATACAATGAAAGTCTCTTTGATTAATTAGTAAAAGAAACTTCATGACAACATAGCTATGGTGTTTTAAGCTTCCAGTGAATAGATACAAGAGACATGGAGCACTGTATCAGCACCCTGACATTGGAATTTAAGGGATTAACTTTTTTTCTTCAAATATTTTATTTATTTATTTATTAGAGAGAGAGAGGATGGACACTACCAGGGCCTCTAGCCACTGCAAATGAACTCCAGATGCATGCATCAATTTGTGTATCCAGCTTTACATGACATGGGTACTGGGGAATTGAACCTGAGTCCTTTGGCCTTGCTGGCAAGCGCTTTAATCACAAAGCCATCTCCCCAGCCCGGGATCAACTTGTCTCACTAGCTCTGTGGCACTGGGAATGTCACTTCTCCTTTCCAATGGTGATTTGATTTGTCTTTAAACAATGGGTAACCTAAACAGGCTGGAGAGCTTGCTACTGGCTCAATTCAGCAATACACTTGGTGCCTAGGAGCTCAACCAAGACATAGAGTTGGAGACTCTTTAGGAAGATGCGTGCTAAAGTGACTCTCCATTTGGAGCCGTGGAAATGTGATCTGGGAGAGGGTAGAGAAGGGGTTCATTCACTCTGTTCATGGGGGTAGGGACAGTTTCCTTTAGCTAATACCTGAGCCCAACCTTGCAATTTAGGTGGGATTTTTGCCAGAGAAAGAGTCAACCTTAAAATAATATTGGAAATGACATCTTACATTTGTTTAACCCTTTGTTATTTTGCTTGACATAAACTGGAATGGCTGACAAACCAATTTATGTATGTCAGGGAGTATTACTGTCATTCTAGGGGCAGTTGTTTGATAAGACTGGGGAACTTTTGACCCTGGATTCAAGCTCTCAGGACTCTGTTTATATGAAAATCCTCCCAAACATTTTTTTTTTTCCCCCACATTGGAGAGACCAGAAGACCTACAGGCCTAGCTCCCACTGGAGCAAAGGCGAGGTGGCAGTGATTAAAGGAAGGACATAGGGAGGAGACAGTGTCACTAGCTGGGTAAGTCCTGACAAAGAGCTAGTCCTTCTTTATAATTAAGTAAAAACACGAGACTATGGAGACATGGGCCTGTAAATGCTAGCCGAGGGAGGAGTGGAAGGCACAGTCCTTGTGACATGCCACACCCTACAAATGCCTCCCCTCTACCCTCATAGGGATGTGGCACTTTTCCTGACTGAAAACGGGACTCACAGCTGTGACCTAGCCTCAACACATCATCTGTGAGAGTGTGAATGTCTCATTACTAAAGTGTTGGGGATTATTTGGAAATAAGGAGGGGAGAACCCTGGAGCTTAGAACACAGGGGGCAATGGAATGCACCTATAATTTAGGGTAAAGAGCGACAATGAGGTCCCATAGAAATAAATGACTACGATGGGGAAATGGACCAAGATCACACATGCCCAGAGGCTCTTCTTCTATTGTGTGCCAATAACAACAATGTGGTAACAGACCCTATGATTTATGCCAGGGTAATTCTTTGCACACAAGTTTTTATTCGTTTTTATATAATCAAAGAGAGAGCCTCCTCCTGAAATTATTTAAAAGAAAAAAGAAAGTCACCCAACTATGAGAGCTGACAGCACTGGTTTAGAGCAACAAGGCTTTCTCCCACCTGGCCCGAGGTTCCACTGTTTCATAGTGCGTTTGACTTCATTCCAAAGCTGAGGTTGTCATCTGAAAAACCGTGCCCTAGCAGCTGTATTTATCTGTTTTATTTACTGAGAAATCATTTCCAGTCATATTGGAGGAATGGATTCTAGTATCAACGACTGACTTCTAATCTTGTCCTGTGTGTGTTGGGACTAGAGAGGAGGGAAAGCATATATATATATTTGGATGTCAGGAGTTGTAACATTTTGAACTGCTTGTCCCTGAGTTCGTAGGCGTACCTGAGCCCAAGCCCATCCTCAGGTTTTCACCTAGGAGACGGGCCAAGCAGTCGCCTTGCAGGGTTCGCGCCAGTGGACATCTCCATGAATATTCAAGGTCGTGGTTGAGGTTGAGATGCTCCTCTTGGTGGTAAGCTTCCAGATCATAGGATAATGTGATAAAATGACATGACAACCCTCACTCTTTTACAGAATGTCAGGGTGACATTTTGGGGGACTGTGACACTCGTGATCTTTTCTGCCACTTCTGGGATCAGGTCTAAAGGGCAGGATCTTCCTCCACTTCTGTTTGTTTGTTTTGGTTTGTCAAGGTAGGGTCTCACTCTAGCTCAGGCTGACCTGGAATTCACTATGTAGTCTCAGGATGGCCTCGAACTCATCGCGATCCTCCTACCTCTGCCTCCCGCGTGCACCACCACACCCGGCTCTTCCTGCACTTCTAAATGAAGTCCAGTCCTAGCCAGTGTCAGAGCATGCTGCCCACACTCAGACAACTGGTCATCCCCGACTGGTTGCTTACCTCAGTCTCCAAATGGTCTTGGTCCAGTACAAATGTCTGCAGTCCACACTAAGAATCTAGACTCTGAAGTTCTCCCTTCAGTGAGGCATCTTTTGGCACTCTCTGAATCTTGCTACGACTTGGCCAGTGTGTGGAGTCCCTTCTTCCTGGGAAGAGAAGCAAGATCAGTATAACACATGGGCTTGGCTGGCTCCAGTCTGGCTCTGCTTTGTTCTTCCAGTGGCAAGATTTAAATCCTGGGCTCTCCTCTCCACTGGGTACACCGTTTAGAGATGCCCATCAATGGGGAGGTCTTGAAGCTACTAAGTGAATCTCTTGAGGCTGTTCATGTGTCATTCCTGTTTACAGTCCTGGGCACGTGGGGACTTCGCTCTACTAGGTTCTCTTGGTCATTCACGACAGCATCCCAGAGTAAGTCATGATGCCTCGTTGCCCTGCTTTTGACACTCACCTCCTTCGTGGTGGTGAGTTCTAGTTCTGTCATCCAGTCAAGCCTCTTTACTTCATCTGCCATAATCCCATGCTCATCAACTCTCTCAGGCCTAAATCCGATATCAGTTTAACTGTCAAAGTGCAGGGGGTCACATATCAAATGTACTAGTTTGCATATGGTTGACTGTTCCCTAAGGTTTCATGAATTGAAAGTAAAATGGTGATTAATTAAAAGCATAGAAGATTTCAGAAAGCTGGAAATGGACTGTGAAGTACAGTTCCTAAAAAGCACTGCATCTACTTTGAGCCAGGCTGAAGGGACTGATTGAAGTCCTGTGATCACAGAGAGATGGAAATGTTGCAGGATCTGAGCCAAATTACCTTGGACTACCTTTTGACCCTTACTAGCTATTGATTGCCCATCTCTGTGTCTGACCTAGCAGCCTGGTGACTATCATGTGGTCATGTGTGACCTTTTTGGGATGTACTCTCGGACACTAACTTTCACCAACCCAAAGGCTAAGAATGATGTTAGATAGCATCTGAAGCCTAAATTGAAGATTTCTCTGCTTGGCTGTAACCCACCTACCAGAGGCTTCACTCAGTGCATTTGAAAAGTGCCTTGATTTATGACTTTCTTTTTTGTAACTATAAAACCTTTACGAAAGTGTTACTGTGTTGGAATATGAAATTGGGCTAACTTAAATTTGTGTCCCTAGTCCATGGTCACTCATATTTGGCTCCATAATAAACTATTTCTTCTTCAACAACAGTAAAATCTATATTTGATATCCTGTGAAATAACAAAGAGGCTTTTATGATCTGTAGGTAAGTGTGACAGATAGTGAAAATATAAATTTTTTAAAAGATGTTTTCTTTTATTTATTTATTTGGAAAGAGAGAGAGAATGAATATGAATGGGCACACCAGGCCCTCTAGCCACCACAATGAATGCCAGACTCATGAGCCACCATGTGCAACTGGCTTATGTGGTTCCTGGAAAATTGAACCTGGGTCCTTAGGCTTCACAGGCAAGTGCCTTAACTGCTAAGCCACCTCTCCAGCCTAACCATGTAAATGTTGATCAGCTCCTGTCAGTATACAAACTTTTTTTCTGGAGAAAATGAAAGAACTGTGCTGGGGAGATGTTTCCACAGGTGAGAGTGCTTGCTGTGCTTGAGGGTGCCTGAACACTGTCTACAGACTTTGATCCTTAGCACCCATGTCAAAAGCCAGGTATGGTCACACATGCCTGTCACTCCAGTTCTATGAGTGGTAGAGATTGGAGACTCACTGAGACTTGTCAGGAAATAAAGTGAAGAGTGATAGGGGAGGCTGCCTTGCACAGATGTATATCCACACAGTGCATATACATCTGCACACATATATGCATACACTGAACACACAGACCTCACTACACAGGCTACATTCACACACCCCAAAAGGAAAAGATCTTATATGCTAACTTTGTTTACACTTTCTAAAATATTTTATTTATTTAATTATGTATTTGAGAGATAGGTAGAGAGAGAGAGAGAGAGAGAGAAAAAATGGGTGCACCAGGGCCTCTAGCCATTGCAAAGAAACTCCAGATGCATGTGCCACCCTGTACATCTGGCTTTATGTGGGTACTAGGGAATCGAACCTGGATCCTTTGGATTTTCAGGCAAGCACCTTAACCACTAAACCATCTCTCCAGCACTTAGTTTGCAATACTAACAAAAAGTGTGATTTGCTTGGCTGTGAACCTGAGAACTATAATCAAAGTCTTGGGTTGCTTTTAGGTCCCTCAAACATGGGGAAGCAGCTATGAACACTTTGGCTTTGTGGCATTGGAAGGTGTGTTGAATACCTATCTACCGATAGCTACCACTGTCTGCCATGCAACTGTGTTAAGGTGCTGTGTTGCCCCAAATCAGCTTTTCCAAATGTGGAACAAGAATAGTCTAATGTAATCTGAAGTTTTTGAGAATGTGAATGGAGAATAGGATTACAGTAGCGCAGAAATTCATACACTGTTTCTCCAAACACCATAAAGAACCTGGGAAAAGAGAATTATCTCTACATAGTTCCATGCTATGTGCAGGAAGTGACAGAAACTCATAGGGGAAAACAGTCTCATATTGTGGAAATAGGGCTGCGTGTGAATGAATAAGTAAAACAGATAAACAGCACAGCCAGTTAAATAGGTCTTATTTAATCTATTTACTAAAAGTAACTTATTATTGAACCCAACTGTGATTTCTCAAGTATGAATTACCTCTCTGCCTCAAAGCCATTCCTTTTTAAAAATTAGTTAATTAATTATTAGTTATGGATATACTCAGTATGTAAAAAGCACATGTTGGTACCATCTTTACTCTCACCCCTACTTCCCCCAAAGGGGTCCTGCTCGTTCAGGATGCCAGTTGTCCCCATGGGAATTGTGAGTCGTGCATTGTGGGGGTAGCTATCAGTTATGGGGAAGAGGCAATGTCTCTGTGCATATTGTCCCAACTTGTGGCTCTAGCAATCTTTCCGCCTCCCTCTTCTGTGAATTCCCCTGAGCCATGTTGGGTTTGTTTTAGGTCTACTTCAGTGATGAGGTTTTGGGAGCCTCTGTGTCTCTGAATATCTGGTTGGTAGGAGTTGAGTGTTCTCTGGGTCTATCTCCTTCACCCTTGTGCTGGTACCAGGTTCACCAAGAAAGCAGCACTATTGCTCATTTCCCCAATTCCTCTATGGTTTCAGCTGGGGCCCTGGTGAGGTGCGATGGGCTGATTCTCTCCTCAGGTCCTATGTCCATCTGAAAGAGAGAAGCAGATTCTCCAACAAAGAGTGAAGTTAGCACATGTTAAATGGGATAACCATTGTTAGTTTAGAGAGAATTTAATAGATGTAGGCCCTCGTATAGCCCAAGACTGATGGGAGCTTGATAGTGGAGAGTGAACTCGTTATCTGGATATGATTCTGACTTTTCTCCCAGTTCAAGATATGGGTTCCTTTCCACTGAGTGGATCAGTTAGCCAATCCAAGAGCAATTGGTTACCCACCATGGCTGTGTGCCACTATTGCACCTGTGTGAACATCACTTCAGGTTGTTTGCTTCTGAGTAGCTTAGACCTCAGGTTGCTTGGACAGATGTTGGCCACTTTCCTCCAGTAGCTCACATAGCACCTTCGGGCACTAGATGGGCTGTGTGGGGACTGGCTCTCTTCCACTTTCCAGCCAGGTCTCTCCACATTCCATACCAACAGCATATGGTGCCTTCGGCAATAGGGTCTTACTATTAACCTCTGGTGGGTCATCAAGTCAAAGCCATTTCTTTAGAAAGAGGAGGTTTACTTATTATATCCAGTCAGTATTTTAAAAATGATAGACAAGTTGGGGGTGGTGGAGCATGCTTTTAAAATATCTTATTTTTATTTATTTATTCATTTGAGAAAGATAAAGAGGCAGGAAGAGAGAGAGAAAAAAAGAGAGTAGGCATGCCAGAGCTTCTAGCCAGTGCAAACAAACTCCAGATGCATGCACCACCTTGTGCATCTGGCTTACGTGGGTCCTGGGGAATCAATCCAAGGTCCTTTGGCTTTGCAGGAAAGTGCCTTAACCACTAGCCCATCTCTCTAGCCTGAAGCATGCCTTTAATTCCAGCACTAGGTAGGCAGAGGTGGGAGGATCTCTGGGAGTTCAAGGTCAGCCTGAGACTACATAGTGAATTCCAGGTCAGCCTGGTCTAGAGCAAGACCCTACCTAAAAAACTATAAAAGAAAAATTATGGACATATTGGGCATGATTTGTATGTATGCCAAACTTATAGACACAGTGAACTTGATTGACAGACTACTGGCTAATTCAAAACAGCCATGTAGATCAAAAACAACAACAACAAGCTATAACCTAACTTCTAAAAGTCTAAATCTCCCTGTTGCTAGGAGCTAAACTCCTAAGGCTTGCTTGCTAAAGTGCTTGAGTGGAGGGAGCATTTGGCTTGATGGTAATATCACAAGGCAGTGTGGTGGTTTGATTCAGATGTCCCCCATAAACTCCGGTGTTCTGAATGCCAGGTTCCCAGCTGATGGAGATTTGGAAATTAACATCCACTGGAGGCAGTGTATTGTTGGGGTGGGCTTATGGGTGTTATAGCCAGTGTCCCAATGCCAGTGCCAGTGTTTGGCACATTCTCCTGTTGCTATTGTCCACCTTATGTTGGCCAGGGGATGATTCCCACCCTCTGCTCATGCCATCATTTTTCCTGCCATTGTGGAGCTTCCCCTCAAATCTGTAAGCCAAAATAAACCCTTTTTCCCCCCAAAAGCTGATCTTGGTCAGGTGATTTCTGCCAGCAATGCAAACCTGACTGCAACAGGCAGGATATCAAAACAGAGTAATGCAGTGTAGGGGCTTGGAGCACAACAATGAAAGGCACTTGGAAGTTTGTAATATCTAGTTCTGTTTTACCACATCAAAAAAGAATAGAGGAAGGTCATGCAGACAGGTCAAAGAAGTGTTATTAGCAGTTAAGGTGCATGCCTGAGAATCCTAAGGACCCGTGTTCAATTCCCCGGCATCTGCATAAGCCAGATGCACAAGGTGACGCGCGCGTCTGGAGTCGTTTGCGGTGGCTAGCAGTCCTTATGTGCCCATTCTCATTCTTTCTCTCTCTCTAGTAAATAAATAAATATAAACGAAAACTTAAAAAGCACCCTGAGGGCAAGTAGAGTCAGAAAGCTTTGGAGAGAGAGAAGGATACAGCTCATAAAAGCAGAGACAAAATAAGCATGGTAATGTAATATATATTGAATAATTGTGCCTACAGTGTAAAACTATATAACATAATACATAACACATACTATAGATACAATATATGTAATACATATGTATAATACATAATAAATTACCTGTTTTATTACTTTAACATAAAGTATGAAAGCAACATTTCATGTGGTATTATTTGTTATCCTATTTATCTTTGAGCTATGTAAATTCTATGTGAAATAATAGGATAGACAGTTAATAATTAATATAAAGACAAAATAAATACGTGAGAAAAATATAACAATATTTTTTAGTGTTTTAATGTTTCTGTCCTCTGATCTATAATTCTTCCTCATTTGAAACTATTGGTGTGATGTTTAAATTTTAGGAGCTGTATACTGTGTTTGTTTGCTCAAGGCACATAAGCACAACATTTTTGCTCTTTTACATGGACTTTTTTTTTTTTAACTTACCACAAAAGATAAGGGCTTTCACTACATTTTCACATATTATACGTCATTCCCCCTTGCTCACGTTTGCATCCCCCTATTATCTTCCCTTGTTCCTTCTCCCCCTCCCTGACTGGTCCCTTTTCTCCCCCAGAGAGTCACCTCTTCGCTTTCACATCACACACGTGCATCTGGGCTCCACACAGGAGGAAACAGGCGGCCACAGACAAGCAGCATTGCCGCACGCTGGACACGGTTCTGGCCGCCATTGCACCAGTGGACACAGCTTGTCCAAAGGCCAGCTGTGAGGCACGCAGGGACCACAGCTGGCCAAGACTGCAACTGGAAAAGGAAGGTGAAAACACCACACTGGGGCTGGACAGGTGGCTTAGCAGTTAAGGCGCTGGCCTGTGAAACCTAAGGACCCAGGTTCAATTCCTCATTCCCCTTGTAAGCCAGACACTGGTGTGCCTGGACTGCCTCCCTCTCTGTATCTTCCTCTTTCTCTCTCTCTTGCTGCCAAATAAATCAATAAACAATTTAAAAAAAAACAAAAACACCACACTGCTTTGCACGACAGACACTCCTATGTGCATTTCACAGCCTAATGACAATGTCCTTCGTTTTGCCTGAATTTCTTTACATGGCATTCCACTGAGACATTTCCGTGTCTTATTATTCGAGTATCTTTCGGTGATGACATGTAGCTCATGCCTCTTTCTTCCCTTGCCTCCCTGCAAATCCCTGTAATAAAGCAAGGCCGACTGTAATCTTTCATAAAAGATAAATGGTGGTTCACAAAAATTGTTAAGTGGGGACTAAGCAAGGGATAAGGCGTATTTTCTGTCTTCTCATGGAAGCGTTGTCCACGGTGCTCAAAGGACATAAAAACCTCGCCAAGAAGGAAACAAAAGAGAACAAAAGTAAACTATGACCCCAAATCCAACTGGTTGGATAAGGTCTTAGGCAGCGCCCTACTACATGTGGGTAGGGACTTGCTGATTGTTTAAAGCTCTTGGGATACATACATGAGCACGCTCATGCGCACGTACTCCAAGAATGAGGGTTGGCTTTGACATTCTCTTTAAACTTAATGTCATTACTTTTTAACTGCCTGAAGTTGGAAAAAATAGGCACTCACTGTCTAGTTGAGTTATGAGTTGAGAATGAACTTCACAAGAAACCTCAATGATTTTCCACCCAGTCCACCAACCCGAAGACAATTTCTAATCACTTGGTGGTCATTGTCTTGCAAACGAGGCAGAGCCCAGACACGCTGTCTGTTTTGCTTAAATTTATGAAAACCCGCTGAAAGGGAATGTAGAAAGGAAACGAGCTGTGGTGAGGCACTGTGCGTGGAAGGAGAGGCACTGTGGTTAGCTGGGTTGCTCAATCCCCCGGATCCTCAAAGCCAAGAGAAAATTTATCCTCTTCCACTGAGACATAAACTAAACTCCTTTTGGTCATTAATCTGCGAGCTGATGGCTGCCATGGTAATTCATCAAACATTTTTGTGGGGTGAGTCTGGTGGGGCCTCTGGGGCATCTGTCTTTGAAATCCGAAGCCCCATTGTGTCCCCTTGGGGGTGGAGCGACTTTGCTTGCCTGCTTGCTAGAACATCTGGAAAGGGGAGTGTAGGCTCCCGCTGTTGGCCGCTGTGGGTGTGGTCTGCGAGGAGCACCCACCTTGTGGGACTGATGTCTCCGCAGTCCGGTAGAAGTGGAGGGGCCAAGGCACCATTCCCAAAGGACCTTTTTCCTCGTGTTCCAGTCCAACCCAGACAAAAGAATGGCTGCACACACTAACCATGCTGAAAACCAAGCAGACTCTTCCAGAGACACACCTCCATCATCTACAGATACATTAGAGCATGGTTCTGGAACATTCAATCCATAAGTCCGCCTCTGACCAGAACAGATGTTACTACACAGAGCTGGCCTTCACGTGCCCCTGAGCATTTGCCTATTAGCAGAAGGCTTCCTCCAAACCTCCCAGCGGCCCCATTCCCTCTGCGGGGCCCTGGTGCTCTGCCTCCCCTTTTGTAGCCTACTTCTCACTTGAAAGTCACTTCTAAGTTTCCTGAATGCATCATGTCTCTTTTTCTGTGTAGTGCCTGTGCCCTGACTAGAAAACCCTGCTCTGAAATCTCCGTGAACTTGGCTTTGCGTGTTAATGAGGTTTCTGCTTCTGGGAGGTCCGAGGCCACATAGAGAGCCAAACCCACCCACCAGCCACTTCCCCTCGCTTGTCAGGATGCCATGTTCTTTGTAACATGGCTGCTGTTTGACCTTCCTTCTTTCTTTCTCTGTCCCTTCATTTTCCACCCCTCCCCATCTCTTCCTCCCTGTATTTGTTACTCTTCTTGTTGCCACGACAAAATACTGGACAGAAGCAATGTCAGGCAGTGACAGTTTATTCTGGCTCAGATTGAGTCCATCATGGAGGGAGCTTTATGGTGGCAGGAATTTGAGGCAGCTAGTCACATGTCTGTGCACTCGGGACGCAGAGAGAGATTGCTGGTGCTTAGCTCACTTTCTGCTTTTTACTCAGTCTGAGGCCCCAGCCCATGGGATGGAGCCACCCACGTTCAGGGCGAGTCTTCTCTGCTCTGTGAAACCTTTCTGGAAACATTCATAGACACACCCAGAGCTGTATTTCCACAGTGCTTCTAAATCCCATAAAGTTGACAAAAATTAACCCTAGTATTCATCTCTGTTCCTTTCCTTGCTATCTGTCTCTCCCACTCTCACTTTCTCTTACTTGTACTTTCTCCATTTCTTTTTCTCTCCTTCCCTGCCTTCCTGTCCCACTTCTACCTCCACTAAATTGTAAATTTTCGAAGAGAAACATCCACATACATCTTGTCTGCTGTAATATGTCTGTAGCACGGGAGAAATAATTCTTAATAGATAATAGACATGTGGGTGCCTTGTTTCCGGAGTGTTTGGTTGAGATAGCATGATGCTTGTGGTCAAATGTATGTTATTTCATAATAAAATATGCTTAGGTGTATTTTAGGTGTAATTCATTCATACATTTTAATCTATTAACCAACTTATGTATTTATTGTTTTTATCATTATTTATTTATTTTGGTTTTTCAAGGTAGGGTCTCACTCTAGTTCAAGCTGACTTGGAATTCACTATGTAGTCTCAGGGTGGCCTTGAACTCTAGGCGATCCTCTGCCTCCTGAATGCTGGGATTAAAGATGTGTGCCACCATGCCTGGCCTTTTTTTTTTTTTTTTTTAATTTGTTTACTTGAGAGAGACGAAGAAAGTGAAAGAGACAGAGAGAGAATGGGCATGCCAGCGCCTCTTGACCCTGCAAATACTCTCCAAACACATAAGCCATTTTGTGCATTTGGCTTTATGTGTCTACTGGCATATTGGGGAATCAAACCCAGGCTATCAGGCATTGCAAGCAAGTACCTTTAACTGCTGAGCCATCACTTCACTCTCATTATTTAAGTATCTACCGTATACAAAACACCTTGGCAACATATTACAGATGTTAGAGAAGTTTCAGCCATATGAATCACATCATGAAACGTGAGACACTCTTGAAGAGAAATTTTCATGTTTTACATCGACTGTGTGCCTAACTTCTAAGTTTCTTTTTCTAGTCAAACTCCTCTAATTTTACAGCCTCAGTAAGGTTTTCTGCATTGGCCTCCAGTGGTAGCTGACCATTGCTTATAGCATGACTTTATTCTAGAACTTTCTCCTTTTTTTTTTTCTTATTTTTGAGGCCAGCCCAGGACATAACACTCCACTAAGGGTTTCATAGCCTACCCTCTCCCATTAGTTTCCTGAGCTCTTTAACAAGTAGCACCTCTGTGCTCTGAACTTGAGCATCTACGGATAGTGATCTTGTTTGGATTTGTATTCCTAATGTGTGTATTATTATTGAAAACCAGCTCCGTTCAAACCTCTCGGAGAAAGAGAATGAATTTTATAATCCTTCCAGGTCTCTGCCAGCATCCTCGGCAGTGAGGGGAACATAATAGCAGTCAATAAATTCTCAGTGATTGATGGGTGTCGAAATCAGGTTGTCAGTTCCAGGCAGCGCGCTGAGCGAGCGGGTCTGGTAAAAGACTCTTCAACAGATCCAACTTACGGGGAAAGGTGTTGAAAGGCAAATTTCCAATAGCAAGGCTATTATTAATCTATGCAAGCCATTAAGTGTTGTCCAGTACTAGATTGGACCGGAAATCTTGGTTTTCAACTCTTTTCCCATTTGAATGCCCAAGAGGCTGTCAGCAAGTAAGGGGAAATGCAGAATTGGCTGTCAGTTGCCCGAGGAGAGGAACTTTAAATTCCTAGATTTATGACTCTGCTTTACCTGCAACGTCCATTTTGCTTTACTTTCATGTAGCAATCAAGTGTACTGTATTTCAGCTGGTGATTCTTAAACAGTCTGAGGGGTCTCTGTAAGTAAACTCTGACCACTTGATCCAAGAGCGCTCATAATGGCCTCTGCTGAATGCCTTATGACAGGCCAGGTTCCTAGCAGCCCCACAAAGGCATGGTCCTCTCAGAAGGGGCCTTGAGAATGAAGGAGGTACAGTTTGGTCCCTCTGTAATCTCTGAACTCAGTTGTCCTAGCTTTTCAAATTCCAGCAATAGAAAACGAGGCAAGAAGAGGGTAAGAGGGGCGTGTGCATAAAATCTCCTAACTCAAGTGCCACCTTGCTTCTTGTTAGCATAATTTCCTTAGCATGCTGCTGCTTCTCTTTGACCTTTTCCTGTCTCTAAAACAGATCATTGGGTCGAACTACACGGCTCTGAATTACCAACCACCTCTCAATTCTTACATATCAATGACCATTCACACCATAAAAATAAATACAGATATCCAAAGACAACTTTGGTCAAAGAAGAACGTTCCCCCCTTACTGTTTTTCAGCAGGCCCTATGCTTGTGAAAGGCTCTTCAATCTTTCTTGGTCCTTTGAGACTCCTGTGTCACTTTCCCATGCCAACTGAACCTGTGATGTGAAAGTCCATTTCTCTAACTCTCTCCAAGCACCCATTGACTTCTCTGTTGATTTGCTTCTTATTAACATTTTATTTAATGTGTACTCATCATGTTTTCCTAAGTTTTATCTAAAATATGCCTCACATATGTTCGTATTTTTACAGTATCCATAGTAACGGTCCAGTAAATACATCACTGTTGAAGAGGTACCTCAGCTAACTGATGTTGTCCCTGGTGAATTTTACTATAGTAAATGTCTAACAGTATGATTTGAAGCACAGGAGAGAAAACCCAGAGGGACTTTGAGCACTTGATTAGAATCCTACAATAGGGAGGGAATTGCTTTCAGTATTGATCACATTCTGTCTACCTGCTGTATCTACCTCTTTTTTTAAAAAAATATTTATTTATTTCACGGAGAGAGGGAAAGAGAGATAGAGAGAGAATGGGCTTTCCAGGGCCTCTAGCCACTGCCAAGGAACTCCAGACACTTGTGCTACCTGGTGTATCTGGCTTAGGTGGGTACTGGGGAATTGAACCTGGGTCCTTTGGCTTCACAGGCAAACAAATTAACCACTAATCCATCTCTGCAGCACTGATATCTGTCTCTCTTTTCAAGTGTTTGGTCACATGTTACTCTTTCCTAAATTTAATATTGTTTATAATACTATAATATAATAATTTTTTTCTGTGTGTATATTTATGTGTGGGTGAACCTGTGCACATGAAGGTCATAGATTGGCGTCAGATATCTTCCTCAGTCACTTGCCACCTTGTTTTCCTGAGGCCGGGTCTCGAGGGAAGCTAGCGCTTACTGATTTGACTGGATTAGCTGGCCAGCAAGCCCTAGGGATCCTTCTGTGTCCACCTCCCCAGTGATGGGGTCCTAGTCACATGCCAGGCACTGATGTAAGTGCTGGGGGTCTGAACTCAGGTCTTCATGTTTCATGTCATCGCACCGAGATACTGCCCTAGCTACTCAACAGGACGAAAAAGTATTTTGTTTGCTTGTTGGAGGTAGGGTCTCACTCTAGTCCAGGCTAGCCTGGAATTCACTAAGTATTTCTCAGGCTGGCCTCGAAACTCATGGTGATCGTCCTACCTTAACCTGCTGAGTGCTGAGATGAAAGGTGCACCACCATGCCTGGCTCAGAAGGATATTCTTTACAACAAACAAACAAACAATTTTTTATTTTATTTTATTTATTTATTTTTTTTTGGTTTTTCGAGGTAGGGTTTCACTCTAGCCCAGGCTGACCTGGAATTCACTATGGAGTCTCAGGGTGGCCTCGAACTCACGGCGATCCTCCTACCTCTGCCTCCCGAGTGCTGGGATTAAAGGCGTGTGCCACCACGCCTGGCTGCAAACAATTTTTTAAACTCTATTTTTATATATTTATTTGAGAAAAAGTGGGAGAGAGAGAATGGGTGCGCCAGGGCCTCCAGCCACTGCAAACGAACTCCAGATGCATGCATCCCTTGTTCATCTGGCTTACGTGGGTTCTGGGGAATCGAACTGAGGTCCTTTGGCTTTGCAGGCAAAAAAGCCATCTCTCCAGCCCCTCGACAAGATATTCTTAAGTAGAGATTCCACATGCTAATCTCTTTTATGTCCTTGGCCTTTTCTGGAGGGGATAGTGACAGAATGAGTGTTCAATAAACATGTATTGAACACGGTAAGTGAATGAGTTACCTTCAGAGCCAAAAGGAATTCTCTTAAAGAAAATATTTAGACCCTCAGTTCCAAGTTCCCAGTTTGCTAATATTGCTCCTCCAGTTTCAGATTATAGCAGTGGATCTATTTTTGATACTGAGAGCTTGTTGGATTGAAATGCCTGATAACAGGGACCCATTGTACTGGCCAGTTTGGGGCCAGCTCCTGGGACGATGACACTTTGTTCCAGTTTAATTTGGTAGGCCACATTTCACTGGAGAAATAGCCCTCAGTGCTTGTGAAATAACAGGATGGTTTTATTCTTACAGCGCCCACTCCATGTTTGAGATTTGGAATTTGCTGTGAATAGGGCCAATGTTCTAATTTGTCAAAAATGATAAGAAATAATATTAAGATTCTATAAAAATTATTTACAATTTTTTTAACTTAAAATACATGTATTTCATACATGTGTAACATTATAAGCAAAATTGGGAGATATAAGCTGATATTATTTTAAAAATATTAACAGTTTATTTCTCCCCAGTGAAAGTATTTTCATGATTTCTGCCAAAAAATTCAGCATAAAAGTTTTCTAAAAGAGGGGACCGGATGAAGAGCTGGTTTAGTGGCTAAGGCACTTGCCTACAAAGCCCCAGGACCCAAGTTTGATTCCTTAGAACCCATGTAAGCCAGATGCACATGGTGGTACATGTGTCTGGAGTTTGTTTGCAGCGGCTGGACGGCCTGGCATGCCCATTTTCTCTGTCTCTAACAAATAAATAAAAATAAAATATTTTTTAAAAACAGGTGAGACTATGCAAAACTAGAAATACAAGTGAATACAGTTCAAACTTACTGGAAACAAAAAGTTTGAAATACATAATATTACAAATATATGTGAAAATTTGGAATTAAAGAAAAATAGCAATATTTAATAAATGTTAGATTGGATGATGCTCTCTTATATTCTCATTTCCAAAAGTAACTTATTTCAGAACTTCTGAAAAAAAAAAAAACAATTTATGGTAGCTAGTCATTGGTTTAGCATCATATTTTTAAGACATAATCGCCAACTCACCAAAGATTTATGTCAATGCATAAAAGTCATTCTTCATGGCATTGCTTATATTAAAGAAAATTTAAATCCCCCAATTACCCAACAAGAGAGAACATGGTCAAAGTGATTGAAATATTCAGATGATAGTTAATTATTTAATTCCCAGAATTAATTTCTTAGCATGAGATTATGGTTATGATATGAGTGACAGGGGAGGGCTAAGAGATACATAGATCACCCCAATTTAGTGAACACACACAAGATTTAGAGGAAGTTCTGAGGGGTCCGTGGTGGTTCTCATTGTATGATAGGTGTGGAATTTTTACTGTGACAGTATCAAACCTCAATGCCTTGTCACCTTGTATGTCACTGTTAAACTAAGAATCTGGGCACTGGAGACTTAATTGATTTGAAGTTCATTAATTCTTTGAGCCAAAAATCTAGCATGTGTTATGAGTCTGGTCATCTGGCAAGTGGGGAGTCTGGTTGGGCACTGGACATTGATGGAGTAAGTGCTGTTGTGTCAAGTGCTGTGGTAAGATGACATGATGTAATGATGAATGATGATGGAGCTGTAGAAGCCACATACAGGTATTCTGGTTTCTCTTGCTGGGCCAACAATGACACGAAAGGGCTGGAGAGCTGGCTTAGAGAGTTAAGGTGCTTGCCCATGAAGTATAAAAACCCTTGTGCTCTTCAATAATGTGACCTTTACTTCTTATCAGCTACAGTGCAGAGTCGGCGTCCTCTTAAAAAATATGCTCTGTTAGGGCTGCAGAGATGGTTCAGCAGTTCAAGGTGCTTGCTTGCAAAACCTGACAGCCCTGATTGGATTCTGCAGTGCCCACATGAAGCCAGTTGCACAAAGTGGCACAAGCATCTGTAGTTCTTTTGCAATGGTTAGAGACCCTGCCGGGTACACTCGTTCTCATATTCTCTCTCTCTCTCCCCCCCCCTTGAAAATAAATAATAAATAAAATATTTTTAAATAATATTTTTAATATTTTATTTATTTATTTGAGAGAAGAGGCAGATAGAGAGAAAAAGAATGAGTACACCAGTGACTCTGGCCACTGTAAACGAACTTCATTGAGACACATGGGCCACCTTGTACATCTGGCTTATGTCGGTACTGGAGAACCAAACCTGGGTCCTCAGCCTTTACAGGCAAGTGCCTTAATGGCTCGGCTATCTCTCCAGCCCTGAATAAAATATTTTTTTAAAAAAAATACTCTGACCACTGGGTGTGCTGGTGCATGCCTTTAATCCCAGCACTCGGGAGGCAGAGGTAGGAGGATCGCCGTGAGTTCAAGGCCACCCTGAGACTACAGAGTGAATTCCAGGTCAGCCTGAACTAGAGTGAGACCCTACCTTGAAAAAAAAAAAAAACTGGCCAATATCTCATAGGACTCATCCATCCGTGGTCAGGCTGCACGTTGGCAGAGTCTAGTCGCATCCCAGCGTTTAAGGAAGCGGGTGGTTCAAGGGGATCTCTGCCATCGTTTCCATGCTAGAAGCTTGCGCTCGGGGCTCTTCTTGATCTGACTTGGCTTTGCAGACATCAGCGCTACTGCCGGCAGCACAAGCAAAGGATATCCTACTACGTATTTTGTTGGCAGTCCCGATTCCATTTTCTCCATTGGTGGTTTATGTGTAATAGAGACCAAACTGCAATTTTCTGACCTGCCAAGATCCATTATGTCTGGCAAATATAGTTTATGCTTGACAGAATCCACACTTAGGGCGGAAAGCCATGCAAATTAAACTAAGGTTTAGGCTAATTTTTGGTAGTGAAAATTATTCTCCCTTGGTGACCTTATTCAGCAGGAAATAAAACAACCAGAAAGCTATTCATGCAGGCCACTGTTCCTTTAATCAACATAAGCAAAGCCTTCGGATCAGGCCAGCCCTCAAGTCTCATCGCTCATGTCTTTCAGGAAGCCTAATCTTTCAGGGTCATAGAAGCTTTCTATGTTAATAAATTAAAGATCAGGTAATAAAACACTTTTCTTAAAGGTAATTGCTCTGAGCCTTCTTTGAAATCTGTACACACACAAAAATATATCTGACTGAGGATTTATGGGTACTAGTCCACCCCAGAGTGTGGTATTTTTTATTAATATTATCATTTTTTTACTTTGCTTATATGCATGTGTATGATGTGCATGTGTGCATTCATGACCATGCACGTGTGCTCATGCATGGGGAAGCCGAAGGACAAGGTCAAGCGTCATCCCTGGGTACACCGTCCATTTGAAATATGTATTCACTGGGCTGGAGAGAAGGCTTAGCGGTTAAGGCGCTTGCCTGAAAAGCCTAAGGACTATGTTCGACTCTCCAAATCCCACATAAGCCAGACTCACAAAGTAACACGTGCAAGGTTGCACATGAACACATCTGGAGTTCAATTATAGTAGCTAGAGGCCCGGATGCACCAATTCTTGCTCCCTTGCTCTCATTCTTTCTCATAAAAAAGGCCAGTCTACTGGGCTTGCCTCAAAAACAAAATTACTTATGAGGGGAGGGGAGGGGAGGGAGGGATTTAGATAGAATGGGCATGCCAGGGCCTCTAGCCACTGAAAATGAGCTCCAGATGCATGCACCACCTTGTGCATCTGGCTTCATGTGGATACTGTGGAATCGAACTTGGGTCCTTTGGCTTTGCAGACAAGCGCCTTAACCACCAAACTGTAGGTCTATCCCCCACCACCCCTTTTTTGATACAGAGTCTCTCATTGGTCTGGAGCTCACCAATTAGACTAGACTGGCTGGGCAGCAAGCTCCAGGGAGTCTCCTGTGTCCACCTCTCCAGGGTTGGGGTCACAGGCATGCACCTCCTTGGCTAGCAATGTCAGTACTGGCAATGGAGCTCAGGTCTTCACACTTTCTTTTTTCTTTTTTTCTTTTTTTTTAAATTTTTTGTTCATTTTAATTTATTTATTTGAGAGTGACAGAGAGAGAGAGAGAGGCAGAGAGAGAGAGAGAGAGAGAGAGAGAGAATGGGCACGCCAGGGCTTCCAGCCACTGCAAACGAACTCCAGATGCGTGTGCCCCCTTGTGCATCTGGCTAACGTGGGTCCTGGGGAATTGGGCCTTGAACCGGGGTCCTTAGGCTTCACAGGCAAGCACTTAACCGCTAAGCCATCTCTCCAGCCCAGGTCTTCACACTTTCAAGGCAGGCATTTGACGAAATGAGCCATCTCCCCAGTCCCCCAGAGTGTTGATATTTTAGACCAAATAGCTTCCCAAGTTTCTTTCTGCATTCTCAAAGTACAGTGATAGACTGTGCTTACCCTGTGATCCAGAGATGAAGACCCCTATGTTAATTCCCAGTACATTAGTTGCTTGTTGTTGTTACTATGACAAAATATCTGATAAAGACAAAAGAAGAAAGATTTATGTTTGGCTCATGGTTTCTGGGGATCTAATGCACATTTTTGTTTGTTTGTTTGTTTGTTTTTCCCTAACAAGCTAATGCAGAACATTATCTCTGAGGAGTGTGTGGTAGATGTCATGGTTCAGTGTCACTCTTCACATCCTATTAGACATGAAACTGAACTACAGAGAAGAGGTCTGGGACAACATATAACCCCTAAGAACCTAAGAACGCACAAGCCATTGGTCTATTTCCTCTATCTTGGTACCACGCCCTGATGTTTATAGAGCCTCCCCAAAATAACACCACCAGCTGGGGACCAAGCACTCATCCCATGAGCCTTTGGGGGAATGTATAGTGTCTAAACCATTATACTCAGAGTCAGCTCGTTCAGCTTTTGGATGAGGCAGCTTATTCCATGAAATGCACTTGCTTTCCGCCATGGAGCAGTGGGCAGGAGTATGTGGTACTTCACAAGAAAACTTCAAGGCGAATTGCTAATAGCAGTACTGAGGTAATAATTCACATTAGGAGGACCCGTTGTCTGTTCTCTCTTTGTAGTCGATTGACAGCATGCTCTACTCACTGGAGGGACATTAATGCTCAGTGACTCCAAGGGATTCCGTCCATTGTCATGTCCTAAAACATGGCAGGCATTCCACACACAACGTACAAAGTCAAATTCAAGTCAGACAATGAAAGAGATGGATTGATTTCTTTTTTGTCCCTTTCGGGCAGGGGTTGGGGAGAGAACTCAATTCCTAGAAGCATTAGAGCGATGGAAGAAGAATTCCAGGGTCCACACTTTCCCACTTAAAGCCTAACACATCCCTCCAACATTGAAAGGATGTCAGAAGGGTATGCAGCGTCACGTGAGATGAACAAAGGGCCCGTGGAGGAATACCAGGAGGTGAGAGTCTGTCCGGTACCCTGTGGTGTGGAGTGCTGCCCACCTGAACTTGAGCGGGCAGGGTTTTGAGTCCACAGCCGGCTCCAGACTCTTCGGAACTCCTGCTCAATTATGCCACCCCTACTGTACCCTTGGCTGGCTCTCATAATTGCCTCGTTATGGCTTCCTTGCCATCTCATGGGCTTCTTTGCGCTTGCAGCCCAAAGAGCTCAGCCGGATCTCGCCCTGTATTCTGCTTACCAGACAAATGTGGTCCTTGCGCCTGAGCCCATACGACATGGGCGATCTGGATGGGAATGAAATGCAGACTTGGCTCTCAGAGGGCAGCTTTGGCTTCGCTTATATGTCACAAATGTTGTCACCTCATAACGCTGACAATAGTCACTGATGAGTACATTTGAATCCATTCCTAAAAGCACATTGCCTTCATACCACATGAATTAGAGCCATTTGTGCTCTGTTGCTTATGCGCCTCTTTTCTTTCCTTTCCTCTTGTGTGCATTAAGATCAGATTCCTGTATTATTTTCCCTCTTAATCTAACACTGACAATGACATGATTCTAGCCAGACTCTCAGGCTCTCTGAGAACTCTCTTTGTAGCGCTCTCAATCATTCCTGTTCAGTAAGTAGTCAATAATTGTTTATCAGATGTATGAATATTTTACAATACCAACAATCAGAAAAGGACAGTAACCCTTAAACATGTGAAAATATAATGGATTGAACCAAATTGGTAGGGGGGGGGAATAAACCATGTAGCTACAGAGTTAGCCCCATACAGGAGTAACATCAGTAGTGTCATGTTTTGGGGGAGTGCCATGTGGACTAATTCCTTGTAGAAAGAGATGATAGAACACAATGAGTAGATGGGAATTGATGAGCTACTAGGGTACTTTAACATTCTGTGATTTTTTTTTTTTCCCCACCTGGAATCTGGGAGGATTTCTGACTGAAGAGAATGGCTGGAAGCCACCATGTTTCTAGAGAAAGAGTGTATTCCAAGTTCCTGTGACTTGATGAGCAGGTCCCCCCACACCCCCCCATGAGTCCCTTCTCACTCAGGACCTTCTGATGGAGAATGAGTAGAAAGCACCGTGACAGTGACCCTTCAATAGCAACGCTAAATATATGACCTTATGAGCACTTTCTACCCAGTTTACTTACTTCCTTTGGCAAATGTGAGCTGAAGTTGTCTTATATGAAAGTGAGGTGGAGACTAGTGGAGAAGAAGAGAGGTGCTGATGGGAGGAAACGGAGTAAGAGAGCGCAGCTGAGTGACGGAAGATGAAAACATTATACACATGTATGAAAAAGAGTCAAACTAGGGGAAAAAATTAGATGAGAAAGAAACGGCCTGTGGATATTGTCCCGGATGATGAGAAGACAACCAGAAACATGGTGCAGTGGAGAGCAGGTTAAGGTGAGGGTCCATTATTCTCTTCTCTTCCGTTCCCTGGGGGAATACCATTGGCACCCACGCACTCGATAGTAGGAAGGCATTTATTTGGAAAGTGGCCTGACCCAGAGATCTGTGATCCTCAGAGGTCAGAAATCAGATGCAAGATGGGGAAGCCAGTTCATGGGGGACGAAGAGTGATGGTTGGGGGGGGTGCAGTTCTTTCTTCAGAGTGAATCACGTGCTATCTGTTCCCCAGCAGAGTAAGAGCCCCATCACACACAGTCCCCCCCCACCCCCACTGAACCGGAGGGAGTGTCATCTGAAATATCTTGCCTTTTTTTCTTGTCTTTCTTTCTGCACACTTCTGAACCAGCAAGATGTCAGGGACCTGGGGGGGGGGGGAATCGGGGAGAGAGCCAGAGAAATGATTAAAGAGGTGAGGATGCCTGGAATCCAGTGGGCGTATCCTTTCTGCACCAGAACACTGACTTATACCACAGTCGGCTAACTAGATAAGTGTTGTTTGGCTCAGGGCAGACAGCAAAGCATGGGGTAACGTGTCTCCACTCTCGTTGCCAGCAGCCAATAAATCATTGTGTCTTTTCCCCTCCAAGTGGACTGTCAGAATATATTTTTTAAAAAGTTTTATTGAAAATAGTGACTTCAAATTTATTTGTACTCATTTCCCTGGGACTCTGAGTAATAGCAGGCTCTCGTTGCCGCAGGCCTTTCTGAGATTCAGAACAACCTCTCCCGCTCTCCCAGCTTCCCTCCACCCAGGGACATGGCCGGTCTCTCTCTCTCTCTCTTTCTCTCTCTCTCTGCCAACTTGTCTGGAGACAAACAGGGTGAGGTTGAAACCTGCCTCCTCACCGGACACCCATCACCTCCCATGTTTGTCTGTGGCTCCTCTTTTGGGTGTGTGGGCAGAATCATTTTATGAAACCATTTTTCAAGGGGGCGGATGGGAAAATCTGTCTTCGTCATTAGTCACCAGAAAGTGACCCCAAGCAGCTGTGGGGAGGGACTTGGCCAAGATGTTGCAACCAGCCAGGCCAGGGTGGAAAAAAAAAAAAAGACACTGCGCTTTGTTCATTGGTCACAAGATCCCAGGCATCCCGGGAGCTGCCAAGCCCCTGCTGTCACTGGCCACCCCTTGGTTCAGCTGAGCTTTGTCAGGTAGCGCTTCAGGGCCAAGCAGGGCTGAGGGCCTGTGTGTCCAGACAGGGAAATGGAACAGGGCCTGCTAGCATTGGCAGATTTCACTCCCTTGCCCTTAACACTCCACATCCATGTTTAATTAATTTCCTAATGTTGTGTGTGTATGTGAAGTGTGTGTGTGGGGGGGTGGTGGTGGATAACATAAAATAAATAAGGCCAATTGACCACTCCATAATTTGTTCCTGAAGCTTGGCTGGACATAAAAGTCTACCTTCCAAAACCACACAGCATAATTTATTTTATGAGTCCTTCTCAGGCACCAGGTCCGGGCTAACCTTGAGTTTAGAGGCTGCGCCTTAACTTCCCCGGGGCTGGTGGTCACAGCATGTCCTTTCTTGGCAGTGGCCTCGGGCCTAGCAAAACAGACCTGTAAAAGGGAGTGGATTAATCATTCTGAAGGCATGCTCTCCTCAAGAGTCCCCCCCACCCACCCACCCTACAGGAGGCCTGAGAACAGGCGAGAGGCCACTATTCCAGTTCACAAATGGTAGAAGGGGTCATCTAAAGACTCACATACAGAAAAAAAGCAGGGGGGTAAAAAAAAAAGAAGAAGAAGAAGAAGAAGAAGAAGAAGGCTTCTAAATGATACATGCTGAAGTTTTCACTAAACTGAGGGGTATTACCAAAAAATATATCGCCACTCCTCCAGGAGAAACTGTGATGAGTCCAACCTTTTTATTACAATCAGGTTTTCTCTAAATATATTATGCCCCGCAGGTCAAAATGATTTACTTCTCTATTTTGGGACATCTGAGTTCCATTCTTCTGTTGCCAGTGTGTTTTCAGCTGTGCCAGAACGGAGCAGGTCTGTGGTTCCTTTGTAACATCAAAACGAAGACATTTATCACTGAGATTTATCATGGGACGGCCTGCCAGATGGTTTGGGTATTTTAAAGGTGAACTGTTTGGGCCCTGATTAGCTCACGCAGACCTGGAGCTAAATAAGACTCTATTAGCTGCTCTGTGCAATGACAACTGGCTTCCCCCTCCCCCCTTCCTCCTGGCTCCCCCCTCCTCAGTTCTAGTAATGCAGAAAATATTAATGTAATGGCAGATGTGGCATAGATTGTCATTTCAGGAAGAAAACCAAGCCATAACCAATTCTGCTGATTGCATTCTAATTACAATGTGACCTCCTGTTGCTTAGCATAGAGGCAGTATTCATTTCAGTACCCCACTGTAAAACTTGCCGAGTCAACGACCCTCAAAGGGGCAATTGTAAGATTTAAGCTTGCATTTTTTTTTCCTTTTCTTTTTCTTTTTTTGCTCATACCAAAGACCTTTTTTTTTTATTATTATTATTATTTTATTTCCTGCCAAGCCTTTGCTGATTGGGCCAGAAAGAATGCATTTGATTATATAGACTGAACTTATTGGGAACAGAACCTTTGTGCTTTGAAATGCTTTTCATTCAAATTACATTCAGACATTCAATCAACATTGATTGTGATATGGATTGGCAATGGGGAATGCCTTGGGTTTCTGGTCTGCCTGGAAAGTTCCCTCAGCTCTATGCTAGATGACGGAGAATGGGGAACCAGTGATTTCCCTAACTTTAACCTTGAGTTTCCCCACAAGAGGAGGGTATCTTTGGGGAGTTCAAGGGGGTCCCATTCTTATCCAATCAGTATCCCAAGATCATTCTTTACTTGGAAATCTTGGGTCTTTGAGAATTCTAAATTTAATGAACCATAAGAGCTTTGGGATCTGTAGGCATATTTGTGATTGTGTTAAATAAAGCAGGCCCTTGACTTCGTGCATGAAAAGCTAGGGGAATCCATCTGATATTATAGGTTGCAGCTGTCTTTCTTTTGTATCTTTGAAGGAAGAGAGCACTGGATAAAGGTTTGAGGACGTAAAGGTTCTCATTGTAGCTGTGATCTGTGTATTGGGCAAGGCTCAGTTTTCTTATTTACAAGGAGAAAATAGTAGGTTCAAGATGATTTGATCATAGTAAGAGGTAATATAAAATTAAGATATTATTTTGTCTAAGTTAATGTACATATGTGTTTGGTGGGTCCCCTTTGGCTGTAGCTAGACCTCTCTTAGTCTCTGGAAATTTCCTGTTGACACCAGCGTTCCAAGTAGTTGGTTCTTGGCAGACATGACAGACATGCTACAGTTTTTGTTTTGGCTTGAAGGTTCTCTCTGCGCCCTTCTGAGTAACTTTAGCATGGAAGTCACGCTGGAACTCTCTCAAGGGGGGGGGGGGGAACATGCCAAGGTTTCCGCATTCCAAGCTAATGAAATAGGCCAAGATCTTCACTCTTTTTATGCGATCATATGCTGTCACCTATCACCAGGATATAGATGATTCTCAAAGATGAATGAATCTCCACCGTCCCTAGCTTTCCTGAATTTTAGTGTGGTCAAGTATGTGGTCACTTGGAGTGACATTCTACAGTCTCAAATTCATTATATTCTTTTATCTCTCTCTCTCTCTCTCTCTCACACACACACACACACACAGAGAGAGAGAGAGAGAGGGACTTCAATTGCTCTCACTTCTTAACCCCCTTTCTCTTAAGCACTCTTCTCATTGGTGCTCAAGCTTAAAAATGGGATGTTGGTTTCCTTTCTCTTTCTCCCTTACTATCTGCATAGAGCTAGTTGTCTGGTGAATTCTATCCCTGAGAATACACTTCAAAACATCCTTTATTCCTAAAGTCACTCCATTCTCACTGAATCGAATTATTTTCTGCCTGGCCAGTGTGCTTTCGTTGACCTGCTTTAATGGTTTTTCCACCCTGTTCTCGGTGCCAATCTAATCTCTCGTACCTTGCTGTGGTAAGAGGATTCTAGCATGGTCCTCATGAGACCTATTTCCTGTGCTTGTCACCAGTAAGTAATGGAAAGGCGATGGGATAGGGTTTAATGACTAAATTATCTACAATTATGAGCCTTGTCTTACTAGCAGACTTAACTTCCCTCTGGCCTTGATAAAAATGGAATGGCACGTTGGAGGGGCCCAAAGGGCACAGGAATGAGGGTGGTCTTTAGCCGTATCTGGTAAGGAATGATGGCGCTCAGTCCAGCAGTCTACGCAGAACTGAGCCCCATCCACACGCACGTGACCTCAACCTTACCTTATAGCTCGACAGCAGCCCTTGTAGAGCCCTTGAAGCAGAGGAGCCCACTAAGCTTAGCCAGGCCGCAGGCCCATGGGAAATATGAATGCACTCAAGCCATTCAACCTGGGACGTGTTGCTTCGCAGCAGTAGGCAGCATACACACCCTAGCGACACCCGTCTGTTGTTCAGATGCTCTGTATTAGGTCTTGAACTCCCCGTCTGTGCTGCTTCCCATCCCGTTTCCTCCCTTCGCTCTTGATGATTCTGGATTTCTCCCTTCTACCCTTTGCTTGCATTGCTATCATGTCCTAGCATCCCTTTATGGCCAAATCCCATATCTTCTCTGAAAGGACCACTTTTAAATGCCACCACTCTCATCAAAGCTTTTGTGGCCCCCGAAGCTATAAAGATCTCTGAGCTGCCTTGGCACTGGACCTGAGGTCACTTCTCATTTTGTCACCTCCGAGGGGACTTGTCTGAGCTCTGTTGCCAGACTGAAGGTGTTACGGAGAGGGGCGTTGCTCCTGATTCAGTGCCCAAAGCTCCTAATAGGTTGACTTACAGATGGGGTGCTCTCAAAGAAGAGTTATTCATTCATGAATAGCAAGCCGCTTTGTCCCCAAGATGCAAGCGGTGTGCAGAATTGCCGCTTTATTTCCTGGCTCTTTCATTCATTCATTCTTCATACCAAAGGTATTGACCCAGGGATGGGGAGCCCTGGATGCTGGACAGAATCAGGCTGTGTACTTTGAGGTTTAATGTTCTGCAGTCCACCATTGTGAGAGCCTGAATAATTCTTTTATCTTTGGATCTGTGCTTTCTAAGTGCTCTTTGGTAGTAAAGTATGTATGCGATGGAAACTTGGAGAATACGCTCATGCTGTCCTGTCTCCTTATTACACCGGAATGGGCTCTAACCCATCTGCTCTCCTACCTTCTGACACTGAAGAAGGTCCTGGGCAACAAGCACCGTGGTGGGTAGAATGTTCGTTCATACCCAGCATTTCAAATCATGGTTTAGGACCCCCAGGCAAAGGCCTGTACTTGTTGCATAGTCAGATTATAATATTAAACAACAAATAAATATCATGACAAGTTGAGAGAGAGAGAGAGGCCATAGAACAAAATTTTCTAAATACAAGAATTTCTTTTTTTTTTTTTAATGGGACCTTATAAATTTTGTAGCTGGCCCCAACCAGGATTACAGTGAGAAAACAACTAAGTGGAGGTGGTGGTGGGTACACAGCTTGTGCAGGGGGAGAAAATGAACAGTAACAAGCAAGGTGATCTCAGAAAGTCCTAAGAGCTATGAAGAGAATCAAGAGAGGTCATGTGCTAGTGAGGCCTGAGTGTGAGGAGGTGGGTTGGAGGGGACACACGAAGGATCTGGAGAACTTTCTAGGCAGGAGAATGGGACAGACTTACAATGAGGAAGGGCGGATCACGAAAGCCAGCGCAGGAGGTCTCTAGCAGCCATTGGAGGCAGAGGACGTGTGTGACTCTGCCAAGATGTTCGTGGCGAGGAATCCGCTTGCCTTTGAACCTATGCGCTCATGCTGCGGTTTCCAGCTTAATCGAATTCCTCCTTCTGCATCGGCTTGACGAGTTTATCTTCTCCAAGAGACAGTTTGCACAGAGACATTGGAAAGGCGCAGCACACCAAGGATGCGCTTGGAGAGTGGAACACTTCCATCCTCACAGGTCCTCAAGACCTGAGGCTACGCACAGTGGCACCTTAGAGCCTAATATCTGGGCCCTACAACTGTTTTCTTTGCTCTGCATGGTGCTTTCAACCAGACTGGAGGGTCCCCTCCAGGACCCTGAGGTCCCTGGCTGGCTCTCTCCTCCCCCTCCCCGCAGCAGTCTCCTGTTTGTGCCTGGTTCCTTCGTGCCCGCTCTCATCTGTGTTCTTTCTCTTTAAAAACAAGCCATTCTAGCCAGACACGGTGGCTCACATTTGTAATCCCAGCACCTTGGAGGCTGAGGCAGGAGGATCGCTGTGTAGTGAATTCCAGTTCAGCCTGGGCTACAGAGTAAGACTTTGATCCACCCTCCTCCCCCCAACCTCCAAAAAAAAAAAAAAAAACCCTCAAAATGAAATAACATTTTAAATTAGCTGATTGTACAGTGCCGACCGCGTGACAGAGCGCTTGCAGAGGAATCAGAATCTTGGTAACACTTTGTTCCCTTCTCGTCTTCTGGGTCAAGCACCCCATCTTAGAAGTCAGAGGTGAGGGAAAAGCAGAAAAGAGGGAAGGAAGAGGGTGAAAGTATCAATTCCTGGGTCCCTCATGAACCGCCATCTGCCATGCCCACTCTGTGAAGGCTAAGAATGCGGGTCCAGGAATCTAATCTCCTGGGGCCGGGGCGCTTTGCTTATTCCCTGCCTACAGGCAGTTCCTTTAAAGAATCAGAGCTTTTGCCGAGAGGGAAATTAAGTCATTTTGTTATTTTTTTTCCTTGATAATGCTAAAATTATTAATCTTCAAAGATAAGTACTGTTCAGTGCATAATGAATTCGAGTTGTTGATAATTATAATTTTTGAAGAGTTTCAGCTTGCTTGTCTGTCAGCCAAGAAATTAAAGGGGTGGGAACCAGAGTTCTATTTTGTTCATGATGGTTGTGCTTCTGGTTAACAATTCTCTGTGTGGCAAAAAAAAAAAAAAAAAAAAAAAAAAAAAAACCATCCTGGATCTAGGCCCCTGGTATAGTGAAAGGGTTAATTCAATGGAGTACAGTAACCTACTGAGTGGTGAAAAGTTTTGATTTTTTTCCCCTCATTTCCTTGCTAGCCCCTCTATTGTTCTTGATATACCCAGCCCTTGACTAGATCCCCATCCTGCCGATTAAACAGAGCCAGTATATCCATCTGGGTCTTGTCTGTATCCCCAGAAGATCCCCTTAATGCCCTGTCTCTAACTGACCCCCTCACCCAACTGCCCATAAGCCACCATTATTTTTAAACTTGCATATACTAGCACTGAACAAAAAAAAAAAAAAATGAACCAAAAGAAAAGGAGAAAGAGAAAATGGAAAACTAATGATTCAAGAAATCACATAGCACGAGATAATTCTATTTTGAAATCACAGCAGTGGCACCCAGAGGCTCCCCAAATTACTAGTGAAAACCCTTTGATATATCCAGTTGTAAGAAAGCCCAAGGCACTTTTTTATTATTATTATGAGTGCTTCAAATCCCCTGGAAGAGACACTTAACAGCTATTTTTAAATGTCTGTCTGTGTGCAAGCAGGAAAAAATAAAATAAAATAAAGATCCTAGTGAATCTCCAACCCTAAATGAGCTTATTTGATCACTGGCTTTTACTTAGAATAAAAATGATATTTTTTCAATGGCATTATATAGCCCCCGAGATGCCTGTGACCTCCTCCATCCTGGTCTCTCCCCCAGCTCACAAGCTGCTATAATCACACTGGCCTCCTGGTTGTTCAGGAAACACAGCAAGCCAGGGCAACCCCTGTCCTTGTGTTTTCTGCCTGTAATGTCCTTCCTGGGGTATTTAAGTCATTCCAACCTTTGGTCATTTTCTCCTCACAGGGGCCTTCCCTTGCCACACCATGGAAACCCTCATCTTCCCACTTTTGTCCCTTTTACCTAAATGACTTTGTAGATGGATGTGTTTAAGGATTTTGAGGTGAGAAGGCTGCCCTGGAAGATTTGGGAGGGCCCAGTGTATTCACAAACGTCCTTATCAAAACGAAGCAGTGGGGTCAGATGAAAAGGGAAGGCCAGGGTTGAAGGGATGGCTTAGGCCTGCAAAGCCAAAACCCAGGATCGAGTCCTTAGTACCCACGTAGGCCACATGCACAAGGTCATGGTTAAGTGCTTGCCTGCAAAGCCAAAGGACCCAGGTTTGATTCCCCAGTACCCACGTAAAGCCAGATGCACAAGGTGGTACATGTGTTTGGGGTTCGTTTAAAGAGGCTGGAGGCCCTGGTGCACCCATTCTCTCTCTCTCTATCTGCCTCTTCCTCACTCTCAAACAAATAAATAAGTATATAACTAAAAATGGCAGGCGGCTGGGGAGATGGTGTAGTGAATAAGAACACTTGTGTACAAGCTTGAGGACCTGAGCTTGATCCCAAGCTTGCAAAGACCCAGACACGCGCATGCCTGTAATCCCAGACTGAGGAGGACAGAGAGAAGAGGAATCCTGGCTCTTGCTAGTCAGCCAGTCTGCCTGAGAAACTGGGAGCTCCAGGTTTGGTGAGGAACTGTCTCAGCAAATAAGGCAGAAAAATAAGAGTGGAGAACACCTGACTTTTCCCTTTGGTCTCACACATAAGTGTACATGGGGTGTGTGATTCTCTCCACTCATGTTCATTTACTACACACCCACCCACCTACTCACCCTTTGGAGAAACGTGGCTTTGAAAATGGAGGAGAGGAGCCACAAGTCTAGAAATGCAGAAGACTTCAAAAGCTGGAAATGTCAAAAGCAAAATAATTTTCCCTGCTGATAGCTTGACTTTCCTTTTAAAAAGTATTTTATTTATTTATTTGAGAGAGAAAGAGTCAGAGGGAGGGAGGATGGAGAATGGGCACACTAGGGCCTCAAGCCATTGCAAATGAACTCCAGACACATGTACCACCTTGTGCATCTGGTTTTATGTGGGTCCTGGGGAACTGAACCTGGGTCCTTTGGCTTTGCATGCAAGCACCTTAGCCATTAAGCCATTTCTCCTGCCCAAGCTTGACTTTCTTGAGCCCAATGTCAGCCAGTTGATATTAAAATTATACCAAGGACCCAGACTCACAAGAGCTTGGCAATCTGGCCATCTTTGTTTCTGGTGATTCTGTGAATTGACAAAATTCTTTTTTTATTTTTTGAGGATTTCTTTCTAACTTGGACACATAGGAGACCTTCCTCACTTGCCCAAGGCTGGTCTTTGGCACTTACTGGAGGAGCGACTGCCTTGTGCAGTGAAGGGAGGGGAGATATGCTCCTGTGTTTCCAGGCACTTCAGATGCGGGTGTTGAACACAAACAATGTGACCCTTCCAGACACAGCAGCAGTAGGTTGCTCAAGCACCTGCTTGAAGAGTCCATACTTACAACACTGGTCCAAAGAACCAACCCCTTGAGGGTACGAATGAGCTTGCCTGGTGAGTTTAGAAAGCAATGTGTTTCCTTGATCTTTCTAAACAGTGGACATCAGAAGTCAGAGCTCAGCACTGATGGGAGAATATTCTCTAACTGTGCCTGGCAAGAACCAATCCAAAAAGGGCAGAAAGAGTAGTGAGAAAAGTCACCCTGCCCTCTCATTCATGCTTAGAATCCTCTCATTTTAATTTTTGGAAACTTGGGGCTGGAGAGATGGCTTAGCGGTTAAGGTGCTTGCCTGAGAAGCCCAAGGACCCATGTTGACGCTCCAGATCCCACATAAGACAGGTACACAAAAATGAGGCAAGTGCAAGGTCACACATGCCCACTAGGTGGCACAAGAGTCTGCAGTTTCATTTCAGTGGCTGAGGCCCTGGCACACCAATTCTCTCTCTTTCTCTCAAATAAAGAATAATTTTAAAATTTGGGAAATTAACAGTTAAAAACTAGTATATTTTTATTTGAGGCCACCCTGAGACTCTATAGTGAATCCCAGGTCAGCCTGGGCTAGAGTGAGACCCTACCTCGAAAAACAAAAAAAAAAGAAGAAAGTAATATATTTTTAAAGTCCCCTCCCTTCAGCCTATGCCTTCTTTCTTTCTCTTGCTTTATCCTTGATTTTTTTCCCCACCTCTTTGTCTCTCAGTCTCAGTTTTTCACTGTCTCTCTCTCTCTTGCTTTCATGCTCACTCGCTCCTCACTGACCAGCCACGTCTTGAAATTGTTTGTTTTTGTGGGGATAACCTTAGCATTTTTCCTTTTATTTTCCCACAGCTTCAGTGTTTTCTTTTGGGTGTATGTGTGTTGTGCATGCATGTGCATATGCGTGTGCATGCACCTCTATGCATGTGAGTGGAGGCCAGACATGGGCTCCAAGTGTCTTCTAATTCACTGTCTACTGCATTCACCGAGATGGCATCTCTCACCTGAACCGGGAGATGGGTGACACGGCTAGTCCAGCCAGTCCGTTTGGCCCTGGTCTCTTCTGCATGCATGCATGTGGGAAGTACACATCTGCCAAATGTGCATGCCACCCCACACGCATGTGCGTGCGCACGCATACACATGCACAGGAAAAGGGCGATTATCTCAGTAAGTGATCAGAAAATCCAAAAGGACAGCCCCCCTTTTATGCCTTTTTATTTAACTGACAAGTGAGGAAAGCCCATAAATTACTAAACAAGAGAATTTCCAGGAAGGTTTGAGGGGTGCTCATTTACATCTGCACATGTTCCTTATTTAAAATTTGGAGAAGTGTTGAGAGGATGGGGTTGGGCAGTATGGACACCATGCTGTGAAGAATGGCTTTGCACAAACCTACACATCTTGTGGCATTAACTTGACACATAGAAGTAGCTCCCATCATGAGCCGCGTCAGGGGAAGAAGGAGAAAGGAAGCTGTGTGAATTCTTGCATTATTTTACACGCTAAGTACTTGACATAGAGACATAGAGATGGCTCAACAAACCTGACTCACTGGAGGTTTTAAAATTTTTCAGTTAATTATTATTGACAGAGAGAGGGAGAGAAAGAGATAAAAAATGAGAATGGGTGCGCCAGGGCCTCTAGCCACTGTAAACGAACTCCAGACGCATGTGCCACCTTGTGCATCTGGCTTACGTGGGACCTGGAGAATTGAACCTGGGTCCTTAGGTTTTGCAAGAAAGCGCCTTAACCGCTAAGCCATCTCTCTAGCCCCTCACTGGTGTTTTGTTAATAAAATAGGCATGAGATATACAGCCAGCTAGAGATACCTGTTGTGCACCCCATGTTCTAATAAAGAATGTTCCCTCCTCTTATGTTCCTGGGCTTAAATAGATTATTTGCCCCTGGAAAGGTGAAAAGATAATAGCAGTGGTTCTTCTCACCTTGAAGTTTCTCTACCTGCCTGGAAAATGGAGTCTCAGACCCCTGTGGAGTCACTCCACTGATTCAGGCTCTGTTGCTTCAGGTGCCCACGACCCCGCTGTGATCCTGGTCATGTCCCTTCTAAAAGGACACTTATGCAGTGAAAGCAGGGAGGGACTGTCCTTGCTGCAGGTTCATGAGGCAAAAAGTGAGGTCATTTTCCACAGGTCCTTGGCGGCCTCCTCAAAATTCCCTGGTGATTGTCTTTAATTTGGCCCAATTTTTATTTGTTTTCCTACTTTCATATGCATATGTAATGGGCATTGATCTTATTCCCCCCAACTACCCTTTCTTACCCTTTACCTCTCTGTTAACAACCTTCGTCTTCTTCCCCATTAGTCACCGTCTTGTGATTTTTTTTTTTTTTACTTTTTGACCACGGAGTTAAATTCAAGTTGTTTGCTTGCGTGAACATGGTTGGAAGTATATTTTCTGGAGACTAGAAAACTCATCAGTGGCTACCCCCAAAGAAGAACACGACTCCCCATATCCCAGTAACAATTAGTTGCCATTAACTACCCTGGGACGTGTAGAGTCTCATGAACCCTTATTCCTTCCATGATGAAGTGTTGACAGGTTCAGTCTTGTTCAGGAAACCACAGATGCTCTGAGTTCATGAGTGTAAGAGCCATGTCGTATCCAGAAGACTGCATTCTGTAGCCCTCCTCCCCATCTCCTGCTCTTACATTCTTTCCTCCCTCTCATCTGTGAGGTTCCTTGAACCTAGGAGGTGGTTATTTAGGTCCAAGCACACAGTAGTCACTTATTCTTGGAAATTTTGCCGGCTATGCATTTCTGCATTCACATCTGCCCATTGTGGTAAGACACCTCTGTGATAGAAGTTGCAAGTAATGTAAGCCCCCCTCCCCCAACATACATGGGCCAGCTTTAAAATACCAGACATGAAATCCCCCCTGCAGAGCATTGCTCAAATCCAGTCAGAAAGCAGCTGGTTACTCCGGTAACAGTCATGCCCCTACTGCACTGATGGGCACAGTTTTCCTGGCAGGTCGGTTGTGGAGTCCACAGGGTCCACAACTGGGTTAGAAGTACTGGTGACTTTAATTTTTTTTTTCTCTCAGCCGCTGGTGCAATACCTTCTGTCAGGATGAAAGCTAGATGGCAGGGAGGAAACTTCTAGTTTAGTTCCATCTTGGTTTCTCTACACCCACAACCAAACTAACGGCGTCTTCAGGAACAGGGACCCGTCTTCTAGTTTTGGTGGTCAACCAAGAGCAGTTAACAATTGCCTTTATTATTTTAAAGGCCCCTGTAGCCTCCCTGACCGTCAACTCATTAGGAGATACATCACCCCGGCGCTGTAACTCACGATTAATAACCTATGGCTTCTGGAAGCAGCTTTTCCCACTCACTTAGGGGACCTTTGTTCAAATACTTGCCCTATTTTTTTTTTAAAGGGAGAATAACTGTATAGTCTTTGAAAAATGAAAATCTAAAGTACAGATGCAAGATCTCAGTAGAGTTGAGCTACATTGACTCATTATTTTCCACCATCACCGCATACCTGTCTGTGTGTCTGTTCTTTGAACCTTGCATCCATCCCCAGACATGTATTAAACGCTCATAAATACAACCTAGGCCATGCCTCAGAGATCTCATCTGCATCTAGAAAGGAGAGTGATATGGAGCTGTGGTCTAGGCGCTGCTGTAGAGATGTATTAAGAGAGGTCACGGAGAGGGAACAAGAAGACACTTGGCCTAGGCTCAGCTAGGGAAGTCCTTGGGGCTGCCGGAGTGCGATAAGGGACCAGTGTTTGTTGGCTACATGTTCAAGGAAAAGGAAGATTCACTCTTATCCACTTTGTATTTTCTTATAAACCATGTAACAAGCTTTAAAGAGCACAATTTCTTTGTTGATTCTCTTTTTTTTCACTCAAAATGACAGGACTTAGGGTACCCAATAAAGTAGAAACAAGGGGAGGGGTGGTAGAATAGTGAATGAATGAATGAAGCAGACAAAGCAGGGTTCAGTTTCCATGTAGTCCTTGTGTCTGCTTCCACCTGGAGATTTTATTAACTGAAATACCTCCATGTCGTTATCTCACTCAGTGCAACAGCAGCCTTGTAAAACAGATCTTGGAAGCATTCTCATTTTTGTAGATGAGTAAGAAAAGATGTAAAAGAAACTGCGATGTGCGTAACATCTCCCAGTTAGGAGGTGACCAAGTGCGAGTCAAAGTTGTCTACCTGTCTTTAAATCTTGGGCTGTTTCCATTGCACTAGTCCATCTTGCTGGCTGAACTCAGTAAATGACATCATATGGGCCAGAACGATTTCTAACTACCTTTCCAGGAAGATCTATATTGGAACATTTGCTTTGAATTAAAATGCGATCTTTAAGGCATTCTTACTGAGAGCAATATGTTAAACACAGACGTGTGAGGGATCAGGGCTGTAGCTGATGTGGTGGATGACAACTCTGGGTGCTGTAGATGTGATTAGTCCAGTGTCCTCTGCCATCGTGTGGTTCAGGGGCAGACGGTTGCCAACTGGCAGCGGGAAAATGAGCTTTCCTCCCACCCTTACCAGTCCTGTGTCAATGAACACTGGCACCTTAGCTATTTATTTTATTAATAGGAGTGCTATTGTCTTCATATCAGAGTGTCATATAGCCCAGGCTGGCCTCAAACTCTGCATAGCCAAGGGTGAATTTGGACTCAGAGTCTCCTGCATGTTGGGATTGCAGATATATATATCACCATGCTCCTTGGCTACAATTTTTTAAAAAAAATTATGTATGTATGTATGTATGTATGTATGTATGTATGTGCGTGCATGTGTCAGGGTCTCTTGCCATTGTAAAAGAACATCAGATGGTTGCACCAGTTTTTGTGGGAAGCTTGGGAATTGAACCCAGGCCACCAGGCCTTGCAAGTCAGCATCTTTAACTGCTGAGCCATCTCCCCAGCTCTGGCTTTTTTTTTTTTTCTACATATACATGTTAGGCAAGCAATCCTCCAAGTGTGCTTCTACCCCGGCCACAGTGCTTTTGATTTTAATCTGCACAGTAATAATCCCCAAAGGGAATCACACAGAATGGCTGTCTTTGATGAATGTAGACTAAAGAAGGATTGGAGCCTTGAAGGAAACCTCTGGTTCCGTGGTCATCTGGGTGTTGGGATAGGGTAGTTCTGCAGGGCACAGCCTCGGGGGTATTGATGGTCAACTGTCACACTGTGAGACAAGTGGACACTGGGTGGATTTGGTGCATGCGCTTTGGAACCATAAGCTAGGTCTTTATGTGGTTGGCCAACTATTTTAAAATGTGTGCCTTGGGCAGTTCTGCTCTTCCCCCAGAATTCTGACCAGTGCTGAGTTTATTTAAAAGTAGAATCTGATTGATTATGCCCCAGATGCCATTTGAAGCAGGGAGGGAGAAGGGAGATGAAGCAAAATGGCCACTCTTATCTGGACACTGCAAAGAAAACCTAGAGTGCGCAGTCTGGTTTCCCTTACTTTGTCACTGTGTCACTTGTCCAGGTGGTTAATACACACACACACACACACAAGAGGGAGAGTGATCAGGCTTTTTTAAAAAAATTAGTTGGGTAGTTAAAAGTGACTTTTATAATACATACCTTTTAGCTTTTGGTGAATGAGGTTACTTTATAGTTTAGAAATTACTAACAATTTAAAATTACATTTTGTGTAGCAAAATAATTTATTTTGTGGAATTTAGAATGTTAATAATATTGTGAATAAAAAGTTACTCATATTTCTAATACCCCCAAACAATCCATGTGTGTGTGCATGCACACACACACACACACACACACGCATGTGGTCTGTGTGTATATCCACGCCACAGTGCACACCTGGAAGTCAGAAGATAACCTCATGGCCTTACTCCTCACCTTTCCACCTTGCCTGGGACAAGGTCTTTCTTATTGTTTGCCACCCATGAGCGCCACACTAGCTGATCCCATGGGCTTCTGGATTCTTCTTGCTCTGCCTCCTCTCACTGCGGGCATCGTGAGAGCACAGATGTAAGAGTGGCCGCATCTGACCTCACGCAGGCTCTGAGGATCTGAACTCTGGTTGTCAGGCTTGCGCGGCTAGTGCTTCTAGCCACTGAGCCACCTCCATTCCCCATCGTCACTCTTCTTTTTAAGTGACTTTTTTTTTTTTTTGGCGTGCATTTCTGATCATGCTGAAAATGTGCATTTCTATTTTGCTTTTTCAGTAAGCATCAGTACAAGTGTTTTCTGTTATGTAATCTCCATGAATTTCACGTTGACTGTTTACTAGTCTATTTATGAATACTAAGTTCATAACTGACTGACTTGAGCATTTTCCAATATATTATAGTAACACTAAAATGAATGGTTATTATAAGTTCACCATGTGCTGGGTACCGTGCTAAGAATAAACTGGCTAGCAAGGGGTCTTCTGCTTCACTGAGGGTGGAATCAACAAAATAGACATATATATCAGCCAAGCATGGTGGCACATGCCTTTAATCCCTGCACTCAGCAGGCTGAGGTAGGAGGATCGCTGTGAGTTGGTGGTCAGCCTGGACTACAGAGTAAGTGGCAGGTCAGCTAGGCTAGAGTGAGACCCTGCCTTCAAAGAAAACCTAAACAAAACAGGTATATATGAACAACTCAATATGCAAAGAGCATTGCTATGGGACATGCACATTGTGAATGTTTATAGGAATCCAGTTGTAGGCAAGAATCAGGGAAGATTTCCTGTCGGAAGTGGTATGGAAGCTGAGACCTGCTCAGTGCATCCCGGCTCCCAGGGGGACGTGTGGGCTGATGTTTCACGTCAGGGACAGCGGCCTGTGTGATGGGCAGGAGGACAGGAGCATGGCTTGTCGAAGACATTGAGCTTTAGCTTGACCAGAGTTTGTTGTGTGGAGGATAGAGGAAGGGAGGAGAATCAGGAGTTGGCAAAGCACCTAATTGGAGAGATGACATTGTGCGTTACACATGAAGTGTCCCCTAAAATCTCACGTGGTAGACACTTCACTCCAGCTGGTGGTGCGTTTTGGGGAGGTTAGACGAAGCCATCAGGGGTGAGGCACACCTGGTGGAGGTGGAGCACCAGGGCCATGCCTCTGATGATGTCCCTGGTCGCTGGTTCTGTTCTTGCTCCTTGCTTCCATCACGAGAGAAAGAATCTTCTCCGTGTCTCCCACCACCATAAAGTTGTGCCCAAGTACATGGGGCCAAGTGACCACGGGCAGAGCCCTCAACAAGAGTGGGCTCAGGGGCTAGAGATATGGCTTACAGGGTGAGGTGCTTGACTGTGAAGCCAAAGGGACCCACGTTCGATTCCCCAGGACCCACTTAAGCCAGATGCACAGGGTGGCACATGTGTCTGGAGTTCATTTGCAGTGGCTGGAGGCCCTGGTGCACCCATTCTCTCTCTCTCTCTCTCTCTCTCTCAAACACATAAATAAAAATAAAATATAAAAAAAATTAAAAAAGAATGGGCCCAAGTAACTCTTTCCTCCTATAAGTTATTTGTGCCAGTCAGCTGCTTTGTCACAATAGAGAGACAGGCGAGTAGCATGTAAGGTCCTGAAGAACTTTCCACGAAAATGTGCAGCCATAGCTGCTTTGGGGAGAAAAAAAAAATCACCAAAGATTTTAAATTGGAGGAGCTAGAAGTTCAGAGCGGCTTGTCAGAAAGATCACTCTGACCCCAGTCCACTAGTAGATGTAAGGAAACCAAAAGGAAGTTGGGGCAAGCAACGCAGCTTATGAAAGAGTTGTTGGTCATTGCCCCGGTTTTCCCTTCCCACCAACCTAAAGCCCACGGCTCGGCACCCTCGGGCATGGCTCCGTGCACGCCGTATCCAGTACTACTAAGAGACCGCAGTATTGCGGCGTCGGGGGCTCTGGAAGGCTGAGCGTGTTCGCTTGCTACCTACCGTGTCATTTCAGTGGCACGCAGTGAAGGAGACCCTCAGTCCACATGGTTCAGACTGGACTTCACCCCGACAAATGCTCCCAGCAAAGCCGCAGCATTTACTGAGCTCCCAGCTGCCACGCTCAGTCCAGATCCACTAAAGCGATTTTTGATTTTTTTAAAATATATTTGATTCATTTGAGAGAGAGGGAAGAGAACAAAAGAGAATGGGCAACCTCTAGCCACTGCAAATGAACTCCTAACACCTCGTGCATCTGGCTTACGTGGTTACTGGGAAATCAAACCTGAGTCCTTAGGCGTCGCAGGCAAATGTCTTAACTGCTAAGTCATCTCTCCAGCCCTGAAGTAATTTTTTAAAAGGCTTACATCATTAGCATGATTACATACACGGTACATCTATGTTTCACGGACTCAAGTTGAATGTGCTCGCCTAAAGTCCTCAACATCGTTTCCCTAAATGTTTCTATTTTACTTCGAATAAATCCTTCACTATTTTTAAAATGCTGCAGGTTATAAGGTTCTGTATTTCTGGCCAAACTCCTATTTATGGCATAATATAGTGTACAGTGGGAATCTCAAAACACATCCACTATCATGTCAGTAATGGTCATTTTTTTCAGGAGGAGGAAGTAGAAGTAGAGAGAAGGGAAATGGAAGGTGTTGGAGGCAGGGGCTCAAAGCCACACTTCCAGCAGAGTGCAGGGGTCCTTGGAACCCCATCCCAGGCTGGGAGGCTCTTTGTTAGTCCCCTGTGCTTTGTTGGGATGGGCCACTTTGGAGGCATGACAAATGTAACCAGGGCAGAGTTCCACCCAAGAGCAACAGCAGGGACAGTGATGGAAAGCAGATGGAGGCTCTGCCCTTCACATGGTGGGAAACCCACTCAGGGAATGGAGAATGTTTATAAAATCCCCAACCTCCAGTGGGATGCCTCCTAGTGCGTTTACAAGTCTCCGGCCCTTGTCTGCCAATGACTGCGTTTGGTTTTGATGAGACCAAATTACCCTTGGATTCTCTTGAAATTCTGATCATTTCCCAAATTTTGTTTGACTTACCAGCTGGAGCTCTGGAATGAAGCATCCATCATTTGACAATTAAAAAATATATATATCATGCTTTATTTCCGAGTCATGGTTCAGATAAGAGAACATTAGCTGTGGTTTACTTCTCAAATTATGTTGTCCTTGGACTGGGATGAGTCTCGCCTTGTAGTTTTGTTTTTTTTTTTTCTTTTTCTTTTCTTTGGCTTTTCTAGTAGGGGAGGAAGGACTCTACTGTCTGAAAGGACATCAGAAAGGTGGTGGACTTTTCTGAGAGAACGTTCAGGAAGTAAGCCTCATAGGATCATGTGAGGTTTAGGTTGCACAGTCACCCATCAATCTGTCATGCCGTGGGTTCTTGGAGTATATGTGGTTTGAATAATACAATTTCCACACACAGAATTTTCAGGTTGGTAAGTGATGATGGTTAATCTCTGGTTATCAGCCTGATAGGATCTGGACTCACCATGGATACAAATCTCTTGGTTTGTCTGGGATTTTCTAGATAGGACTGAGGGAGGAAGAGCCACAGGAGAAAAGTAGCTGGGCCTCTCTCTCTGCTTCCTCCCTGCCGATGTGTCTCTGGTCATGATTTCCCTGCCATCATAGGCCTTCCCTTCAAACTGTAAGTGTAAAATAGACACGTTCCTTCCCTAAGCTGCTTCCGGTCAGGTATTTTGCTCTAGCAATGGGACAGTAACTGACACAGGGCTAGAGAGGTGGCTCCACAATCGAGGTGTTTGCCTGCAAAGCTTAACAACCAGGTTTGTATTCCCCAGTACCCACATAAAGCCAGATGCACAAAGTGGTGCACTCATCTAGAGTTTGTTTGTAGTGGCTAGAGGCCCTGGCTTGCCCTTGCTCTTTCTCTTTCTCTTTCTCTTTCTCTTTCTCTTTCTCTCTCTGTCTGTGCCTGTGTGTGTGTGTGTGTGTGTGTGTGTGTGTGCGCGCGTGCCCTTCTCTGCTTGCAAACAAACACAAATATTTTTTTTAAAGTAACATACTGTAGGAAGGACACAACATCAAAAGAAGTTATGTTTTGTCCCCCTAAGGATTCTGTGCTTTGTAGGTAGGAAGACACTCTGGGACCCTCATTATACACAGGGGTAGACCACAGTGCAGAAGAGTGGATGAGCTGTTAGGGAGGGACAATGGAGAAGGATGGAACAAGCACTGGTTTTGTACCCTAGATACTTACTAAGCGATGTGTCTGTGCTCATATGTACCCCCCCTCCATCTCCTTAGCCTGGAAACATGTTTCCTACAACCGCTTCTATCCCCTCTTCCTCCCTTCCTTTCTCTCTCCCCTCCACTCTTTGTCTTTCTCTCTTTGTCCCCCTTACCTCCTTCGCCTCGTCTTGTTGTGAAAGAACTATTTAGGTTTGTGGTTCACCCCCTCTCTGTCCCGCCCCCTCTCTTCCTGCCCCGTCATCATCCTGTGAATGTGAACGTCCTCTCCTCCAGCTGTCCCTGCTGTCCTGACTGGTGGGCCAGCCTCCTCTTCTCATTGGTGGGTGAACCCTGATGTTGACCCCAACCTTTCTTATCCCTTAACTTTCCTGCTGTCTCTGAATGAGACCAAGTGACCCTATTTTCAAGATGATTTCTTTGAAATTCTCTCCCCCTCACTTTTTTTTTTGAGGTAGGGTCTCACTCTACCCCAGGCTGACTTGGAATTCATTATCCAGTCTCAGGCTGGCCTCAAACTCACAGTGATCCTCCTACCACTGCCTTCCGAGTGTGGGGATTAAAGTGTATGCCACCACGCCCGGCTTCCCCACCGCCCTCCTTTTTGAAATCTTTTCAGCAATCTCAGAAACTTTAACCATCTCTTCTGTGAGTGTTAATGTTGGTTATCAACTTGACAGGATCTAGAACCACCAAGGAGGCAAAACCTATGGCTGTATATGTGAGGCACATTCCAGACTGGATTCATTAAAGTGGGGAGATCTACCCTAAATGTGGGCAACACTCCTCTGTGGGCAGGAGTACCATGGTTAATAATAAAGAAAGAAAGCAACTATTAGTATCCATCGCTCTTTTTCACAACTAAGGGATGTGATGGGACTTGCTGCCTCAAGCTCCTATGACCATGACTGACCCCACCCCCAACCTGTGAGCCAAGCTGTGACCTTTCCTTCCTTAACGTGCCTCATTTTCTTAAAACCATGAGAAAAATAACAAATACTTTTATGCTCACACATTTGCTCTCTGACTCCAGACATGCATCGCCACCTGATGCTCAAATTCAAAAACATACTGTAAGATTAATCCGTTGTGTTTATTAAGTGCTTTATTTTGCTACATAGTAAGCCCTCTGAGGTCAGGGCTCTGTGTCTCTATTCTTGCTCTATCCCCAGTGCTTAAACCAGAGCCCGGCACATCAATTCTGTTAATAAATACACACGGAACCAATGTGTGAATGTTTGCAGCTACATTTGTCTTAGAAATAGAGTTTCTAAGCACTCCGTGGGTTACCGCACACAACCATGAGGCGTTGTGAAGTGGGTACGCGGTTACATGAATTTTACAAACGAGGACTGTGAAGCACAACAGAGATAGTGCTCGTGCCAACCACGTGCCTACAGAGAGGTGGGCTGTACATCAAACAGCCAGTGAGGCCTGAGCTCTTGCTTTGTTCGAACCACTGGCTTCTCCCTGTGGGGCTGTGGCTCGTCTCCACTGCACACTAGCCACGTGAGCTTGGAAATGCTGTTCGTGCTAAGTTTGAGCTGCATCGTCCGCGTCCATTGAGAGGCGGTCACTTCTGATTCCACAAGTGTTCTGCCTGTGAGCTTAAAAATCAGCACCACACAGCATCCATGCTGCCCCTCACGTAAAGTCTCATAAATATGTATGGACTACAGAGTAAGACTCAGAGGGTCTGTTAGGAATTAACAGGCACTGCAAAGCAAAACAAAAACACACACAAAATGCAAAACAGCGAGCCCCGGAGTATAAAGTGGTGCTCTGCCTCAAGTAACTGACAGCCACCCTTGGAAATAGATGTCTCATGCCACCATGACCTTCGACCTCTGGGAGCCCTGCGGAGCCCTAGCTCTCTGGTGGTGGGTGAAAAGGACTTCACACAGGGAGGGTGAAAGTTGGCCTAAGTGTCTGAAATAGTGTGTTGAAGACATCGGAATTTTGGGCATGATGCACTGTGAAAATAAAGGAAGAGAGATTCCTAGGTCACACAAGGGGAAGAAGAATGTTGACTAGAGCTCTCATGGAAGGCTATCATGAAGGGCCTCAACAGGGAACTTCAAGGGTTCGAGCAACAGAGAAAACGCACAAAGAGTATTCTCCTCTTTTCTCTCAGATGAGCAACTCTGGGAACACCGGAGCCATAGCGCAGTTGGAAGCCCCACCCAGGGGCCCCTTCAAGGGTTAGGATCATCTTCCTTGAGTACCAGAGAGGGCTTCGAAGGTCAGGGCGAAATAAGAAACAGTGCCCGGTTAAGAAGCAGGGAAAAGCGTATGCTCAGCAGAATGGGCAATGACTCTGAAAGGAATCTCCTAATTGTTTGGAGACTTGAGGAGTGTGAGGCCAAGACAGGCATGTGCAGACATGCATTAGGGCTGAGAATCCAAGGGGGGGCCGGGCTCCCTCAACCCTCGGTTCTTTGGCAGAGGGTCTGAAGGATTCCTCTAAGACATGTGTCGTCCACCAGATTTCTTTGCCCTAATCCAGGCCTATCCCTCCTGGGAGCCTGCTGGAGGCGAAGCACAAATGTCTCCATGTGTTTGGCCTGTGGAGTGATCTCGTTTCTCTGCTGGAGGAATCAGTTGTACATGTTTTCAAGAACTTGGTCAGGGAGACTTCTGGTTTTTCCCAGACTGACTGATTTCTGCTCGCTGGCAGACAAGCTCAATCTCCGCTTGCGTCGTAGGCCCCAGGGTGGACGTGAAGACAGCAAAGAGTCTGAACCTTAAGACTTGCCACAGGGGTCTCCAGTCACGAACGTCTTCAGATTCACTTGGAAAGCAGAGGATAAATCCGGGCGCTGCCATTTTGGTTTCGAAGCATAGCTTGGAATGAATGGAAGAGCTCTTGGCCGGCAATAAGAAGTCTTGAATTGTAGCTCTGGCCTAGAATAAATTGTGTCCCATGCCTTCTGGCCTTCCATTTCTTCGATCAAAGTGTTAGCTAATGACAATATCAATATGACCATCCTACAGTCTTTGCCTAGGACCTGTATGTGTGTGCAATACTTTCTGAGCAAGATGAAGAATTGTATATCATCTACATTATCTCCACCATATGTGTGTGCATTCCTGACGCAGCTCTGGGCCGTACCCCGTGCCATATGGCGCTCACACTCCGTCAGCCTGGCTGTCCTCTGTTGCACATCACAGCTCAAGCACACCACATGCCCCTGCGTGTAGGAGACGCGCCGACACAGACTCCGAAAAGGCTGACTCCGTGCCTCCTTCCCCTGGCAGCTCCTTGAGGAATGCTGAGCCCAGCTGCAAACCCCACGTCAGCCCCTGGCTTCGTGAAGGGGAAGTGTAGGAGTGGCCTTCGGATTCAGCTCACTCGTGTTCGAGAAGGCAGCCGCTTGCGAGGGCCGCGTGAGACATCCCTGGGGTCTCTGTATCACATCATGTGATAATATCAAGCCCCTACTTGTCCGTCAGATGCAGACACTCTCAGTGCTGTCACCTCTTACACCAGGTCACGTGAACCCCGAGACTCAGGGAGAACAGTACCACTGTGCACTATGTAAGTGGTAGCATGAGCCAGAGGACATGGCCTTAAGCTACGAGGGCAGAACAGGGGATGCATGTTGTGAAAGGGCAAGGCTTGGGGTTCTCTGAGGTGGTCGTCTGACCCTTGCTCTGGAGGGAAATGGAGCCCCTCGTGGAACCATGTTCTTCCTGATCCTGACGGGGTCACATGGACATGCGTCACATGTCAGTCAGGGACGTACAAGGTCTCAGCTCCGGTGCTCCCGTGTGGCCCTGGGCAAATGGTTTATTGGTTTTAAGTTTTGATTTCTTTTCCTTAATGTTTAGAGGATGATGTTGACTACCCCTGTTGCCTTTTCACAGATAACTACCAAATTTAAAATATATATATATACATACATATATATGTGTGTGTGCGTGTATATATGCGCGCGTGTGTGTGTGTGTGTGTATACATATATAATGTTTGTGAAAATCATTCGCAAACAATAAATTATTTACCAGAGGCTGTTGTCTGTGGGGAGTCCTGAATCGCTTGGAGAACGTAATACTAACCCCTCACCAACAATAAAGAGGAAAACAAAAACAAGTCAAAAAGCATTTCTCCATGTGTAGACAATCTTGACATGGAATTTTAAGAGGCCCACTTGATAGGTCCATGTGCCAGAGGTCACCAGTCCCTGAGAGGGAGATGAAATGACCTTGACAGTCCTCCATAGCAGAGGGGACATCCCTGCTTCCCCAGTACTTCTATAGACACGTACCCACTGGCTTTGTACCCGGGAGACGATTGAGCAAATGGGAATGAGTGTGTGTGCACGCATATGCATGTGTGTATGGTGTGTGTGTGTTTGTATTATCCATTCTGACATCTCTTTTTAGTTTTGTTCTCTCTGTGTATGTATTTATAGGCATACCAGGGCTTCTTGCATCTGCAAAGGACTGCCAGACACTTGTCGTCACTTTTTGTGTCTGGCTTTACGTAGCTGCTGAGGACTTGAGCCCTGGCTGACACGCCTTGCAAGCAGGTGCCTTGAACTGCTGAGTCATCTTCCCCAGACCCTGTCCTCGCCTTTCTGTCTTCCAACAGAGACAACATGGTCAAGGAAACCATCGTGATGGACCAGACACGACACGTGCTGTGGGGCCTAAGTGTTTCCCTCACTAATGAGCTAGATAAGCCCACTGTGTAGATTCTCCTTGCCTGAAGCCCTCGTGCAGGTTATTTTTGATAACATATCATATTTTTGTGCTGGCTTAGCAGGATTAGCTGGGAAATTACTGAATCTATCAACAGTTTGATCTCCTTGGACACAACTTGGTAGCTCTGTCTATTTCAATTCCTGTTTGGGTCACACCTGCTTGATAGATATTTTTAAACTAATTCCTCTCTATATCATTTCAGTGCAAGGGGAAACGATGAAGTATCTCTTTCAACTTTGTTTTCTTAGCATTTGTTTAATAAATTATTTATTTATTTGAGAGAGGGAAAAAAGCAGAAACACAGAGATAGAGAGAAAGAGAGAAAGAGAGAGAGAATGGGCATGCCAGGGCCTCCAACCACTGCAAATAAACTCCAGACACATGCGACCCCTTGTGTATCTGGCTTACGTGGGTCCTGGGGAATTGAACTTGGGTTCTTTGACTTTGCGGGCAAATGCCTTAACTGCTAAGCCATCTCTCCAGCTCTTCTTAGCGTTCTTTCAGGGGCTGCTTCTCCTAGTGAAAATTGCAAACTTAATAGTGTGCTACATGTTGTATTCAGTTAACAATAGTATGTTTCTTTTAAAATAAACTTTAAAAAATATTTTTATATTTATTTATTTGACAGAAAGAGGTAGAGAGAGAGAGAGAGAGAGAGAAAGAGAGAGAATAAGAATGCCAGGGCCTCCAGCCACTGCAAACAAAC